>JZKD02S1652468.1:61948-85651 GCA_000966675.3 Picea glauca | reverse complement strand
CATGTTCCTTAGAACAGTCGCCAACCCTGAGACCTTAAATGGTTAAAATCGATGGGAACCTGGGCTTGAGCATTGCTTATGTGTCTTGGAGGTCCTAACCATTGCAGGGTAGGACTGGTGGGTAGTCAGTCTTATTATTTTGTCGGTTGATTGTTTTTCATTACTAGCAGATGTTGATGTGCATCTTAGATCTTTATGTTGATATCGTAGTTGTATGCATCATGATTCGTCGTCATGTGGCGACACATAGTATAATGTCTTGTTACCCTTGTACACAGGCACACACACAAAAAAAAAAAAACTTTGCACTGGTTATAAGAGGTTGTCGTCATAACGAGGAGGATTATTGCATATGGGATCAGAGCGGGTTCAAACCACGACTTGAGATCGCTACGAATTTTGTTGACGTTATTGGATTATATTGTTTCTAAGCGAGTTGATTGTGTGCATGCAAGTAATCATGGTTAGAGGATGCTGCAGAGGCAAACAACAGGGTGCTAGAGGAGGAGGCGCGATGCCTCCAGTAGAATCCACATCGGAGAGGTCTAACCCCCAGGGAGACGAGCAGGTTCTCAGGCAGGAGTAGATAGCAGTTGGTGATGTAGTCGGGATGATGAGATCCTTTCAACGCATGTTCGAGGCACTGATCAGTTGTTTGGAGAGAGATGACACCAGAGCACTAGCACCCGCTAAGGTTCCGCCGCACGCATCGACCGTTACTAGTAGCATTCACCATGAACTCGAGAAGGTCATATTTCCTGAGTTCTTTGGTGCCCCAGACGCCGCAGCTATTGAGGCATGGTTGGAGAACATGGTGATGTGCTTCGCACTTCGGGATTATACCTCCAACATGAAGGTCTTCATGGTGGTTTTTCAACTGAAGGGGAGCGCTCTTCTATGGTGGAAGACACTCTTGCCATAGTTGAACATGGTCGTTGAAGACATGTCATATGAACTGTTCGAGGAATGGTTCCGAGAGAGGTACCTTTCAGAGGAATTCATTGAGCGTCAACTCAATGAGTTCAATACCTTACGACACAGAGGTCGTACAGTGCTCGAGTATGAGGCACATTTTATGGAGCTACTCCGGTAAGTTTTTCACCTTAACACTAAGAAACTTAAGGTCAACAGGTTTGTATTCGGCCTTAACGACAGCCTACGTGCAAAGGTTAGGATTTTGATGCCCCAAACCTTACACGATGTCGTCCAAAAGGCCCTCATATTAGAGGAGGAGATTATCAGTGGGGGTCAGACCAGGACCCTAGCAAGACCAGCAGGGCAAGTTCCATCTGGAACACAGTGGCACCAAACACCAACGAGACATATGCCAGGATATTGTGGCTTCCAGAGGGGATCCACTTTCACTACACCCCGACAACCGCCACCTCAGCAGCGGACACCTTATCGAGGACCACCGCATCAGCAGCAACATCACCTGCAGTAGTAGTAGTTTAGGCCTATTCAGCAGAATAGACCAGGGTTCTAGGCTGGGGGGTCGTCATCTTCTACTTTGGGTACCAGGACTACTGGGCCGAAGAAGGGGTGTTGGACATTTGGGGAGGCACACTACTAGCGCGACAACCCTATGGAGAGGACCAGAGTATCTGGATCATCTGGACCCAATACTGTGGGAGATATGGGCAAGGCCTATCAGATTCATGCAGCGGTGAATAACTGCCAGGCAGAGCACCAGTTGACCGTGCTCGAGACGACAGGTACTGTCGCTAACCAGACCCTTAGTATTTTGATATATCTCGGTGCTACCGAGAGTTTCATTTATGGTGCAATGCTAAAAAGGACTAAGCTAAAGGAAGTCAAACAGTACGAGTTTAGCTTCATAGAGATGGCTTTGGGAGACAAACAAAAGGTTGGAGGAAAGGTTACGGGCTGTGCCCTTAACCTGGGAGAGTTTTTCATGAGGTCCAACTTGTATGTCATGATCCTAGGATCTTATGATGTTGTAATTGTTATGGATTGGTTGGAATCGCACGAGACGATACTCAACTGTAAGATGAAATGGTTGAGCTTGATCAATGACGAGGGACAAAGACGTGTGATTGTAGGAGGAAACCAGGGAGTGTCCTTTAGGTTCATTTCTTCCTTACATCTATGGAAGATTATGTGTAAGGAGTGCAAGCTTTATGCGATCCTTGCATTAAAGAAGAAGGGAGTAGCGGAAGGTCTAGAAGAACTTCCGGTGGTGAAGGAGTTTGTGGACATATTTCCAGAGGAGTTACCTAGGATGCCACCAGAGAGGGAATTGGAGTTTACCATAGACCTGAAACCGAGGACTGAATTGATTTCAAGAACTCCTTATCGGATGTTTACCTCGGACTTACAAGAGTTTAAAATGCAACTGAAGGAGTTGTTGGACCTGGGACTGATATTTCCTAGTGTGTCACCATGTGGTGCGCCGGTTATTTTCATATGAAAGAAGGATGGATCATGGAGGCTTTGCATTGACTATCGTCAATTGAACAAGGCTATGATCAATAACCAATACCCATTGTCTAGAATTGATGATCTGTTCAATCAAATGAAGGGTGCTACGATGTTGTCCAAGATAAATTTAAGATCAGGGTATCACCAGTTGTGGATCAAGGAGGATGATGTCCCTAAGACCACCTTTAACATGAGGTTTGGACATTACGAGTTTATTTTTTTACCATTTGTACTGACAAACTCCCTAGGGGTATTTATGAGTTTGATGAACGGGGTGTTCTGCGAGTACTTGGAAAAGTTTGTCCAAGTGTTCATTGACGATATTTTGATCTACTCTCGGACGACGGAGGAGCATGACGAGCACTTGCGCTTGGTACTATAGTGTCTGTGAGAGAACAAATTGTATGGGAAGTTGTCCAAATGCTCATTTTATCAATCAAAGATTCACTACTTAGGGAATGTCATCTCCAGCGAAGGCATCTCCATGGATACAACCAAGGTCGAGGCCATTATGGAATGGCCTGCACTGACAAATGTCACGGAAGTGCGTAGCTTTATGGGTTTAGCAGGATACTATCAACTTTTTGTCTAGGGATTTTTTAAGATAGCAAATCCAATCACGAAATTGCAGAAGAGAAATAAGAAGTTTGCTTGGACCGAGAAATGCACGGAAGCATTTCGGAGGCTTAAGGGGTTGTTAACAACAACATCGATACTAAAGGTCCCTAACATGGATGCGGACTTCTTGGTATGCACTGACACATCCAAGGAAGGTTTAGGCGGATTCTTGATGCAAGACGGATGAGTGATTGCTTACATTTCGAGGAAACTGAGAAGGCATGAGGACAACTATGTGACACACGATTTGGAGTTATTAGCCATCGTATATGCCTTGAAGGCTTCGAGACACTACCTTGTTGGATGAAAATTTGAACTAAAGAATGATCATTGTGGACTACAACACATTTTCACGCAAATCGACCTAAACGCGCAACAACGACGTTGGTCGAAATTTCTTAGCAAGTACGACTTTGAGATTACTTACATAAAGGGAATAGTGAACTGAGTGGCAGATGCTTTGAGTTAGAGACCACGCATATTTTCGGTGTTGCCTCTTTATATGAATCTACATGAGAAGATTCTCACTTTACAACGTGAGGATGATTGGTACAAAGAGGTCGAGGGTTTTATCGGACAAAACACAATGATGGTACCACAATATGAGGGATTTTGATTTGATAGCGATGGTTTATTGAGGTTTAAAAGTCAAATTTATGTACTGCCAAACGACGAGTTAAGGATTTTGATCCTGAGTGAGGCTCATAGAGAAGTTTACATGGCTCACCCGGGGGTCACGAAGATGAGGGCAGACCTTAAACCCTTATTCTTCTGGAAGGGAATGAAGGTCGACATAGTCAACTATGTGGCCAGATGTCTAGAGAGTCAGCAGGTAAAGGCTGAACATAGACACCCAACAAGATTACCTCAACCACATGCCATCCTGAAATCGAAATGGGAGGTTATTTTGATGGATTTTATTGTTGGATTGCCACTGACGGAAAGGAGACATGACTCGATTTTTGTCATAGTAGACACTCTGACGAAGAGTGCTCACTTTATTCCTGTGCATATGACGTACCAGGCACCTGACATAGCTAGAGTTTTCATCAGTGAGATTGTGAGGCTGCATGGCATGCCTAAGAAGATTATATCTGATCGAGGATCGATGTTTACTGGATGACTTTGGACGAGCTTCAAAGAGGCCTTGGGAACCCAAATTAACTTTAGTACTGTGTATCACCTAGAGATTGACGAGCAGCCCGAACAAATGAACAAAACCTTGGAAGACATGTTGCCCATGTACGTGATGGAACAACAAAAGCGTTTGGAAGAATTCTTGCCACTAGTGAAGTTCGCTTACAACAACAGTTACCAGAGCACCATTAATATGGCGCCTTTCGAGTTTCTTTATAGGTGACTATGTCGGATGCCCTTGAGTTGGGATCAACTTGAGGATAGGGTCCTGGTGGTACCAAAAGTGATCCAAGAAATGGAAGAGAAAATTTAAACCATAAGACAAAGGATTAAAGAAGCGCATGATCGAAAAAAGAGGTATGTCGATGCACACCGAGTCGACCGTAGTTACCAGGTCGGCGATAGTGTCTTCTTACGGGTTAAACTGCATAATAGTTTGATCAAGTTTGGAAAGGGAGCTAAACTCTCTCCTAGGCTCATGGGACCCTTTGAGATTCTGGAGAGAAAGGGGCCCGTGGCCTATCGACTAGCCTTGCCTGATTCCTTGAGGCGTATGCACGAAATTTTTCATGTATCTGTTTTGAGACATTATATTAGTGATCCTACACATGTTATTGACATGAGTTCCTAGAAGGTATTGGGTGAGGGAGCCTTCACAGCTGATTCGGTCTGCATCTTAGATCATCACATTCGGAAGTTATGACGTCAAACAATAGATCAAGTCAAGGTCTAGTGGGACAATTATAGTCCGCACTCGACAACCTGGGAGGACGCATATGATATGTGCCATCAGTTTCCATTTTTGTTTGATAGATAGACATATGATACTATGATACACTTATTTCGACATTTATACTATGAAACTTCGAGATGAAGTTTAGAGCAAGAGGGGGTGTATGTAACATACCTCTCTAGTGCACTGAGCGAACTTATTCTTTGACGACACTTTCTCACAAGTGATCCCGATTATTATGATATTAAAACATTTGACTTTGATTATGATGCGTCATGGGTAGATGACATGTTGTTTTACTACAGTGACATAGACAGGTGCTATTGACTCGGTTTTACTAAGTGTGTAGGGTTTTGGACCTTGAGGATGTAGAGGCATTGATGGAACCCCTTGGACTCTGGATCGAGTCAAGGAGTCTGCTATTGGGGTTTGATTGATTTACTATGATGTTGGTACATTTTGATTTGATGATATGATGTGGATATGTTCTGACATGATTTGTTGATGATGCAGGCTGACAATAGCTTGTCGACTAGACTCACATTTGGAGTAAAGGGGCCACACACGACTACCACAAAGGTTGAGGGAGAGGTGTGGACAGCAGCCCTGCCACAACCTACTAGCACTCCCATCATGGCTCGAGTTGTAGGTTAACGATTACCTAGTTCGAGGGGACCCACGATACCGTGAGAGTAGACTGCGACAGTCGCTCATGATGATTCTAAGGGGTGTACAGTAAGGAAAGGGACTTATTCCTTAGAATCCCTTAGTCTCCCACAAGTTCACCTCGTGGAGTGTTGACTCTAGGGGTTATTGATGTCTACCAATCATTCAAGAGGCGAGTGGCACCCTTGGAGCATGTGGTGCATCCTGAAGGGAACATCGTGCAAAAGAAGAAAAAGAGGCGAGTGGCACCCTTGGAGCATGTGGTATGTCCTAAAGGGCACATCGCACAAAAGAAACAAAAGAGGTGAGTGGCACCCTTGGAGCATGTAGTGCATCCTGAAGGGCACGTCGCGTTGATAATGATAAAGGAACGAACCTATATGACCCTAAGACATTTAATGCGATAATAAATTTTAAAAACAACTCCCCTAATTAAATGTCGCCCAGTCCAGAATATAAGTTCTAAGTTTAAAACTTTGCTAGGGGTAAAATTTTGTCTACCCTTAGGAAAATATCTCTATTAAAATAAAATAATAAAGTTTAAAATAAAAACCACTTAAACAATAATTGTGGACTTCATAAATTTTTGGGTAAAATGAAGAGAGTAAGAACTTAAATAAAATCTATGGATAAAAGGTAAAGAAGAATTTGATTATTTAACTTGAGAAAGTGTAAAAAGATATTAAATTAATAATAAAAGGAAAAGAGGTTAAATTGCACAACTGTCATTTTTAGCTCTAATAAAAAGGGGAAAGAGGGAAATTATGAAAATTAGGAAACTAGGGAATGGAGGTAACATAAAAAGCGTAAGAGGGGAACTTATGGTAAAAAACAGGATGTCAACTTAGTAAAGAATCATCATTTAAGAACCTTCTAATTTTGAAATGACTTAGCATTTTCATTTTAGGGAAGGCCTTTAAAACATGTAAGGGAATATAGGGACACCTAGGAGTAAATTTAGGAGTAACTCTAGGTGGGTGAGGGAAATAAGACAATTTAATAAATTAAAGAAACTAATTATTGGAGGAATGTGGGGGATGAATGACACTTGTATGAAGGAGAATTTTTAGAAGATTTTTATTTAAAACTTAAATTAAATGAGATTTAGGAAAATTTTGGAAGTTATAAAACTTTGTAAAAGAGAGGAAGGAGAAGGAATAAGGGGATTGGATGTTAATGTAACGTTACGCTACTGGATTAGTGACTTGACTAATTTACTTGTGGGGAGTTGGGATTTCCCAACTCAGAGAGGAGTGGTAGCTCGGCCTTGAGAGGTGAGCTAGGAGCTAGACGTACCATCTAGATAGTGTGTGGCCCCTTTGCGGATGGAGGGGCTAAGGGGGAAGCAGAGTACCCCTAGCGTTGTTTGGGAGGTACCGTTGTAGTCTCGACGATTGATGGAGTGGCATGGAGAACACAGATTTCCTTCGAGGTGGGCGATAAGGAAATGGTACGCTCATTATTTTGTAGAGTAGAATGCATTAGTAACTTGTGATTGATTTGTATGTTGATTGTAAATGGAAGAATTCTGTCTTGAGCCTCTGTCCATTCATTGATTGCTTAAAGTTTTTGTGGTCAGTGTTCTAGTTTGGGTTTTACTGTTCCTTGGTTTGGATCCTTACGCTTCTGCGTTACTCTTCGTGGTTGTATATTCCTGGATGTGGTATATTCACATTTTAATTATTAATTTGTTATAACAGTGATTTCCTTTATGAAAGCAATTATTTAGCGAACCATGATAGCTACTGCATTGTGATAATTGAACTCATACCTTGATTGATATATATTGAAATGATGATTTTATAATTTGGGTCTGTCAATGATTTATATTTTAAATGACAATTTTATATTTTATATTTCAATGGCGAATTCATACATCATATTTCAATGGAGAATTTGTATTTTATATTGCAAATGGCGATTTTCTTTGTTGGTATGGTAGTGATTTATAGTTTAAATGAAAATTGTAGATTTCATATTCAATGGCGAATTCATATTTTTAATTGCAAATGGCGATTCGTTTCTCTAGCATGTCGGATATTGTACATTTCTAGCTTTCAGCAGCGGTTGATCTTTAACGATTTGCTGGGATTCCTACAAAATGCATTCAGATCCCTGCTTCACCCACCTGTGTGATCTACATTGACATGTTGTCTGAATGATTTTAATTTTTATGGTCTGGTTAACCTCCCTCCCAATATGAATGGTAGATCCATAATCACTGAGTCATGGACAAGTTTTATTTCTGGAATAAGAAGTCTGTGGTGTAACCCTGCATTTAGCATATGTAACCTTGCGTCCCACTTTTTTGCATTTTCCTTTTGCATGGATTTGTTGCTCATTTCTTTCCTCTGCGTGTTGGTTGAAGGGAAGGGGTCCACAATTTTATTTTTAAAATTTGTTTGAGTACAACGATTTTTTTTCTAGTTTCAACCCAGCGTTACCCATGAATCCCTTCATAATGACCTTCCTGTGCACCCATCCATCCACTCCTTCAGTTTTTGGCTGATTGCATTTGTTTTCCTTCTGCCCAACTATGTGACACCACCCCTTAACTCTAAGAGCAATATCTGACTGATGTGATACTTGGACGTGTCTGCAGCAGGTCTTGTATAAAGATTTTGATACCGGATGACAGGAAATTAGTTGTCTACGACGTGGCTGGTAGAATTCTGCTGCAGGTTTTAAGGCAAGTTTTATGATAGCATTGATTATGGTAGAAATTTATGGCCGATTTTATTGAAGCAATGTTGATGATAACAATTTTATGGCGTTTTAGATTGAGCATTGTACAACTAGCCTTGATTTATGTTTAATAATTGTCCAGTATTAGAATAGAGAAGGTTATGGCTTACAGGAATCTGAGTGGATTCATTTCATTCTTCTTTTAACCACCAGATGTTATGTCATGGTATTTAATATAATTTAATTAGATCATGGTTGAATTCGGGTAGACTCATTTCATTCTTCTGTTTAAACATTGGATGTGATGTTATAACATTATTATATTTTGTTTAAGATCATCATTGAGTCCAACATCAAATGGCCCTTGTAACTGATGCATGAAGGATATTGAGTTGGTGCAAGAGAATTCTTTACAAATATATATATATATATATATATATATATATATATATATATATTTTGAAGTGTACCAAATTACATACTCTATCCCACTCCAAACTTTTAAGAATAAGACCTACACTTAACATTAATACAATCCACTATATCATGTAGATGCAAGTGTGTTAGATAAATAATATTATGTTTATGTTCTGTCGAGCCCCAAATAATGAATTACTTAGATCTATCTCAAAAAAAAACTCAGGTGGTTGTAATTTTTTAATATCAACCATTATATCTTGTTATTGAGGAGAATGGAAGGTTCATGATCACTTAGATGCGTATAAATTAATATAAAAGGGATAGGGGCTAGATTCACCTTGAAAATGATTTCTTATTGAATCAATATAAGAAAGGAAAAAGGTAACTCCTTGATGGATCGAGGTATTGAGTTATTTCCCTTGTGGTTTTCTAATAGGTCCGTGAATGCTAAGTACCTCTGTAGAGAAGATAATTTGACTTGTACATAACTTTGGAACTCTTTTTCCATGTAGGGAGTGAATCACCTTAAGATTGATATTATGATTGTTCAAGTAATAGCTAGTGGGTAGAGAATTGTATTATTTGGATTTGATCATTCGGTGATAATATTATTAAATTTTTTGTAAGAAAAACGAAGACTAGAATACAAACCACTGACTTGTCAATTAAGATAGCTGACTGGAGGTTGTAAATTATAACTTATTGCACGAGTGTGATAATTCTCTCGATCGCCATGGAATTTCTTTTTTCTTATGTCCTTTTTATGATGGTTGTGCCTGGATGAACCTGATGTTTTCATTAGATTAGTAGGCCTGGACTTGTGTGGCGGGTTGTAGACACCTCCATGTTCCTCAGAATAGTCACCAGCCCTGAGACCTTAAATGGTTAAAATCAATGGGAACTTGGGCTTGAGTGTTGCTTATGTGTCTTGGAGGTCCTAACCATTGCAGGGTAGGACGGGCGGGTAGTCAATCTTATTATTTTGTTAGTTGATTATTGTTCATTGCTTCTAGATGTTGATGTGCATATTAGATCTTTATGTTGATATCGCAGTTGTATGCATCATGATTCGTCGTCATGTGGCGACACAGAGTATAATGTCTTTTTACCCTTGTACACAGGCACACACAAAAAAAAAAAAAAACTTTGCACTGGTTATAAGAGGTTGTCGTCGTAACAAGGAGGATCGTTACATATTGCAATATCTTTGTCAAACTTTAGGAAAACATTACAAATATCTTAGGCATACAAACTCAGATTTTGATTCCATAAAATTAATGATGAAATTGAAACTGAGGGCTACACCATGAACTGATGATCATTCAAAATTTCGTTCTTATGATATCATTTTTTTTAATTCCAGATAGAAAAAAATCAAGGTGACTAAATTTTCGGTCAACAACTGCCTCCAACTGCAAGACAATGACCCCTTATGGGTTGTTGAGAACACCTGAATTAGACCATCTACCTTCTCCATTGGGATATGGAGTCATATTCAAATGTTATCTCCTTATAGAAACTAATTTATTATGAAAAACTTTGGTTGAAGGAATAAATTATGTACAAATAAGATCTACCTACCCTAGCCTACTTGGAGGAAAGGGATATTTTTCAAGTGTAAGTATATTTCCAATGGAACCATTCAAGCATCTTATTGATCTGTGGAATGAACTCCAGAATTGGGGAACATGTCAGGGTTTCTATCAAGGAGTCAAGATAATTCCCAAAGTGTATTGAAGTAAAATTGAGTCAGATGTGCGCACAATATGATTGCATTACTTGGTCAACAATTCTTTGGAGCCATGATTCAATAAAATCATCTCTCAATGGTTTTTCATGAGTGTTTCTATCTTTGGTTGGATGAGAAGTTTCCCATTTGAAAAGTTTTTCATATTTCTCCTTATCCATAACCACGTCCAAAATTATTGATTCATCAATAATGTCTTGCAATTTTTCTTTCTTCATATGATGAAAATATTTCTCATCATTGCTCTCAAGATTAATTTATCCCCACAATTCTTCTTGTTTATTGTGTATTTTCATCATCGATATGTGGCCCTTGCAAACATGTTGAATCATTTCCTAGGACAAAACTAAAACACACAACAATTGACTAACTAGCTCTTAGATTTTCCCAACCACACAACAAAACAATCCTAATTTCTAGCTCTCATTCCCCTTCAACCTACACAACCCAAAGAAAAGAACCCCTTTTGTTTCCATTCAATCTATTAGGTTGTTCTATTTTTCTCCAGGGCTCCAATGCTATTGGTCACAAAATCTCCATGCTGGAAACTCCAAGGATTATCAGTTTCCATAATTTTTTGAGAGCTACCATAAAATTCATGCCCAAAGGAATCCATTCCTGCTTGGAATGATCATTAATTCCTCACAACCATCTCACAATATCTCTCCTTCTCCGTCCATTTGTTTCCATACTCCGACCAAGAGCACACGAAGTATAAATAGTGAATGAAGAAGAATCCCATGGAAATAATGTAAGATTAAATGTTGAAGAACCCCCAAAGAAACCCACAAGGGATGTTTATATAATTACATGAAACCAAGAACCACATGGTCTTCCCCCCAATAAGCTCATGTAACCAATTTTCCTAATTAAATCCAATATGGCCAAATAAAATATAATAAAAAGAGTTAGTCCCTTAATCCTCCTCTCTCACGGAATCATAGCCCTCTATATCTTTTCCTTGTCCATGTTGCATCCAACAATGTATTTCTATTAATGTATTTAGAAGTATTACATTTCCTAGGCACTCTGACTACTTTTCAACTTTACCGGATAACCATCCTAATGTCATATTTAATAATACATTCTAGTTCATAGAGATTACAATCGAGCTGTTACAATTGTCTTATGTCCACATGGGAGAGGGTGGGTAGGAAGCAACATTGAAAACACCAGAAGGGGCATATGGGTGCACTTTTCGGATGAATTTTTCAGTGAATGAAGTTTCCAACACATCCCAATTGGTAATGGTCCCAGGAAGAAATGAATAGAACCATTCATGAGCATTCACATGTAGAGTTTGTGAAAATAATTGGCATGTAACATTATCTTCAATGAGGTTGAAAATATCAAATGTTTTTTTGAATTTAAACTAATTTTTCTTTGCATACTCTGAAGTATTCCCAAATAATGTGGGAAAATTTTCAATAGAAATGTCTCACATTTGAAAATTTACTTATTGTAGATTCAAATGGAATCTATGCAACTTCATCCTTCATTGAGTACATTTTCCTTTTGATACATCTTGAAAATGCATTGATGGTATTTCTGGATAAGGAAAAGGAGAATAACAATACGAAAAAAATTCTTTGGTGGAGTTGCCATGAGGATTTTCTTGAGATTCTTGAACCTTTCAAATGGAGTTGTCAGGGATTTTAAGAGTTCTTTCAATGGAATCGCCAGGGAGTTCGTCCCCATGAATATTTGATGGTTCTTGGTTCTTCAAAGGTTCTGATATTTGGCTTTCACCCAAAGGTCCAAGAACATTGTCTTTGCAGTCATCCATATATCTCTAAATAATATTTGTATAAACCCCTTACATCTATAACAAGCACCAATCTTCTTGAATCTTTTTTTTTTAACTTTGAACCATGAGACTATGGTTCCTCAATCAAATCTAAAACAAATCCTTATATATATTTAAAAAAATTCATTCCTGAGTATTATTTCCAAAAATGTTGATGTTTAGATTGGTCAAAATACAAATAACAACCTTACGAGGACAAAATCCCCCTACATTTTTATAGAAGTGGTACTATTATGTTATAGTCGTAAATATGTAGAATATTAATCTTCTTGGATTAGGTTTTCAGATGGGATAATGATAAACAACAAACTCCAAATATTTATTGTTTTATCTTCTGTATACAATGGTTCCTGAAAACCATATTACTCTTTGAGTGCAACATTTTCTTGGAAATGACCAAACAACTATTTAACAATGAAAAATATGAATACAAGCTTCAATATCAAAACAAATATATTTTCATCTTAATTATAACATCCCTCTTAAGCACATGCAAGTTGAAGATGCGTCCATATTTTCTCACAAGAAAAAGAGTGAAATGGTGTTTATCACTTCAGACAACTTTAAATGAGTATTTCATTCAAAAATAAAAGTAATTTAATGGGAATACTCCAAAAATCTCATGTTCAAAAATCCTAAAGTTAGAGAATTCATTGAAGTTATACCATGAAGTAGTTATTTGTGGATTTTAATAGGTAAATATATTACACAACATTTAAGTAAACCAAATGACTAATGCTAAAAAATAAATCTTTCCAAATGCAAGGACTAAACTTTCATGAATCATTTAGACAATACTGAATTGCATTCTCAGCCACATGTGGTTGTAAAATATTAATATTGACCTTGCTATAAATATACTTGGAAGAATAAAATAAAAACATTCAAAAAATAAGCCTTATATTCAATTAAAAAATGCAAACATTAAGTTTGGAGAGAAATTGTGTAGAAGAAAAAGAAGAAGTAAAAAAATTGCAGATATGTATTGTAGATGAAGAGTTGGTTGTTTACTAAAGGTTGAACCTTGTAATTATTATATGAACCCAATTTTTATGTTCTAAACCTATAATCCTTCATTTATGATAGTCCCTTCTTTTAAAACTCCTCTTAATGCTTCTTTGAAGTAGTTAGTTTTTTTTTTTCTAAAACTTCCACATGTCTCTTTTTGGAATTAATCCTATATTAAATGATCATTAATGAATTTATGCCATCAAAATTGTTTCCATCAAATGGATACCACACTATCCTTTATAAAAGTTTATTTCATAAACTTTTGTTTTCAAAATTAAAGTTGATTGTTTATAAAATGGACTGTGTTTTATTTTTATGAGCATGATAATTACCTTATAGGAAATGTAAACGATTACAGAAACAATTTTTATCATTCCATATTTCCAACGAGTCCTCTTGAGTGAAATTTCAAGTTTTGTATCTCAACTTATGGCCTCAGGAAGTGAAGGTTCCAAACAAACTTCACAATAAATCATGAAAAGTGACCTAAGTGATATTTTAAATTTTTGGAAAGATTATGGACAAATTAATCCATTGTAACATATCCCATTGTATTCCTTTTCAAATTACATTTCCAATGATGTATCACTTGCCCCAAATGGACGTTTGAATCATGAGTTATAATCTCTAAAAGATTCCTACTTACCAATGGTCAATCTAGTTCGTGGATCAATATCAGCCTTTGATTATTTATCCCTTTTATTACCACATTCATTGTGGTAGATGAATAATTAGTGTTTATAATGTAAAGTAATTTCATGTAATTCATGTGAATTAAATGAGCTTATAGAGTTCTTAGCTTAGTTCTTATTCTTTATAAAAAAATCATATCTTGGTGATATTTTGGTCACCCAATCATTGCCCATCCATCGCCCAGTCAACCTATGAATGTATGACATGTCACTTCCAATCACCACACAGTCACCTACCACATATCACTTGGATATGTTCCCATAAATAACTTAGGATAAGAGAAATAATATTAAAATAATTGAGGAGTTCATATGGTTACGTGAATGCAGAGGTAGGTAAGAAGGTAATACATGGTAAAAAGAGTTCTGAAAATCTTAAAGTGTTAAGACTAAGTATAGAGAGGATGTGGGGTTATGAATAACAATAGTGATGGTTGGTACATGTTAAAAAGAGTCGTCAAAATGTTTAAGAGAGGCGAAGATTTTATTAATAACAATGAGGATGGTGATATAGTGGGGGTAGGCAATAAGGTAATACATGGTAAAAAGATTCATGAAATTTTCTAAGTGTCAAGAACAAGTATATAGAGGTTGCAGGGTTACCAACAAAAATTGGGATGACAGGATGATAGGGTTTTGTTCAAAAGTCATGGGAGGATCAAATATGAAAATCACTAACCCGTAGACCCATGGTAAATCATAAGAAATTTGACTATGTGTTAAGAAAAAGTATAGAGAGGCCACATGGTTATGAACAACATTATGGATGGCGAGATGACGAGGGTATATGTAACGACCTAACCCACTACGTCAATTAAGTGGATTTTTTTTTCTTTGTCTTCTTGAATTTAATCATCACACACCCAACATTGTAACTTGTGATTAAAATTAAAAACATAGTAGATCGGTTAAGGGGCCATAATAACATTTCCTCAATTATATTCATAGATAACTTATCCTAACCATAAGGTAACACATAAGACTCTTGGACAAGGTCAATATCCAAGTACACAAAGAAGGGGACATCTCGAACACTTAGTAAAAAATCAACACGTTGAGACTATAGTTTGACTTAATCATGTACTAACCTTAATTTAACTAACGAAGGATAACCAATTAAGAACAAGGATTACGTAATTAAAGATAATTTAAATAATATATACATATATTGCATTCAATTTTACTGTGTACTTAAAATCGTGAAACCTGAGACGCTAAGTATTGTTTTGGATTGTATCTATACGTATCAACAACAATATCCTCATTAAATTTAGCGCTATATATCATACAACATCAAGCCATTTGGAAAGTCAATTTTATGCCTATGATACCTCTCTGGTACAAACAATAAGAGATTAACCACATAAGATGTAATCCAAACATTGCATGTTTCATTTTCTCAAATATTAGATACATCCTCTAGGTTTGATCACAATTCAAGTTTTGTGACCTTAAATAAATAACAATGATGAAAAAAATTGATAGCACGACAATACTTTGTCGAAACCCACTAAGGTTGACATAATTCTTGTTTAATAAAACTATACCTAAAAAAAGTAACCCAATGGTAAGATAATCACCCTGCGAAATAATAATATCAAATTGAATCACGAGGTGTTTATCCCACTTGATCTGATTCTAGTCATATCTCTTCCTTTATGCGCTCCATATAGTAGGTTATTAATATAGTGTAAGACAATGCATAAAACCAGAATAGAATAAAGGTTTAAATAATTACAAGGATGTTACTATCTACGTAGATGTCAGTTGATTTTTATGCTGCTATAAGATAAGGTAGGTTAGAATGACAAAATAGTCAGTGAACGTTTAAGAAAAATTGAGTTGAAAATTTCAGGGATAAAACTTTTTCGGGTAATACAAAAAACTTAGATATATACTACCAGCGAAATTTAGATCAAAATTTCACTACTTAATAAATTGAACATCGATATTGATAATTAGAAATTGAATATTGATAATGATTCTGCAGTGGCAATATCGCTGGGTCAGAATCAACTTGTTGTCTACCAGAAAGATGTACATGGTTTCATTTTTATCAATCGGGCTCATAATCACCTTGATGAATATAGGAATTTTGTAATCTTATTTTCTAGTTTTTATTGTGCCACATATAATAGAAAACATGTCTCAATTCTTACAGATACAATATAGACAGAGCCTAGACTAGCTAGAAACAATTACCATATCAACAACTACTGCAAGACATCCCAATGTAAACACACAGTCAAGTCCATTATCTAAAACGATTCTAAGAAATACCAAAGCAGGACAACAAAGATATAGAGACATCGTCCAATCAACTATGAACTAAATGAAAATTTACATGACAATTATAAGGCAGTAATCATGGAAGGCGAATTGATAATCAGTATCGATATCGCTAAGCATTATTAATTATTATTTGGTTCTAATTAATAAAAAAAATTGTTATTAACTATTTCTAATAACAGTATCACTCTATAACATAGTTTGCATGTAAATAACATTAAGTGTGGCAGGGACACTATAGAATATGGACTTTGTAATTAAAATTTAACTATTGAATTAAACAAAACGAAAACTGCTAGGATTCATCAACGCATAGTTGGACAGCACCAACTCTGAAACCTCTGTTGTTCACATCGTAAATTTTCTCTGTCGTTTATGGTGTTGTTCTAACCCATCAAATAACATTTAAAATACACCATGCCTATAAGAAATCAGCATAAGAATACAATGAGAGTTAATGAATTGGCGCGTTCTATAGAAATCAACTTAAGATCTATAAGAATGAGCTAGAGGACTAAACATACGGTTAACTGGGAATAAAAATACCATGGCATAAGAACAATGATACAATGATAGCGTTCTAGAGAAACAGATTGTAACTAGTTGAAAAAACAACAATAGCTTCTAGGTGGGAAGGCGTTCGCTGCCCAGATTTAATTGTGAATTTACAATAACAAAATTTCCATTAAACTGTTGCAAACTGGTGAACGATTTAACTGCGAATTTACAGAAATATATATAAGGAATAAATGAAGAACATCAACGATTTTCCAACACAAAATATGTAAATAGCACCAACGATTCGTTAAACGGAAAATGTGCAACATAGAAACAATTTTCCATTCATCTCCTTTTATTCCAACGAATGCCAACGATTAGAAAGAATGCCAATGATTTTTCAACACGAAATTTGCATCCAGATCTTCTTCATGGAGAAAAATATTAAAAATAAAATGCAAGGAATCAATACACAGATAATCAATACAACTCAGAGAATCAAAACGCAGAGAATCAATACAACATTGAAAATCAAATGCAGAGAAAAAATATCACTATAATCGCAGAGGCTAAGGAGGGAATAAACACCCAAGAGAAAATTCCTTGCTGGGTAGAGAAACGATCCTACAATTATTATCCATTCACAAGAAATAAGGGAATTTGAATATAAATCTTTAACACCGAAGTGAAAGGCATTCGATTCGACTCATGTCTGACAGCTCAAGCATGAACTAATAACTTAAAGGATAAAGGAACAGAAGATAAAAACACAAATTATTTGTATTAAAAACAATAAAACGTAGACTAAAATAAGATAATGTCCCAAGAACCAAAATGCAGGCTTCCTCGGTAATAATACAACGCAGTAATAATCCCAACCAAAAATAAAAACTACAATGAAATGCAGTAATAAAACAAAGATCAGAAATAGAAATTTAGTGACCCTTTTTCAATTTCACACGACGCACTATCATCTAAATAAAAATTCATATGCATAACTATACGAGTCTTTTTTTTTAACAACATCTACGCAAGTGAGATTTCGACAACAAATAAATGCATGAACAATAAATTGAGCTATTATTTAATACAAATTATGCACATCCGTGTCGTAGCCAAATGCAGAGAACCATAAGTGACTATCCCATTCTCGTGCTCCATCCAACTCTGACTTTTTGATCGATGATACCTCACTGGTATCTCCCATCCAATGCTAGGGGTACTCTTCTTCCCTTTGAGACCATCGAGACAAAAAGGGGCCACACACACAATACCAGATAATGATAGCACCCAGCTCACCTCACAAGGTCGAGCTACCACTCATTACCCGAGTTGGGTATCCCAACTCCCACAAGAGAAAGTTCAGTGAAGATGAAATTTCAGTATTGTAACATTACACAAGCTATAGCTAATCCATACTCCTCCTCTACCATCATATTTATAGAGTTTTCAAGTGATTAGTTTCCCAAACCCTCATTATATTCATTTTTCATTTATTTAATTAGGAAAAACTACCCCATACACATGTCGTTCAATCCCCTAGTTGCACCAGAAAATCAATTTTATTAATTAATTGAATATTCTTATTTCCCTCACCCACCAAAAAGTGTTCCTAAAAACACTCCTCGGTGTCCCCTTATTCCCTTACAATTTTAAAATGACTTATGCCTTACTTAATTCCTAGTTGAGTTCATAAATAGAAAGTTCCATAGGCTAGATTCCTTACTAAGTTGGACATTCCCCTTTTTATTTAAGTTTCTCATTTCTTTAAGTTTCATTTTCTTTTAAGTTTTCCCCTTTTTCCTTTTTAACTAAAAATCAATTTAGCAAGTGTAGATAAAAACGTCCATTTACCCTTTTAATAAATTTAATCCTGCATTATAATTTTTACTTTAATAATTAAAGTTTGAATTTCTTACCGCCCTTCTTGTTACATGTTTATTTAGTTTTTCTTTATTCACATGTTCTACATAGACATAGGTTTTAAATTTACTAGGCTTGGCGATAGTTTTTAAGGGTAAAATTGTTATTAAACTTTACTTATTACTTCATTCATTTTAAGGCCGACCCGGTCGCAAGGAGGCATAAGTTTCTAGGAACTATGTTTATTAACTTACCAGTTAAAATCACGACATGCCCTTCAAGATGAACCACATTCTCCAAGGGTGCCACTCACCTCTTTATGTTTTATTCGTGCCACGTACCCTTCAAGACGCACTATGTGCTCCAAGGGTGCCACTCACCTCTTGACTGAATTTTATAGATGTCAAACTCCTGGAGTCAATACATCTTGTGGGATACTAAGGAGCTCTAAGGAATAAGGACACTGTATTATTTCACGCCCCTTAGAATCATCGTGAGTGACTGTTACAGTGTGCCCTCATGACATTGTGGGTCTTCTCAAACTAGGTAATCGTGAACCTACAGTTCGATCCACGACAAGAGTGCTAGTAGGCTATGGTAGGGTTGTTGCCACACCTCTCCCTCAATATATCTAGTTGTCATGTGTGAGCCCTCTACTCCAAATATGAGTCTGGTTGGCAAGCTATCGTCATCTTCCATCTATCAATGAATCATGTCAGCAATAAAAATCAATCATCATAACATCTAATCATATGTACATATGCCACAACAACAACATTCAAACCCTAACAGTCCACTCCCTAACTCGATCCAAAGTCTGAAGGGTTTCATTGATTCCTCGACATTCTCAACGTCCAGAGTCTTGTACACTCAAGAGAATCGAGTCAATAGCATATGTCTATGTAAATACTACAAAATAACATATCATCAAATCCACAATATCTCATAATCATAATCAAATCAACCAATAGTATAATGACCCAGATCACTTGCACGCAAGTGTCTTCAAAGAATAAGTTCACTCAGTGAGTGCAAGAGCGGGATGTTACAATATATAAAGAGGTAATACATGGTAAAAGGAGTCACGTAAATTTCTAAGTTTTAATACTTAGTATAAAGAGGTCAGAGGGCTATAAACAACAATCATGATGGCGAGATGACATGGTTGTGTTGAGAAGTCATGGGAGGATAGGGTATAAAAATCACCAGCCCATTGTAGATCATAAGAATTTTGACTAAGTGTTGGGGAGGGGTTACGTGATGTATGGAAATAAAATATGAAAATAATTTTGTAGAACATGGAAAATTGAAAAAAAAAAAAAATAAGTAAGGAAAAAAGAAACTTGAAATTTGGAAAAAAAAAAAGAAAAGAGAAAATGAAAAAAGAAAAAATGAGAAAAGAAAGGAAAAAAAAGAGAATATGGAAGTATGAAAATAGAAATGGTTAAGTATGGAAAGGGGAGTAAGGACTAAAAGAGACAAAAATGGTTAAGTGTAGAATATAGAGTATGGAGAGTAGAGTGGAAAAGGGAAATAATGGCTAGGTATGGATAGGAGAGTAAAAAATGAAAGAGAGAATAATGGCTAAGTGTGAGAAGAGAAGTGAATGGAATATGAAAGTAATGAGAAAAATGACTAAATATGAGATGAGAAGAAAATGGATATGAAGTGAAGAGGGGCACAACAATTACAAAAATTTAATTCTTCTAAGTTCTTCTTAAAGTCTCTTTGTCGAACTTATGGAAAATATTATGAGTATCTTGGCAATACAAACTTGTATCTTGATTTCTTAAAATGCACAATGAAATTAAAACTAAGGGCCACACCATGAACTGATAATCATTCAAAATTTTCTTCTTCTGATATCATTTTTTTTTTGTTCCAAAGAGCGGAAAATCGAGGTGACTAGATTTTCAATAAACAAAGGCTTATTATAGTTGTGTCAAATCACCATATTCGAGATAGAAATGAAATATATATTAAAAATTTGATGCTAAAGAATCCATACCCAAGACAACTATCTTACACAAACTTTGATTCTTGTTTCTAAACATGTTTGTTTTGTACATAATACTTTTTCATGATTCCTTAGAATATTAGATGGTATAAAACACACAAACATGTTCCATAGGTCACCCAACATGCAAAATTTTATTCCACTATGCATTTTTCCAAAATTCCCAAAAGTGTCAAAAAAAATTTGAAAATCATCATTTTTGGAGATTATAACTTCAACATGAGAATATGTTATTTCCATATGGTTTGGTACCTTGAGTTATCCACTAGAAATACTTTCAACATGATTTTATTGTATTAAAAAAGTGAATATTATGATAATAGACATAATTTTACATGATTTTATTGCATTAAAAAGGGCATATTAGGATGCAAGGAGATATTGGGCATCATCTCTCCATGAAACCGCACTTCTGGATCTCCCACAAGCCGCTGGACCTATGGCCTCCTGCCCTTCCCACCCTCCATAGTAGCTGTAGCATCTCTTGCAGGCTCGACAAGCTCCAAATGGCATCCCCCTTGATCTCTTCAAAGCAAGGAGACGCCCCTCCTGGTGTGGCTGCGACGGCGGATGCTAGTCTTTTTCCTTCGGTCGCTGCTCTCTCTTCCGGGCCACTCTCTCATGCAAGTTCTCCCCCATTGGTAGCAAACTCACTAGCTCCGGCCCCCTCCTTTAAAGAGGTGGCTTCACGCCAGGGTATTCTCTTCGGTCTACATGTAGCGGCTCCTGAGGTTACCTCTCATCAAGGCCACCCATCAGGGCTGCATGCAGCAGTTCCAAAAGCTCCGGCAGTTTCTATTCAAATGTCGAAGGAATCCCTAACTCATGCTTGCCATTATAGCAGGCATTCTCTAGTTTGCAGGTTTAATGAATTCTAGCCCAATCTGTCGGATCTTCTCTCCTAGATCTCTTTCGATTGGTACCCTCTCTTAGAAGGAGAAGTCATTACCTGCCCCTGTGCAAAAGGGTTTTTTGTGGTAGTTTTCAAATCTACAAGCGATAGAGACAAGGTGTTTAACTCCGAGCCATGGTTCTGGGGCAGAGCAGGCCTGCCCATGCAGCTATGGACCCCTACCTTCGACCCTTCCATGGATTGTATCTCTTCAGCTCCAGTTTGGGTGAGACTTCCATAATTTCCCCTACATTTCTGGGGGGATGAGTCTCTTAAATCTATTGGCAATGGCCTCGGCAAGTTCCTCTGCAGAAGTCCAGACTCCAAGCTAGCCCACTCCACCTTCACTCGAATCTGTATTGAAATGGACTTCTCCAAAGGTTTCCTGGCAGAAATAATTCTTCAAGGCAAGGAATACTCAAGGACCCAAATCCTTGACTATGATAATCTGAGTTTCAGGCGTAGGAACTGCTTTCAAACGGGGCACTTAACCCGTAGCTGTGGAAAATCAACTGTGAAAAAAAGGTTGTCCAAATGCCAAAGACCCACCTGGTGGACAGGAGCACCAGCAGAATCGCACTCTGAAAGCAAGGCCCAGGAAGCAGCAAAAGCTGAAGCCGAAATCAAACCGCCTACTAAGGGGAAAGCTCAAGCAGAAGCCATTCCCAAGTCACCCATCGAGGAACCCCAAACCTCACGCTGGGCAGACATAGCGGACAAGGAAGACCCTCTAGGCCCGATGGAAAGTCAACCTATGGACCAAAGCACTCAATGGCAAACGGTGTAAAAAAAAAAAGAACTTCTAGGCAAGAAATGATATAATAACACAAAGTCGTTCAGGCTCGCTGAAATAGTTTTGTTTCCACGATTATGTACTGAGTTAGGATTTTCAGGCAGTAGTTTTATAGTTTCAAGCAAATCTTTACCAATGTAACGAACCCAATATCATGTCCACTGTTATTAATACAAAATCCCTCTAACCGTTTCTGTCAAAAAAAAAAGGGGCATATTAGGATAATAGACTTTCCTTGACAAGGAAGCATATATTTTTCATGTTTTGCTACAAATTAATTAATTTTTTTTTATTGGATGAAAAATAAAATCATATTTCATAAGAAAAAATTTCAAGTTTTGCTACAAAATAGATATTTTAATTGGATCGAAAAGAAAATCATATGAAAAGGTCACTTATGCAATGAACAACATTTGACAAGTTGAAAATCCAAAGTTGGAGTTATAATTAAGCTTTGACATTTGTAAAATTGGTCAAAATATTTGGAGATTATAATACATGGATTTTGCAGGCAATCTTGCTAACATCAGCCATGTACACTTCGGTTCCACATGGTATACTTTTGTATATAATGATATGTATCCAATTGGGATCGATATGTTATGCTTATATATAGGTTGACATGCATTTCCTTGAGTCATTTAGGTTGATTTGCACTTTGATTTTAATGCTTAGAATTCATTTTTCTCAATGTTTTTATATATTTGAATATTAAAATTTGTATAATTATTTTGAATCAAATATAATTTGTGATGTCAATGAAATATTCATTTCACAGTTATATTTAATATTTCATTGGAAGATGAAATGATTGGGTTTCCATGTAATGAAACAAGTTCCAATCCATTTATTTAAATGTTGAGAATTAAAAGAAAGTTGATTTTGATCCTATAAGTATGGAAACGTAAATTGGCTTTATCCATGGTTCTAGATGTTTGTGAGAGTGGAGAATAGAGGTTTTTAAATCTTCTATTTTTTTAATAAGGAATGTATAATTATAGTTGTGCTATTTGAATTTTAATTGTAAATGTGGTGTGATTATGTATTTTTCTCATGTAATTTTTAATTACAAACTATTTAAATCGGCATCAAAATATCATAAAAAGATGGATATCCAACAAATTTAATGAAAATGATTTTTTTTTAAGTAAAAATATGGTTTAATAACTTTATCCATGTTATTTAACATCTAGTGGAAGTAAGGATATCATTTAATATTATATTTCATAAATACATTTAATACTTGATGAAATCATAATAGTTAAAATGTACATATTATTTGACCTAATTACTATTATTTGGAAATAAAACTCCTACTACACACAAATATACAAATATATATATATATATATATATATATATATATATATATATATATATATATATATATATA
>JZKD02S1652468.1:47332-57752 GCA_000966675.3 Picea glauca | reverse complement strand
AGTGCATTAAAGTTTGAGACGTTATAATGACTGCTTTTTGTTTTAACAAAAGGAATTAAATATATTTTTACAAACCAAAACGGCCCAGTTTGCAAGTTCTCGATTAATGTAAAAAACAGGTTCTCTCTTGTCATTCCCTTTCATTATGCTTAAAAACGTTCTTGAAATATTCAAGATTGAAAGTTTTCATACTGACTGTAAAATAGATTTAACCATCCATACATATATATATATGCTTCATTCATTAATCCAAAACAAATCTTCAAAATGACAATCATCATTCTTTCATGGGATGACAATTGTTCAGTCGGAATGGGCTCTTCACAGAGAATCTAAACTCATTCAGCTCTACCAGCTTCAGATAGGATGCGTAACTACGGCGGGTTCGAAATTGTTCGCAGCTTGAAAGTGTTCGATTACGAAAAAATCACGCCGCAATGGAGCACGTATTAAGCCGATTCGCCCTCTTGGTTGAAAGAAGACTCTCATCACGAATCGCCCGCATTCAGATTGCACGGCTTCCATCGCTGTTGTAATTACCGTTCATGATCACACACAGGGTACATACACAATTAATATATGGACTTTTTCTCAACACATACATATAAACATAAATAAATAAATGTAGAACCATCAGTCAGCCACTCACCGTCCTCGACTATACGACCAATGTCATCCAATGGCACATTTTCCAGAATCCTACATAGTATTAACCCATCTATTAGTTGAATCCTATTATATATCTATCTAATATGATCCAAGATCAAGAATATCTGTTGATATCTACCAAGAACAAGAATATCGGTTGTTATAAAGATTAGTACCATAGTAAATATTCATCGTTTCGCCTGAGTGTGGAATTTAACGTACTCATCCGTTGCGTCAGAACCTAGAGAATGTTGAAGGAAGCAGATCAGTGCTTAAAACTACAGAATGAAAACTCCATTATATAATGTTCTCAAATATGCCCATGCCATCAAAGAAAATTAGCAGGAGAACAAGGATATAAATCACTGTCAGATAAAGCAGACCATACATACCATGGTATAATATAAAGTCCTGGGAACTGGATCTGGAGCTGGGGCTGGACCTGGAACTGCCATTACTATAGAGATGAAATGAAAACAATTATGTCCAATCCCCCCACTCGTCTGATCAGATTGACGTGCAGATAACCGAGTTATGAGATATTGATGTGCAGATAACCGAGCTACGAGAGAGAATCCACTGCTATATAAATCGCATAACGGCTCACGTTCGTCTTCAGCTTGCCCCCTCTCTATATATATTTCAAGGAAAATGATTAACCTGAAATCTCTTAGATAAAGTTCAAAATATTCAACTACCTTAACTAGTCCACCAGGTTTATATATGTATATTACATTGTTTCCAAAGAGGAAATATCTAGGAAAAAGGAGTCGAATCTAAGAGGACGGGAACTACTAAGAAGGAAGATTTGGTGTATTACTTCATTCATCTACTACAAGTTTTGTTAGAGGATTATGTTTTTTTATTCAACACAAAGAAGCCAAACTAAGAGGGAGGTTTTATGAATGTTTAAGGCAAATAGAGCTACTAATAACATGCCACAATCAACCTTAACTTACCAAATCAACCTTTAACTTCCTAAAAAGAAATGTAGAAATATCCTCGGAGAGCCCTAAAGGTGCCACTGTAAAACAATGAAATTCCTCCGAAAATGGGATGAAAATATTGACGATATCCTAAGGTGTGAGGGCACGAGCAAAGTGGCAAGTTATGAGGAGACCCAATGCTAGCTTATCGGAATTCTTGAACCCTAAGACTCACGCTTTGTAGAATCAAATTTATTTAATAGGAAAGAATGAAAACATAATTAAAACAAAGAAGTGTGAACAAAAGCATTACACATAGATCAAGTGAGACATGCTCATCCATCAAAATTGATTCACTGAGAGAAATCCATTACATTTATAGCTTAATAGGATTAGATCAAACTCCTAAAATTGTGGATCTCAAACCACCCACAAACTAAATCTAGGCTTTAGTAAAATAAACTCCCGACCAAAGCTATAACAACATAGAAGTTTAGACAATATTCTAACATCGCCCTTTAATGGAGAAATGGATTTTCTACAACACCTAATTTGCTTCTAAAAACTTCAAACTTGACTTTACCAAGAGGTTTGGTAAATATATCAGCCAAATTATCATTTGTATTACAAAAGATCAAATCAATTTCCTTTGATTCAATCTTCTCTCCCACAAAGTGGTGTTGTAGCTTGATGTGTTTTGATCTTGCATGATTTGATAGCACTTTGATTATCGCAATTGATTCATATTGGATCATTTTTCTCCTCTTCAACATCTGCAAGAATTCTCTGCAACCAAACAACTTCATAGGTAGGAGTGGTTAAGGCTTTATACTATGATTCTGTTGACGAAAAAGAAACAGTTGGTTGTTTCTTGCTACTCCAAGACACAACCCCTCATCCTATATAAAATGCATAGCATGAGCTAGATATTTTTTCATTGGGATTTACTACCCAATCTGAATCAGAAAAACCTGTCAATTCAACATGAGATTCATCAGTATACATAATACCAAGATTTATTGTTCCTTTCAAGTATCAAAGGATTTTCTTTGCAAATTTCTAGTGACTTTTAGAAGGCTTAACCATGAACTGACTAAGGATGTTGGTTGAGTATGCAATGTCTGGTTTGGTAGTGGTGAGGTTGTTCAAATGGCTCACCAACTGACGATATAAAGTACCATATGCCTCTTTAGTTCCATCATCACTATATAACTTTGCATTTTTTTCTAAGGGAGTTGACATTGTTTTACATTCACTCATATTGAACTTTCTAAGAATTTATTTTGTGTATTTACTTTGAGTAATTAATGTCTTACCATGCTCTCTCCAAACCTCAAGTCCCAAGATATTTCATTTCAAATTCTTGAGACAATTCACTTTTAATCTCTTCAATTAACTTGCATGCATTGCCTATAATAATGAGATCATCCACATATAAATATATTAAAGCAACATGTCCTTATTCATTTTTTGTGACATACAGGTTAGGATCATTTTTTCTTTTCACAAATCCATTCTCATAAAAGAAGGTATCTATCTTTACATACCATGATCTCGGTGCCTATTTCAAACCATATAAGGATTTCCTTAACCTGTAGACTAGATGTTCCTATCCCTGCTTGACAAACCCTACAGGCTTAACCAAATAAACCTCTTCTTTTAAAACATCATTTAGAAAAGAAGATTTGACATCTAACTGATGTATTTTCCAATTATTCTTTCTAGCTACGATAATTAGTACTCTAATTGTATTCAATTTAGCTATTGGTGAAAAATTGTCCTTGTAATCAATTCCCTCCTTTGTTAATTTCCTTTTGCAACTAATCTTGCCTTATATTTATCAATTCTACCATCTTCTTTAAATTTAGATTTATATTACCATTTGCTTCCAATAAGGACTTTGTTTTTAGGCAATTGAACTAATTCCCATGTTTGATTTTTCATAAGAGAGTCATATTATTCATTCATTTCATTCATTTCATTTCTCCACTCTTCATGTTCTTTAGCTTGTTCATAGTTTATAGGTTCTACAACATTCATGACATGGGACATCAATGCTTAATCTCTATACATGATAGGTGGTTGAGTTTGTCGTGATGACCTCCTTGGTCCTTCACTGCTTTCATCTCTTCTCTTGCTCTGTGGTGACTCTTCTCCACTTGATGTATCATGACTACTTGAAGTTTCCATACTTCTTTCATTTTGTTCTTCAACATGTACTTGTTACTATTCATGTTTAACCATTGCATCTATGTCTACATGCTCATCATTATCATTAACCCAAGCTTCAACATCATTCATTGTATCACCTCTATCTTCATTCTCATAAAACACCACATCTCTACTTGTAAACAATTTATGTGAACTCGGACCAAACAATTTGTATGTTTTTTTATCATTACAATACCCAATAAAAACACACTTGATTGATTTTACATCAAGTTTTCATCTTTCATCCTTAGGAATATGTGCAAATACAATGGATCCAAACACTATTAAATGAATGAAATCATGTTTATAACCACGAAAAACCTCCAAAAGAGTTTTGAAATATAATTTCTTAGTTGGACTTCAATTTTTTAAATAAACAACAATATTAATAGTCTCTGTCCAAAAACAATTAGAAATGTTTTTACCTTGAAGAGTAATGTGAGCACATTCCACAAGTGTTTTGTTCCTTCTCTCAGCAAAACCATTTTGCTGAGGTGTATTTGGTACTGTAAATTTTTGTCGGATCCCATTAAATTTACAATAACTTTTAAATGCTCCCAATGTATATTCACCACCCTCATCAGATCTGAGATTTTTAATACATTTTCATGTCTGTTTTTCATCCATAGTTCTCAATTCTTTAAAATACTCAAATACATCACTTTTTCTTCATATGAAAATAGACCCAAGTATATCTAGATCTATCAACAAAAATAAGAAAGCATGAAGCACCACCAAGTGACCTAGTTTTCATAGGTCCGCATACATTTGTATGAATTAATTCAAGTATATCAGTTTGTCCTTTTTCTGTATGTATGGGAAACTCCTCTCTATGTTTCTTATCAAGTTCACATGCTTCACATGGAAAGTGATCATTCTTCATAACATGATCTGGACTCAAGTGGATCAGATCATAATTCTTCATTCTCTCTTCCTCTTGAAAAAAACTTCTAGCAAATTCATCAAAAGTATGGTGTGTTTGTTTAGCAAAGAGTGATGAAATAAAGACTTTATAATCTTGCACTAAACCTTTCAAAGCGATAGTTACTAAATCACTACTAGAAACCTTTTCACCAATATCACCCAACTTATCACTTAAATCTTTAATTCGGGATACAAAATTACTTATCCTGTCACTGGCTTCCATTTTGATAGATAAAATATTAGTTTTTAAGAATAAAATCTGGTTTACATTAGAGTTTTCATACAAACCTTTGAGAACGTTCCACGTCTCTTTGGAAGTTTTAAAATCTCTTATATGAGGAATGATGTTGTCCTTTATGGACATTCACAACAACACTTTCACCTTCATTTCCCATTTTTTCCAATTTGGAATTGAGGCAACATTTGTGGCCTTGCACTTGTCTCCTTTCATAATCGTCCATAGATTATATGCTTCAAGAGCCATTATCAACTTAAATTTCCATTTAACATAATTTTTTCCATCAAGTTTGGTAGATTCATTCAAGTACGAATCAACAAGTGGATTCGACATACTTTATAATTAAGAGAAGCCGCCATTTCTAATTATAAAGAAGTGTATGATATACGAACATGTTGTTACCGTTGCTAGATCATAGAGAAGCCATGGACTATTAAGAGAAGATTCTTTCCTGAGATCCTATAGAAGAGCGGAGGTTCCATGAACCCATTGCATGTAGAGTCGAGAAGGAACGACCTACATTTTTCTATTCATAGGAGCAGTAAGGAAGCCATCGTGTAGAAGAGTTGTAAATTTTGTTTTTGGTGATGAGCCCACATGGAAGGTAGAAAGAGAGGTCCGTGCACTGTGCCATAATTTTTGAAGAGGCTCGTAAATGTTTCCATTGACAACACAGTAAGCCAGTAAAATCTAACAATACTTTTTTGGGGAGGTGTGTCCTAAAATTGTTGCCGACATTAACATTCAAGGTATTAATCTCTGTATCCAAAATTTCTTAATTATGAAGCATGTTGAATCCAGTGGTTGATTTGTACTTGAATGAATCTACCAAAATTGATTCACCAGGAGAAATCAATTACATTTATATATTAATAGGATTATATCAAACTCCTAAAATTGTGGATCTCAAACCACCCACAAATGAAATCTAGACTCTCGTAAAACAAACTCTCGAACAAAACTCTAACAACATAGAATTTTCAACATTATTGTAACAAACATATACTCATGTTCAAACAAGGCATTACCTGTAGTGTGAATATGATTAGAGATTATGGTTTCTCTTCATGAGGAGGTAAGTCTTTGGGTTCCCACAAAATCCATAATTAGAAATTGATGATACATTGAGATACCTAAGAAATCGTTACAAGAAGTGGGTATTTATACTTATACTATACACCATGTAAGATTCTCTTTCCACAAGTAAGTTTCATTTTGATATAATTCTCTTTTCACAAGTAAGTTTCATTTTGATATGGGAAATTTTAGATATGGGTTTTCTTTACAGGAGGAATATTAGTGTGTGATTTGTTTAGTCACCAAAGGTCATATTGTTCATTCAAAAGAACACAAAACTTATTTTTGAGAACTAAGTCTGCACCCCTACCCCTCCTGCCTCATTTTCCCTATACCCTCTTCAAAAGTATTCCTCTTCTAGTTGGTTAAGTTGATTTCCCATGACTAAATGAGTTGGTTTTTCATCATTATCTTTCTTGATTGATTCTTTGTGCAAATTGTTTTTGTTTTCTTGAAGGATAATTTTATGTTGTGATTTGGTTTGAAATACTTGTCATCATGTTTTCCACTAATTGAGTGTGTAGTAAGTCCACCAAGTATTTTTTATGCACAGGAGACATAGAGGAGCACCAAGGCCTTTGTGTGTGCAGTAAGCTTCTGCATAATAGAACACAACAATTCAAAGCAATATTTTTGAGCCTGGATTGCGAAAATAGATAGGTTAAATTTCAACGGTGGAAATCCAAAAGGCCTATGAGATCAACAGATTGTTTACATTTTGGATTCAAGCCACTCCACGACTTCGGTGTTGAAACATTGGGGCTCATATTTGTCAAAAAAACATGAACGGCGAATCATTGCATCGCTTGGACGATCTTCCTCCGAGGATTTCCAAGCATAACACTCAAAGACTCCCGAATGTCAAAATGTCAGCACCACATCAATGGTATGACATCATACTTCCACGTCAGATCCAAAGAGTCAACCATCTGGGAATTTTTACTTCAAGACAATAGTGAACCCCTGAAGTAATGAAGCCCTTAACTACCACATCACTCTGGGAGGTCAATTTTTTGGGAGATATCCATACTCTACATTCAGAAAGTCCCGAAGAGACGAAGAACCAAAGTCTCGAAGTGCCATGTCACTCCACTAGTCCAATGCTCCAGGAGATATACATACTTTGCATTTGAAATCCTCCAAACCCCGAAGAGCTGGAGACAGGTAGCGCTCATTTATGTTGACATGTAGCATTCATCTATGGTGACACCTGGCATCCATCTATCGCCAACACATGGCACTGATTTCGAGCATTTTCAACACGCCAGTTTCCCCGTTCCAGGTGACAAGTGTCACCCTTATTTTCATGACACATCATTAGTCATGAGGTCATAGTCGCCACGTCCCTCAAGGGAAATTTCCTTCAAGAGACTTTGATAGAGAGTTAACACAATTTCCAAAAGAGCCAGTGTTTAGAAACTCCTGAAACACCAAATGATTAAAGGATAAATCCTGGGTTAGCTAAGATAAGATTGATTAATGACTCCTAGAGTTCAAGCCTCCCAAAGATATGAATATGCTACACTCCAAAACTCCTAAATGATGAATTCCTTGAGTGGCTTATCTTTGTTAATGGCATATTTTAAATTTTTAAAAGGGTGCCAAACCAGAGAACCCCGAGCCAATACACATCATTTGATTGTTCATGTGGAAGTAGTTCGGCAATAACCAATAGGTATAGAACAAAAGTTATGGAATATGGACCCTGTAATGCCACAACCAGGGAACTCAAGAAGCTATAATCAAAACTAAAGAAAGAATATCAGAGACTCCAGGAAAGCGCCAAATGACTTGCTTCTTTCCTCCATCAGAAAAGTAGGGGAGAAGCACTGCCAACATATTTAGTGATCTTCAGTGTCCTCAAAAAACACACATGCATGCCAATTCTCAATACAGAACTCATTTCTATCACTCCTAGCTATCTTCTATCAAATCTTGATTCACTCCATCATGCGCATCAGTCTAGCTTCAATGTTAGTAACAATTTTTTAATTGTTCAATTTTTTTGTTTCAGGCATAATAAGTGGTCTTTTTTGTCTGATAATAACCACTCCTTTTGGTTAATTGAAGTTTGGATTACTCATTAACATACTCCAACAATGTGTTTTAGTTGATTAATAAGTTGTTTTACAACTGATGTGTAGAGGGAAACCTCAGTTTCACACTGTTTGAGGGCCTCCATATCTGTGATAAATAAGCATTCTTTGTATGTTAGAAGGGTTCAATTTTTGGGAGAAAATAGATCAATACAGCACCTGGTTGGACCCATTCTGTGCATGTATTAAATATCTCTACCTGTTGAAGATATTATTGATGGCAGTGTGTTTGTGTCCAAATTTCTATGTGTTTCTTATCTTCAATATAGTTTGATTTGTGCAAAGTACATTTATTTTCCTTTAGCTACTCCATATCTTGTCTTTATTAATATGCAACTTTTGATAACAACTATGCTTTCATGAATATTTGTTTTTGTTGCAACCTATGGGAATAATTGTGGTTTTGGTACATGTTTAATGCTTGAAATGACATTTTAAGACTTAAACTTCTGGAAGCAGATTGTTTATTGAATGGTTTGTTTTTTTTATTTGTTTCTTTCCTTTATTGTCTTACTTGTCTATACTTATTGTGCCACTAGCCAAGGAGGACCCTCGTTCATTTTATTTTTCCAACCCACCATGCTCTTGTCTTGGTAAAACCAACCCTCTATGTTAAGCCCTAATATTAGCTCATTACCCCTTAATTGGGGCATATTACATTGGTAATGTTATTTTATGTATGTCATCTTTATTCCATTAGTTGTAATTATACCTCCTAGTCTCCTATATATACCAAGGAGACATTTTCATTTGGAATCATCTTGTACTTGAACATTTATGTGGCGTAAAAGGAGGTTTCCCCCTCGAAGAGGCTTATTATCTGAAATTATCTCTTTTTCAAGGCGTTGAGTACTTATTCTGTGGTTTTTGTATGCATATGGTATCAGACGGGTTGGTTTTTTTTTTATGCATATGGGATCAAAGGGGTTTGGGTTTCTTAACATATGGTATCAGAGCTCAAGGTCTTGGGGTTTCACTGCTACATTTGAGACACCTTGTAATTTGCACTATAATTTTTTTTCTACAATGTTTCAAAAGGAACGAATTGGAGGATATTGAGTAGATGGATCAAGGAATGTTGGGTTAAAATTTCATCTCCTGAGGACTTATACTTTCGGAGATACAACCTGTACAAGATAGGGTTATGGAATCATCCTAAACTGAGTCATTGCGGAATTTTCACTATAAAAAAATTTATGTAACATTTCAAACCCTAAAATCTGGAGGATATTCAAAGAAATTAGTAGGGTATTTGTGGTAAAAATTTCATCTTTTGGGTCATATTATATTTATAGATACACCCTATGGAAGATACGGTATCTGACTAGTCCTATTGACTGGTCTCAAGAAGGTGCTCCAGGGAAAACAATCATAAATTATTCCTAAAGTATTCAAATTGAGTGGGACCAGTTTCATTGAATAGTGGACAGTCTGTAGTATTTCTGGTATGAGTTTCAGAATTTTATATCTATGATTTTGTGTGGGGCATGCTATATAAGTGAGATCGTCGGGAAAGGCCAAAAATCCGCAAGTTGTGTGGAAGTTACTATAAATTCCACTTGGCACATCCAATTTTGATCAGACCTATGGCATTATAGAGAAGAAATATTAGAGAACTACATAAAATAAAGTTTCATACCCAGAAGGGCTGAAATTTAGGAGATACAATAGAATAAAGATTTTCTAGCAGAACCACCTCAAAATCAAGGTTCAAAAGTGATACTTGGACAACATGCCACCCAAAAAGGAAAATTCTACACCAAATAAGCCTCCAGACAATCCTACTTGGACTCTTGATAAAGGTGAAGAAATGAATAGAGAAACAAATGATTTACAATAGAAGATAGTAATAAAATATGAACTACAAGAGATGGAAGCTAAGCTGGAGGCAAAGATGGATGGTTTAAAAGAGGAGATCATGGAAGTATTGAAAAACTTTGTAACAAAGAAGACACCTAAAAGTGAAAAGGCATCCCACAAAATTCATGATGAGGACACAAGGAAGATGAATCAAGAATGGAGAAACTCTAACATTGGGTTGAAGACCAACCACGTTCCTAAAATCTATATGAGGAAGTTTCATGGCAAGGACCCAATCACATGGATACTTCAGATGGATAAATTCTTTTATCTACATAATGTGCCACATACACAAAAGGTACAAATTTCTTATTTATATTTAGAACCAATCAATTTGTATGGTATCGATGGCTTTGTTCTTGCAAATCACTTGTCACTTGGACAATTTTCATGGAAGAAATGATAGCACACTATGAGGATACAAGGAGCAATACCTTCTT
>JZKD02S1652468.1:29158-47282 GCA_000966675.3 Picea glauca | reverse complement strand
TCCAGATGAGAACTTGATTGATGTATTCATAGGAACTTTAAAGTATAACATTCAACATGAGGTTCTCCTTTGGGAACCCAAATCATTGGAGAATGCCTTTAAGGTGGCAAGAAATGTTGAAAGTAAAAATATGGCTATGGCTACTAGAAAGACCAATCCTAACATCTATAGAGAGAACAATGCTCCTTCTTTTAAAACACTTCAACCTACAAGGTTTACACCTAAACAATCGGAGGAAAGAAAAGCAAAAGGTTTATGTAATGTACCTATAATTGACATAAAAAAAAAAGTGTTTTTCCTTTGGCACATTAACCTCCAACTTCTCGTTCATAAAAGTTGTAGAACAAGATGTTAAAGTTTACACTCATTATAGACTGATGTTCTATCTGTTATATGAGGACAATACTCTATTAAAACCAAATTCATACTTTATAAGGTGGGTTGTCAAAAGGTTACGATACATTTCAACACATATATTTCTTTATAATTCTTAATACTACTTATACCTATATTAACATGCATAAGATGTTTATTAGGATTTGAATCCCAATCTTCTTAAAACAAAAGGATTTTCATGTTGCACGCAAGTGTTTAACATTGCTCTGTTGTAAAATCATACCCATAAATCTATGTAAATGTTGAGATTTAAGACTTTGGTGTCACTCGTATCAAGTCATAGTTAGTGGTATTAATTTGTCAAAGACCGGTTCGCTTAAACAAATTTCCCTTAAAGCTCAGGCGTGGTCATACGTTTGTAGTCATCCGACTTAAGGTTTTTAAATCAGACAATTCTAACACATGAATCCTATGCAACTAACTCGTAATTAAAGGGTTGTTCCACCGATAGAGAAGAGGGAAGGGTAAGCTAACTAAATGAGTTAGTTTTGTGACTGAAACGCTTACAACTAGTCGGACGTGACATGACTGTCATTAATCTCATATCTTGGATGGTAAGGGAAGGAAAGTATCTATCAAAAAGAGTTAAGGATTTGTGCCTGTGTTTAATAAGGGTCCTGCTTGCACCAGCCTTGATGACTCTCCACCTGGCCTTCCCTACTCCCAATATGCCAACTATGTCCTAGCACATAGTCCAACGTCCTTTGGAATTTACTCTTGAAGTACACTCTTCACTTAGAGTTTGGGCAAGCTCTTCCTCATCATTGTGACTTCTTGACATAACCATATCAGCTATGCGGTGGTTATTTTGGGTGAGGAGAAAAATGTGCACTGGAGGTCATTGTTCAGCCCTTTCAGTCGAACCAACCCGTTTACCTGGTAAGATTTTCTTTTCCTATTATGAATATATTATGCAACTTAAAACCAGAGACATATAGGTATGGTATTTCAAATTGGTGAAGGGCCCATTTTACTTTCAGTTCATTCACTGGGTTTTTTCATGTATTTCCTTTTGATATACCGAGAATGGGGATAGTCCTTATCACTCTATCTCCTCGCTCTCAAAGCTTAGAGATTTGTTTGTTAGCTCCTTGGTAAATACATTAGGGTGTCCAGTATTTCTCGAGATCACTCTACTTCATGCTCTTAACCGTTGGTTACAAGATGAGACTAGGGTCAAAATATATGCGGGTTTTTTTTCTTGTGTTAAAAGGGTTAGGGTACTTGTGCATGACTGTAATGATCCCAAGCCAAATTCCTTCTTGGAATCACTAACTACTACTAATTTATTGAGTTATTAGGTGCATACAAGATTCATCAACACATGGAGATCACAATATATTCAAGATGTAGAAGCACAAGCAAAGATCTGACCTTTTTATTATGAGCAATGTAAGATCAATACAATAGATGGTTGATCTGGCATAAACCTCAGATGGTCGTACAAGCAATAGATATGAACTGCTACAAAATTCTCCCGCTAATACAAAATAATGCCTCCAAAGGATGAATAACAAATGAAGATCAATACAAGAAGATCTAAATGCCAAACTCTCCAGCTGAAGGATGCCATGCTCTAATAGAAGGCTGAAACCCTCAATAACTCGGCCCTGCTACCAAAAGTGTCCAATCACCCTAAGAAATATTCCAATTGATAGATCGAGCGATGGTAAGAATAACCCAGGTGCCTGAATCTTCAAGACCCCTCTCAATCTCCGTAGATCTAAATTTCCCACTGAATGGGGTGCCCCATTGGATGACTGAAACCCTAGCTGGTTCGGCCCTAATGAAGGAAGCCTCCAAATGCTCTGAAACTCTCCAATAATCTAGATCGGGCTATGAGAATCATGTGGGAGAAGTTTTGGACTTAGATCTCAAGCAGATATCCCTAGATCTGAGTTTTACTGAATTACAGGACGTCCCCTATGGATCTAAGACGTCCCAATCTACAGACAAATGTAGAATGATGATAACCCTCCAGAAAATCCCTCAAACTGATGGTCTTGCCCCTGCAAACAAAACCCAACTATCGGAATGGCCACAGGCCCTCAGGATAAGCTAGATCAAACCTCCCTCCAGATGATGGTGCGCCCTTGCTAGAAACACAAGAACAATACGACTTGATACCTTCTGAAGCGCTAGATGGAGACATGCTGAGACTAGAATGGTGTGGAGGCTTCTTTCATCCCTGAGACCAAGCTGTGAAACAAGGTGAGTGGATATTTCACCACTGAGATGCTCACAAGGGTTTGTACAACAAAACCCCCAAACTAAATGCTCAAGAGCAATAGAAAATGCTAATCCAAAACAAGAATGAGTAATAGGTGCACCCCAGTCTCTTACTTATACTTTTCCTTCTAATTCTCTGTTGAGTTAGGTTAACTCCCAAGGTTAATCTTCTATTCTTCTGTTGAGTTATCTTTTACTCCTTTATCCTTTTCCTTTCTTAAGTCAACTTAAAAATATAACTTTTAACTTCTTGACTTTCCCCCCTTCGTTGTAAGACTATGACCTAGTGGGGGTGCCCAGGCCACTGAGTCTCATCATCACCTCTCTAAGCGGTGGGGGACATTACAGTGACAGCTCCTTTGCTCCCAGCCTTTCCTTTGCGATGGTTGCATCCTTCCGTTTGGCATTCTGTTCGATCCCTTAGTTCTATTTTCAATGAAGCCCTAGTCATTACTTATTGGGTAAATAAAATCCAATACTACTTAGAGATATTTGCACCCAATTCCTGGAATAATCGTTACGACATATGTCTTTTGAAAAAATGGTTTAGTGAGTAATTTTGTAAGTGTAATGCTTCCGTTGAATGAGAGTTTGTGCTAGAAGTTTTCTTGTATTGTTGATGCCAACTGTTGTCAGGTGACCTTGTAGGATTCTAACCCTATCACGCGTTGTGTTGACTGTTTGCTCACATCAATTTCTATAGTCTTTATTAGTGGAGGATTTCAGAGTCCAAAGTTTCGGGTAAGGTCTTGGTTCAAAGTTGGCCTTCGTCACAACTCGATTATACTTGTCTTGATCCTGTTTGTTTTTTGATTCATAGGTATGTAATTAAAAAACATGAACTTTGTATATAAGTTCTTGCAGCAAAAATAATGACTTACAATGTATAAAGACTTGCAGAAATACAACAATTTATATGGGCATATTTCGTCCAGGATTATTAAATCTATACTAGTTTTAATAATCGCAGTACAACTATGACTAAATCATTCAACATAAAATTGGAAATAATTCGATTCAATTTTAATAAATACATCACAATAGATATAAGGTCAATCATGCATAGAGAGATAGGAGACATATCTGAACCAGTTAGCAAAAAGGAAAAGGGAACATCCACGTTCCTCCCAACCGTAGAATAGGGTAATCAAAATCACTTGCCCCAATTCACCCCCTAGCCTGACCATGAACCCATGAGGGTGAACTTGGAAACTCTTCCTCCGCAATGTCCTTCAGTTCCATCCCATTCCTCTTGCCTCACACTCATTCCATAGTGTTCATAACAACAAAGGAAAAAAAATCATTAGTCTCTTTTCCAATATACTTGGCAATGTCCTACCTCCTGAAATATGATATTTATCAAACCAAGTTTTATTTGCCTGGGTCTTTTTTCCCTCCCTTGGGGATTTCACATCTTTCTAAATCCATGATTTTCAAGGGCTGCTAGTGGCCAAATCCTTGATTTGAAACTTGTAATAATTAGCCAAGAGGTGGTTCCAACATGTTCCCCACTCATGGAGTCATGGTCAGCTATTTTTAACATGGTTGTTCCATTTTTCCTTCTGCAATCAATATAAAATATTTTGTTTTCATACAAGTGTCATAGTCAACTAGTTAGTTGGGTCAAATCAAATCCCTCCCCAACAGTCATAATAATTAATTACAATTATTAAATTCGAAATTTAGAATTTCCATAAATGGAAAAAACCTTTCAAATTTGAATTTACTAAAAACGGAATAATTTCCCAATAAGTTTAAGTTTAAAATATGTATATATATATATATATATATATATATATATATTGGGGGGGGATGTCACATCCTTTCCCCGTTCAGTAAAACACTATCCTCAGTGTTTGTCCCTTCCTTGGAACTGGGTTGGATGAGATTTCCGCAAATCTCCCTCCATATCCCAAGTGGCCTCCTCAAGACTAAAGTGCCTCCATTGCACCTTTACTTGAGCGACGGCTCTATTCCAAAGTGTTATTTCTCTCCGGTCCAGAATATGCAGGGGTTCCACTAGGAACTCACCTTCGGGTTCCACCTGCACCAAGTTCCAATCAATTATATGAGTAGGGTCATGAATATATTTTTTTAACAAAGAAACATGAAATTAATTATGAATTCTTAGATTAGCGAGAAGTGCAAGTTGATATTCTACGGATCCAATTCGGGCTAGTATATTGAAGGGCCCACAAAACCTAGGTTCCATATTGGCACAATTCCCTAACTTCAACAAGATTTTTTTGGCTTTGACCTTCAAGTAAACATGGTCTCCAACTTGAAATTCCAAGTGTCTTGTTTTCTGATCTGCATAGCTCTTTTGTTCGTCCTGTTCTTCTTTCAAGTTATGTTGTACCTTTCTTACTGTGTTCTCCAGTTCTTGTAGCATATCTAGTCCAAGCACGAGTCTTTCAACCAGGTTATCCAAGCTAATTGGAGTCGTACACTTTTTTTCATACAATACTTCGAAAGGGCTCAACTTAGTCGAAGTTTGGTACCCATTGTTATATGCAAACTCTACCAAGTGCAGGTAGTCTTCCCACTTGTTCAGTTGTGTTCTTACATACATGCGGAGCATATCCTCTACAATTTGGTTTTTCCTTTCGGTCTGTTACTTTTTTCTGGTAACCTAGATGGCTAGAATATAGTTTCTTATGCAATTTGTCCAAAACCGTTAATTTTAACTCTGTCAAATCTGCTATGAAAGTCAGTTTTTAAATCGTAATAGTCCCTTCTTGTCGATACTTAGACCTGGTTTTTATGATTTTGCGGTATTGTTTTGTAATTATGACATCATCTTAGTGTAATTTATGTCATTAATACTTGTTGTCCTTATCCTTTGTTCCAAATCACTTTCTGCCCTGCTGATATTTATCTCAAATGACCCATGGACTCTTCTACTTAAAGCATCTGCTACTTTATTTTCCTTACCCTTGATGTGTCTGACCTTGAAATTGAATTCACTCAAGAAGGCTAGCCATCTTGCTTGTCTTGCATTAAGATCTGGCTGTCTAAATAGATATTTCACCCCGCTATTATCTGTTAGTAGTAGAAATTTTCTGCCCATTATGTAGTGTCGCCACAGTTTTAAGGTGTGTATTACCGCTACCAATTCTAAGTCATGAGTGACATAATTTCACTCATTTTCTTTTAATTTACGGGACTCATAACAAATAACTTGTCCTTCTTGAGTGAGGACACCACCTAGGCCTTCTTTACTTGCATTAGCACATACGATGAAGTATTTATCTGGGTCTACTTCCTTCAATATGGGTGCGGTTGTCAATAACTCCTTTAGTTTGTTAAAACTATCTTGACACTTCTCTGACCAGTTAAACTTGGTCCCTTTCTTTTGTAATGACATGATAGGGTAGGCTATCTTGGAAAACCCTTCTATAAACCTGCAGTAATATCTGGTGATTCCCATGGATGATCGAATACCCACTACATCCTTAGGTACAGGCCATTCCATGATGGATTTTGTCTTCTTTGGGTCTATGACAATGCCTTCTGCTGAAATTACATGTCCCAGATATTGTATTTCTTTTTGATATAAGTCACACTTGTCAAATTTGGCATACAGTTTGAGTTTTCTCAACGTTTGCAGAACTATACTTAGGTTTTCGTCATGTTCCTCCTTCATTTTTTAATAGACCAGAATATCATCGATAAATACTACCACAAACTTGTCTAAGTACTGACTGAAAACACTGTTCATCAGGCACATAAAAGTGGTTGGTGTGTTAGTGAGTTTCAAAGGTATGACTACAAATTCGTAGTGGCCATATCTTGTCTGAAAAGTTGTTTTGGTTATGTCCTCATCCTTTATCCTAACTTGATGATAACCAGATCGTAAATCCAACTTTGAAAAGATCTTGGCCCCACCCACTTGATCGAAGCGATCATTTATCCTTGGTAAGGGGTATTTGTTCTTAATAGTCATTTTATTCAGTTGTCTATAATCGATACAGAGTATTAGAGTACCATCTTTCTTTTTTACAAAGAGGACTGGTGCCCCCCATGGTGAAACGTTTGGTCTAATATACCCTTTGTCCAACAATTCCTATAATTGTATTTTTAGTTTTGTCAGTTCTGGTAGAATCATTCGATAAAGGTGATTTTGAGATAGGGGCTAAGCCGGGTAGTAAGTCTATGGAGAAATTTGTTTCCCTTCTAGGAGGTAATTCTGCTATCTAATCCACAAACATGTCTCTGAATTCACGTATGACAACAAAGTCTTCTAAATTTGGCTTATCTTCTTTTTCTAATAGGTTCGTTACTTGAATGGCATAAAATTGACATCCTTTTCTCATCAATTTCTTGATTTTCATCGTTGAAACTTGTCTTACTGATACAGGTTTTCGTATACCTTGGGTTGTTCTAGTATTGCCAAAATTGTATTTATAGCTAAGTATATTTGTATAACAATCCAGTACTGCTTTGTGTTGTTCCAACCAATCCAGCTCGATAATCGTATCATAAGATCCTGGTGGTAGGATGTTCATATTTGTCCTTATATTTTGACCATCTAAGCTGAAATCAAAATAAAAAATAAAGTCAACTACTTTCCTTTTAGTACATGTTGCTAGTTGTACCATCCATGACTTTGTGTGCTTCAATTTCTTAAGTTTATTTGACTCTACTACCTCAAGAGTAATATAACTTAACGTAGCTCTAGGGTCAATTAAGACAGAAATTCAAGAGTTATTGATTTTACCTTCGATCTCTACCACAAAGGACTGGTGGTCGGCTTGCCGACCATCTATGGCTGCATTTATCCAATGCAGACTTCTGCCCATGTCTCCCACCGTCGAGGCTTCCTGTAAATTATGAACTACAATTCTATTTGTTGAACTTAAACATGGATAGTTCCTCCTTAGATGAGGTTCTCCACATTCCCAGCACTTTAGTGGCTCGTGGGAGTTGTCCCCAAACTTTTTTGTTCCCAAATTTACTAGTTTTCCACTGCCTTGCGTATTCAGATGGTTGGAGTGAAAATCCTTTCTTGGAAAGCTTTTTGTTGCATTCTAATATGGAGTTGGCTAGTATCCCTTCTTCCGCTGGTTGATTCGATATTGTTTCTTATCCTTCCAGGCTTTGGGAAACTCCACTCATTTTTTGTACTAGTCATATCACATTCGTGCTTTCCTTAATACTTCACTCAAGGATTTGGGTTTGTCGAACTCAATTATTTCCCTTTAGGACTGCGGTAAACAACTTAAGAATCATTGGATTTTTACCTTATCCTTCGGTATGTATGGTGCGAACCTTAGCAGCTCAAGGAATTTATTTATAAGGTCCTCCATCGACATCTATCTATGTCGTAGCTCGTAGAATTCTTTCGTTTTCCTTTCATAATAGCTTTCAGAAAGGTATTGCTTTTTGAAATACTTCTTAAAGTCACACCATTCTAACTATTTCTCCTTCAGACTCTTGGCCAATTTCAGGTCTTGCCACCAAATGCTAGCCTTCTCTTACAGATTGTAGATGGTCATTCTGACTTTCATATTGGTGGAATAGTTGTATATCTGAAAGTATTTTTTTATTTCCAACAATCATGCCTCAACTTCTTCTCCTGTCCTGGATTCTCCATCAAAGGTGGCTAGTTTAATTTTTTTTAATTCTCCTTCAAGGTGGTCCACTCTTTTTCTTTTTTTTTTGTTTTACTTTTGTCTTCAGTTGAAGGTGTTCCTTCTGAAGAACTGTCTCCTTTTTTTGTTTCTAGTTGAGAGTTCTTGGAGGCCCTTTTGCTGACCTCTTCATTGTGGTTATCATCCTTTGGGATTTTCTTGGTCACTATGTTGGGCAACAAGACTTCATTTATCTCTTCTTGTTCCTTCTGTGCCTTCTTCAATTTCTCATTGTCTGCTTTGAAATCCTATAGCTCAAAAATAAGATTCCTCATTGTTTCTAGTACTTCTGTAGGAGAGCTTCTGTCACTATTCTACCTTAGGTCTCCATGAGGTTCTTGTTTTGGATTTCCTTCCATCCTGATTTCTGCATCATTCTGAGCTACCATGATTAGCACGAAACATAAAAGTATTTTGTTTGTAACAAAGAATTTTTTATTAGTTTTTCATAAGTAAAATATATATGTCAAAGAATTAATGTGGCCCTATTCAAGGCCTAGTGTTGTAAACTCTGCTCTGATATCATATGTAATGTACCTCTAATTGACATAAAAAAAAAAAAAAATTGTGTTTTTCCTTTGACACATTAACCTCCAACTTCTCGTTAATAAAAGTTGTAGAACAAGATGTTAAATTTTACCTTCATTATAGACCGACATTCTATCTATTATATGAGGACAATACTCTGTTAAAACCAACTTCATACTTTATAAGGTGGGTTGTCAAAAGGTTACAATACCTTTCAACACATATATTTCTTTATAATTCTTAATACTACTTATACCTATATTAACCTGCATACGATGTTTATTAGGATTTCAATCCCAATCTTCTTAAAAAAAAAAAAATTCATGTTGTGTGCAAGTCTATAACGTTTCTCTATCATAAAAGCATACCCATAAAGCTATGCAAATGTTGAGAGTTAAGACTTTGGTGTGACTTGTATCAAGTCATAGTTAGTGGTATTAATTTGTCAAAGACAGGTTCGCTTAAACGAATTTCTCTTAAATCTCATGCGTGGTCATAAGTTTGTAGTCATCTAACTTAAGGTTTTTAAATCGGAAAAGTCTGACGCACAAATCCTATGCACTTAACTCATAATTAAAGGGTCGTTCCACCAATAGAGAAGAGGGAAGGTTAAGCTAACTAAATGAGTTATTTTTGTGACCGAAATGCTTACAACTGGTTGGACGCGACATGGTTGTCATTAATCCTGTATCTTCGTTTGTAAGAGAAGGAAAGTATAGGTCTAGTGTTTCAAATCGATGAAGGGCCCTTTTTAGTTTTAGTTCGTTCACCAGGTGTTTTAGTATATTTCCTTTCGATATACCAAGAATGGGGACAGTTCTTATCACTCTGTCTCCTTGCTCTCAAAGATAAGAGATTTGTCAATTTAGCTCCTTGGTAAATAGCTTAGGGTGTCCAGTATTGCCCGAGATCACTCTACTTCATGCTCTTAGCCAATGGTTACAGGACGAGACCAGTGTCGAAATATATGTGGGTTTTTGTTCTTGTGTTAAAAGGGTTAGGGTACTTGTGCGTGACAACTCCTTTTCTCCTAGCCTTTCCTTTGCGATGGTTGCATATTTTCGTTTGGCATTTCGTTCGGTCCCTTAGTTCTATTTTCAATGAATCCATAGTCATTACTTATTGGGTAAAGAAAATCCATTACTACATAGAGATATTTGGGCCCAATTCCTGGAATAATCCTTACGACATATTTCTTTTGAAAAAAGGGTTCAGTGAGTAATTTTATAAGGGTAATGCTTCTATCGAATAATATTATGTGCCAATAGTTTTCTTGTATTAGTGATGCCAATTGTTGCGAGGTGACCTCGTAGGGGTCTGACCCTATCACGCCCTGTGTTGATTGTTTGCTCACATTACCTTCTATAGTCTTGATTTGGGGAGGGTTTCAGAGTCCAAAGTTTGGGGTAAGGTCTTTGTTCGAAACCTGCCTTCGTCACAACTCGATTATACTTGTCTTGATTCTGTTTGCTTTTGGATTCGTAGGTATGTAATTAAAAAAAAAATTGAACTCTATGTATAAGTTCTTGCAGCAAAAACAACGACTTACAATGTATAAATACTTGCATAAATACATCAATTTATATGGGAATATTTCGCCCGGGATTATTAAATACATACATGTTATCAGACTAATCAGTAGGTGCGGACACTAACAGATCTCCCTAGATCCACCTGGATCTAGAACAAAATAGGACAGGACATGACTCTTTCCCTAAGTTTTAACCATTGAATAAGCTAGTAGGAAGGAACAAGTAACATACCTTAGTATCACTTCCTAGGGTCTCTGTTGCTTCTGCTTCACTCCGGTGCTCTCATGAGGTCAATACCAAGACAAAAAAAACCAACCAAAGTGAATATAGAAAAATATATTCAACTGTCAAATTATGTGTATGATCAAGGAATTACACAATAAAGTGAGAATAACTTTATGAGAAAGGGACATGCCACTGTATCATATTAATTGAAAGTAAATATTACAACCTGATTTCCTTGATGTCACAAGCTTCCTCTCGATGGATTTTGGCTCCAACACACACACTTTCTCAATCCTTGCATGAAGAAGATCAAAACCTCTTGATAGACTTGCTGGAGTCTCCAAGCTACTCTTCAAGCTAAGTCCTTCACACAATTCTTCCACCAATTCTCCAATGAATCTTGCTTAACCTTTTCCATGAGAATTCCCTCAATATATAGGAGAGAATGAGATAGTTACTTCGATAAGAATGATCCCACAATATCAGGGAATCTAATACAAGGATAACCATTTGAATGCCAACCCATTCTTCTAGAAGATTCCCTTCTAGAAACATTGAGAATTCGTCTTTTTCCATGCTTTAGGATGAGTTCGTACCCTAGCTATTCAAAACAGTGTGAGAAGTTTGCACCCTGGATTAAGGAAACTTGCGAGAATGGGTCATTCTTGCACCCTAATATATTAGCAGCTTGCGAACCTTCTTCAAAAATGAATTTTCTAGGAAGAGATGAAAGTAACTTTTCTCAGGAGAAAGTTCTTATGAAGAGCCTGAGTACACCATCATTAATACACCATCATGATGACCAAAATCATGGGTAATAGAATGCCCCCCAAAGTATGAGGTTGGAATCGGTGACAACCGAAAGACTTTGTAAGTTGCATGTGTGTGTCGGAAACCAGGAGCACACCTAATCGAAAACTTGCGAACAACCAAGCATTTGCAGAATATTATATATACCAATTCTGAGGTAGGCATTCCCATACTCAGATCACAGACAAATGACATTGTAGACATAGGTCATGGCCACCAATCATACACTGTGGATCCATGCCATCAAAATATAGCATAGCCACTAGGAATACACTGTGGATCTATGTGAGAAATTTCAAATTAAGACGACATAGCCACGAGACATACACAGTGGATCTATGTGTCACAAATTATACAGACTCCATCGTAACCTAGACAAAAGGATGGTATCCAGGGTCTTCAATCTCGTCACCCAAAAGTACGAATCTAACCATGTCATTACATGTGTCAAAGTTGAACATGGCATAAACCACTTGATTACCGGTCATTGATGAAACTGTTAACAAGTGCGAGGGAAATCACCATTGATTTCAATGACTCCCAAGGTACTCAAGTATAATCCATCGAGTGTGAATGAGTCAGTTGAAGTCGAACATCTGATGGAATCTTTCGATTAGGGGTCAATGATGTAAACCCACTGTCGAAAGCGAGGAAACCTGCCATTGAGGCATGCAAGCTCCAAGGTATCAAAGAATTTCTATGTCTTGATTCCAGATAATGAGCTGAAGTTGATGGAACAAAACTCATCATAGGAGGGCCTTGATGTATCCCCCATCAATGACACAAAATGAGTAACAGATTTTGAAGGTGAAACAGAGTATGATGCAAATTGAACTGGACACAGGAAAGGCCGACACAGAGAGAATGAACAACTGCAGATGGCTGACTCAATAGAGTTTTCAGATGGACTTCTCTTGAACATATGAACAACACGACCAATGATTTGGCATCATTGACTCAAAGATGACACAGGGAATGACCTTGTAGCAAATTAAAATGAGAGACAAATGGATTTCCCAAACCGACTTCAAATATAATGAATAGGGGGTGTCATGTTCAAGAGTGACACTTACTGCCAATCAATACGAAGATGAAAACATATCCCTTTCCCAAATTTTCCCCCACCATTTATGGCGAGTACCTCTTTATTTTTACGCAAGCTTGAGGAGGATAACATATTCTTGCTAATATAAGCTTATCCTTCGGATAAGTCCTTCGGAATATGTTTAACAAACCCTAAGAAGGAGTGGTTCGGTCCCATTACGGGTCTGTCGATGTTTGTTTAACGAGTCCAAAGATAGAAAACTCGAAGGTTTTTCATGATTATAGAGTTTGAAAAAACACTTAAAAGAGAACTCTCTCAGTTCCTTTTTCGTAAAATAGTCCGATGATACCGAAAAAGAGATAAATTATCGCTCACCAGATGGTTTCTTCAGATACTTTATCAAGTGTGAAAATAGCAAGGTCGCTCGCTATCTTTTCAAGTTTAAAGAGTCTGAAAAGAGCTTAAAGAGGATTTCAGGGGGGTTCCTTTTTTGTATAACCTTGTTGAGCCCGAAAAAGTGATAAAAGTATGCTCGAGCGCGTTCTCATATATTTTCGAGCACGATAATGGACAAACACCACGCTCAAGGTTTTATACAAAAACCATAAAAAACAATCAAAACACGCGATGACAAAGAAAAATATGTTCGCATCCCTGTATATGAACATTGAAGTCATTACTCCTGCAAAATTCACACTCAAAAGGACATTAGGGATTAGGGTTTAATAGATTAATAATCATAAAAAAACAAATAACATGGTAAAAGTAAATATAAAGGAGTAAAACTCTTTTTAGCATATCATTTTGACTTTTCCACTATTTGAGCTCAAAAACCCCTCTTTTACCCTCGAAGTTTGGCATTAGATTGTGGGAGTTACAAGCGTCCATTCGGCGAGCCTTCAGGGACAGTGAGGTAGGTTCTTTATCTTCTACTCTTTCATGGTCTAATTTTGCATTTTCATTGCTTAAAATTCATTTTTTGAGTTGATTTTATAAGCCCTACTTGCGCTCATCCATTCTCGCAGGTGGGCTACACGAGACCTACGAGAATGGGTGATTCTCGCAGGTGAGCCCACAGTATCCTGCGAGGTTATCGCATTGTGCCCAAAGGGCACCTACGAGAACCAGAAAGAATAATTTTTTTTTAATAATTTACTCAATAAAAAGGAACCAATTCATGAATAGAGTTGTTAATCCTCTTTTTGTGCTCCTTATGCAGGTAATTGGCCATCAAAATGGTTCTTAAATGGTGTGAAAGGGAGCATGAAGAAGACAATTCTATTGCCGGAAATCATCCACCCACTATTGTTGCTTTGAGAAACTGTGGCCTTCTGAAGTACTTTCGTATCCTAGGCATGAGGGCCCAAGTCAGGTTATTAGAGTACCTTGTGCGTATGTGGGATCCCGATCAGCAGGTATTTCATGTGGGGGTCCACACACTGTCCTTAGATATTGAGTACATTTACTTCTTAACTGGATTGTCATGGCGAGGGTACTATGTGATCCTGACTAGTGGCAGAGGTGGTGGGCTTCCCATGAGTGAGTACTACCACTTACACTCTGTTCCCGAGGCAGAGAGGAAGAAAAGAAAAGTAGTTATTTGGGGGGTACAAGATTTGACCCTCTATACTATCCTATTCACCATAGTTCGGATGGCTGGGATTTATGCTCCTCACATGGTGCTACAGAGTTACTTCCAGTATGCCATCGAGTGTACTGAACCTCAGGTTTTTAACTGGGCAGATGTTGTGCTTCGTAGTATGAAAAAGCAGTTGACCAAATGCAGGCGAGGGGACCGGAAGCAGTTCGGGTACAGATATTTTTTAATGTCCTTCTTCCTTGAGAGAGTTCCATTACTAACACTATAGGTTGAGTGGAATTTACCGTCTTCCAGGGATCCAAGAATGCTGAGATGGTGTCAGCTCATGGCCCAACACATAGCTGGACCGATCATCAAGTATGATGATACCTTCTTTGACTGGCTTCAACCATAGATGTTGATGGTTGATGATTATGCTTATGTCAGGTTGGATTTCCGAGGAGATCCAGACTTAGTATTGCTAGAGGATGCTCAATGGGGGGAACTTGGTAAGAAGTACACACATTTTTTTCCTTTTAAATGTTTTTGTGAATTTTATCATATTTAAATGTTTTTTATTTTATATGTTTGTCCAAAGACTAAATACAAAATCATTGTTGATGACACAAATGTTGGACCTTACCGACCTCCTGGTACTTCTCCCATTCAGCGGTGAGGAGAGGTAGCGGCAGTGCCACAATATGCCGAGGATTATCAAGTAGTGGAACAAAACCTAGAGGACTTGACCGAAGATATTCCAGACATGCCTCTTGAATAGGTTCCACGACGCAATCAACATCATACAATAGGAGTGTCAGGGTCCATGAGTCCACTGCTTCGTAGAGTTGCTCGGGCAGTGATGTGTTACCGTGAACGTCATCCATGACATCACTTTCTAGAAGCTATGAGCTTCAGATTTGGACATTTTGGTCTTTGGACAAAACTTTTTTTTGTAAAAACCTCTTTTGATCGTTATATATATAGGCAGCTTATGCCAGTTTACCTTGTATTGTGTGAAAATTGATGTGATTGATTTATAAATGATCCAAATGTCTGTCTAATACATAGTTAGCCAATGCATCTGTTAATGTATTTAGACATCTAGGAATATGTTGATATTCAATGTAATCAAAATAATATTCCAAGAGGTGAATTCGCAAATACACCCGTAACAAAGTAGGACTTCGAATAATGTAAACATTACTTAACAGTAGTACTAACAGTTGTGAATCGAGTCGCACAACCAAATGAAAAATTCCAAGCAAGATAGCATCAACCAATAATTCAATAACGACGCTATACTCTGCAATGTTGTTAGTTGCACGACCGAGACACACACCTCATAAGGAGACAAGTTTGTTTGTAGGGGCGTAAATTTTCTATGCAATGGAAGCAAGGTTCTGAGTACTAGGGCTAGTGCCATCAGCAAAGCCAATATAGGGTAGAAAAGACTCCAACATCTGGAAATCAAACACAACGTCACATAAGGCCAGAGACTAGATAACGACAAAAGAAAGCTAAAGTAACACACAAGAAGTATGATACAATAAAAATACAAGTACTAGTGCACAGATGATTTTATGCATAGTACTTCTTCAAGTACAACCCATTCCTGGGTTCACTCAAAGGGATATTGTCATAATATACTAACTCATAAGCTCATTTTTCCAAAACTCATTGAATGATATAAGGACCTCACCACATGGCTTCGAATTTTCCATCTCCTAGCATATCTCGATCTTGATCATAAAGGAGAACGAGATCTCCTTTCGAGAAAATGTGAGGCTTGACATGTTTGTCGTATTGGGCCTTGACATGCTTCTTCTGAGCTTCTATAACTAGAGTAGCATCACGTCGAGTTTCATCTAATCGCATAAGATACAATAGACACTCTTCCCCAGTGGAGTCGTCAATTTTTTTATCAGACTAATCGGTAGGTGTGGACACTAACTGATCTCCCTAGATCCACCTAGATCTAGAACAAAACACACTAGAACATGACGCTTTCCTTAAGTTTTAGATATTGAATTTACTAACTAAAGAGGGATGAGTGACATACCATTTAAATGTCTCTTCCTCTCACCATCCCCATCCTAGCTCTGTCCCAATGCTCATACCATGATGATCCTACAAAAGAATGCAACCAACCGAAGTGATAGTAACAACATAAACTCAATATAAACCTATGTATGTGATCAAGGAATCATACAATAAAACACAACAAGCTTTATAGGAAAGAATCATATTACTGTATCATATTAAATTTGAAAGAGAGATTTCAACCATGGCCTTGATGTCATAAGGTCCCTTCCAACTGTCCTTCGTTCCTCACACACTTCTTGCTCCAAGGATTCTGAGACCATGGATCTGATAGCTACTCACAATCTATCTTGACAAAGCAAATCTCAAAGCCACTCCAACCAAGCTAATAATTCCAAAACATGAGCAAGTGTGTGTGTTGGAGCTAAGAACCATCGAAAGGAAGCTTGCGACATCAAGGCAATCAGGTTGTAATATTTGCTTTCAATTAATATGATACAGTGGCATGTTCCTTTCCCATAAAGTTATTCTCACTTTATTGTGTAATTCCTTGATCATACACATAAGTTGACAGTTGAATATATTTTGCTATCTCCACTTTGGTTGGTTTGTGTTGTCTTGGTCTTGACTTCATGAGAGCACCAGATCGAAGCTAGAGAAACAAAGACCCTAGGAAGAGATACTAAGGTATGTTACTTGTTCCTTCCTACTAGCTTATTCAATGGTTAAAACTTAGGGAAAGAGTCATGTCCTATCCTATTTTGTTCTAGATCCAGGTCAATCTAGGGATATCTGTTAGTGTCTGCACCTATCGATTAGTCCGATAACAAAATTGGCGAATCCACTGGGGAAGAAGATCAAAACCTCTTGATAGACTTGTTGGAGTCTCCAAGCTACTATTCAAGCTAAGTCCTTCACACAATTCTTCCACCAATTCTCCAATGAATCTTGCTTAATCTTTTCCATGAGAATTCCCTCAATATATAGGAGAGAATGAGATAGTTACTTGGATAAGAATGATCCCACAATATCAGGGAAACTAGTACAAGGATAACCATTCGAATGCCAACCCACTCTTCTAGAATATTCCCTTCTAGAAACATCAAGAATTCATCTTTTTCCATGCTTTAGGATGAGTTCGCACCCTGGCTATTCAACATAGTGTGAGAAGTTCACACCCTGGCTTAAGGCAGCCTGCAAGAATGGGTCATTCTTGCATCCTAATATATTAGCAGCCTGCGAACCTTCTTCAAAAATGAGTTTTATGGGAAGAGATGAAAGTAACTTTTCTCAAGAGAAAGTTCTTATGAAGAGCCTGAGTACACCATCATTAATACACCATCATGATGACATAAATCATGGGTAACAATACCAGTTTTAATAATTGCACTACAACTGTGACTAAATCATTCAACATAAAATGGGAAATAATTCAATTCAATTTTAATAAATACATCACAATAGATATAAGGTCAATCAAGAAGAGAGGGATAGGATACATATATGAACCAATTAGCGAAAAGGAAAAGGGAATATCCATGTTCCTCCCAACCGTAGAATAAGGTAATAAAAATCACTTACCCCAATTCACCCCCTAGCCTAAACATGAACCCATGAGGGTGAACTTGGAAACTCTTCCTCCGCAATGTCCTTCAGTTCCATACCATTCCTCTTGCCTCACGCTCATTTCATAGTGTTCATAACAGCAAAGTAAAAAAAATCATTAGTCTATTTTCCAGCATACTTGGTAGCATCTTGCCTCCTCACATATGCTATTTATCAAACCAAGTCTATTTTTCCAGGTCTCTTTTCCCTCCCTCAGGGATTTTCATAGCTTTCTAAATCCATGATTTTCGGGGGCTGCTAATGGCCAAATAACTGATTTTCCATTTGTAATAATCAGCCTGGAGGTAGTTCCAACATGTTCCCCACTCATGGAGTCATGATCAGCTGATTTTAACATGGTTGTTTCATTTTTCCTCCTATAATCAATATAAATATTATGTTTTCATACAAGTTTCATAGTCAACTAGTTAGTTGGGTCAAATCAAATCCCTTCCCAACAATCATAATAATTAATTACAATTATTAAATTCAAAATTCGGAA
>JZKD02S1652457.1:134348-147873 GCA_000966675.3 Picea glauca | reverse complement strand
GGACGTTTCTTAATGTTGCAAGGGATCCTTCTTACGACTAATTACCACAGTGAGTTAAGTGATATCAATCTTGTAATTTACCTTGCCTTTGCTAATAATAGTCATGTTAATTGTTGCATACTTTCCTTACTATCCACTTTCCTAAATGGTTATGTAACAAAGATCTACTTATTGGTTGATTTCTATAGCGATGTCATTAGCCGAAAACTTCCTCCTCAATGATATTAAACATCTAGTGTGGCCAGCTCGGTCTTTATATCTAGACTAATTTTGAGGACTAACTGTTCAGAAGTGCTATAGGTAGCAATCCACTTAAGGAATGATAATGTTTTTATTCAAGTTTATGGTTAGTTAGATTTATAGATATCACCTTAACTTCTTCATTATCCATCTTTATTTTTAGACTTATTATTGGACAACAAGTTTAATACTCAGTGTGTGTTACATAAATGTAATGATACTGCTAGATGGTGTGTTGTAAACTAATAGCGTTTTAAATAACGTCCTATTGATATTGGTATCAAAGTTACATATTTTGACAAAAAATTTAATTTAGATGGTGTATATTTATTTACTTGAGATTGTTATTTTAGAAACAAAAATTGAGTATTTTATTTAGCAGCATAGATCGGTAGATCACTTACATTTTAATGTGATTGGTCTGTTGGTGTCAGGAGGGATATAGACACCTCCTTGTTCCTCAAAACAGTCGCCAGCCCTGAGACCCCAAATGGTCAAAATCGATGGGAACCTAGCCTTGAGCATTGCTTATGTGTCCTGGAGGTCCTAACCATTGCAGGGTAGGATGAGTGGGTAGTCATTCTCATTTTTGTCGGTTGAGTGTCGTCCTTTTCTTCTAGTTGATTGATGTGCTTCTATGTTTGGTCATTATGTTGTTGTTGCACGACTTGCTTGCGTCAAGATCGTCATCATGTTACGACATTGAGTATAATGTCTTTATTACCTTTCTACGCACACACACAGAAAAAAAAAAAAATTGCACTTGTTACGTGAGGCTTGTTTTCGTACTAATAGGAGGGTTATTACATGTGTTATCAGAGAGAGGTTCAACCCGCGACTTGGGATCACTACAGATTTCATTGATATGATTGATTATACTGTTGCTGATCGAGTTGACTTGTGTGCATGCAGGTAATCATGGTTAGAGTACGTCGTAGAGGTAGATGAAGGGGTGCTATGGGAGGAGGCGCGACACCTCTGGTGGAATCCATGCCTGAGGGGTTTAAACCCCATGGAGATGAGCTGGTTCTCGGACAGAAGAAGATAAATGTTGGTGATGTAGTCGGAGTGATGAGATCTTTTCAACACATGTCTGAGGCTCTGATCAGCCATTTGGACAGAGATGAGGCCAGGGCCCCGACACCCGCGGAGGTTCAACCACACGCTCCGGTCAGTATTGGTAGCGTTCTCCGTGAACTCAAGAAGGTCAAATTTCCCGATTTCTTTGGTGCCTTGAACGGTGCAGCCGCCAAGGGATGGTTGGAGAACATGGTGATGTGCTTCACACTTCACGATTATACCTCCAACATGAAGGTCTGCATGGCAGTCTTTCAACTGAAGGGGAGCACTCCTCTATGGTGGAAGATGCTCCTACTGCAGCTAAACAGGGCCGTCGAGGACGTGTCATGGGAACTGTTCAAGGAATGGTTCGGAGAGAGGTACCTTTAAGAGGAATTCATTGAGCATCAGCTCAATGAGTTCAACACCTTATGATAGGGTGGTCGCACGGTGCCCGAGTACGAGGCTCATTTTATGGAGCTGCTCCGGTATGCTCTGCACCTTAACACTGAGAAACTTAAGGTCAACAGGTTCGTGTTCGGCCTTAACGACAACCTACGTGCAAAGGTTAGCATTTTGATGCCTCAAACCTTGCATGATGTCATCCAAAAGTCTGTCATAGCAGAGGAGGAGCTTATCAGTGGGGGTCAGAACAGGAACCCAACGAGACTAGTAGGGCAGGTTTCATCTAGAGCATAGCAACATCAGACACTAGCCAGACATACGCTGAGATATCATGGCTTCTAGAGGGGATCCACTTTCACTACACCCCAGTGACCGATGCCTCAATAGAGACACCTTATCGAGGACCACAGCATCAACAACAACGTCACCCACAACAACAACAGTTTAGGCCCGTTCAATAGAATAGACTAGGATTCCAGGCCAGTGGGCCGTCATCTTCTACTTAGGGTACTAGGACTAGTGGGCCAAAGAAGGGGTGTTAGATGTGTCAGGAGCCACACTACCAGTGTGACTACCCTGTGGAGAGGACCAGAGTGTCCGGATCAGCTGGACCTACTACCATGGGAGATATGGGAAAAGCCCACTAGATTCATGCAGTGGTAAATAACTGCGAGGTAGAGCATCAGTTGACTATGGTTGATATGATAGGTACCATCGTTGACCAAACCCTTAGTATTTTGATAGATCCCGGTTCTACCGAGAGTTTCATTTCTGGTGCAATGCTAAAAAGGATTAAGGTAAAGGCAGTCGAATAGGACGTGTTTATATTTGTAGAGATGGCTTCAGGAGCCAAACAAAATTTTGGAGGAAAGGTTATGGGTTGTATCCTTAACCTGGGAGAGTTTGTCACAAGGGACAACCTGTACGTCATGATCTTAGGATCTTATGATGTTGTAATTAGTATGGACTGGTTGGAATCGCATGAGGCGATACTCAACTGTAAGACGAAATGGTTGATCTTGGACGATGACAAGGGGAAAAGATGTGTTATTGTAGGCTGGAACTTAGGAGTTCCCCTAAGGTTCATCTCTTCCTTGAAACTTCATAGGAGTAGGCGCAAGGGGTGCAATCTTTACGCGAACCTTGCATTAAATGAGAAGGGAGTCGCAAAAGGTTTAGAACACCTTCTGGTGGTGAGAGAGTTTGTGGACGTGTTTTCGGAGGAGTTACCTAGGATTCCGCCAGAAAGGTAATTGGAGTTTTCCATAGACCTAAAACCGGGGACTAAACCGATAGCAAGAACACCTTATCAAATGTCGATCCTGGAGTTACAAGAGTTGGAAATGAAACTGAAGGACTTGTTGGACCTGGGATTGATACATCCTGGTGTGTCACTGTGGGGTGCACCTATTATTTTCATACGAAAGAAGGATGGGTCATGGAGGCTCTGCATTGACTACCATCAGTTGAACTAGGCCATGATCAAGAACCAGTATCCATTGCCGAGAATTAATGATCTATTCGATCAAATGAAGGGCGCGATGGGGCTTTCCAAGATTGATTTGTGATAAGGGTATCACTAGTTATGGATCAAGGAGGATGACGTCCTGAAGACTACCTAAAGAGATGTTTGGACATTACGAGTTTACTATTTTACTGTTTGGACTAACAAACGCCTCTGGGGTATTTATGAGTTTGATGAACAGGGTGTTCCGCGAGTACTTGGACAAGTTGGTCCAAGTATTCATTGACGTTATTTTGATCTACTCTTGGAAAACATAGGAGCATGATGAGAACTTGTGCATAGTGCTACAGTTTCTACGAGAGAAAAAATTGTGTGGGAAGTTGTCCAAATGCTCATTTTATCAATCGCAGATTCACTACTTAGGGCATGCCATCTCCGGCGAAGGCATCATCGTGGATCTAGAAAAGGTCAAGGCTATCATGGAATGGCCTACGCTGATGAATGTCCCATAAGTGTGTAGCTTCATGGGTTTAGTAGGATACTATCGACGATTCATCGAGGGGTTTATGAAGATAGCAAATCCGATCACGGAATTGCAGAAGAAAAATAAGAAGTTTGTTTGCACCGAGAAATGCGCGAAAGCATTTCGGAGGCTCAAGGAGTCGTTAACAACAACACCAATACTAAAGGTCCCTGACATGGATGCAAAACTCTTGGTATGCACTAACGCATCCAAGGAAGGCCTAGGTGAAGTCTTGATGCAAGAAGGACAAGTGATCGCTTACATTTCGAGGAAACTAAGAAGGCATAAGGAGAACTACGCAACACATGATTTGGAGTTCTTAGCCATCGTTTATGCCTTGAAGGTTTGGAGACAGTACCTTGTCGGATGAAAATTTGAACTAAAGACTAACCACTGTGGACTACAACACATCTTTACACAAAGAAACCTGAACGCGTGACAACGACGTTGGTCGAAATTTCTTAACTAGTACGACTTTGAAATTACTTAGATAAAGGGAACAATGAACCGAGTGGCAGATGCATTGAGTCAGACACCACGCATGTTTTTGGTGTTACCTCTTCAGACGTATCTACATGAAAATATTCTAACTTTACAGTGTGACAATGACTGGTACAAAAAGGTCGAGGGTTTTATCGGACAAAACCCAATGATGGTACCATGATTTGAAGGATTTTCATTTGATAGCGATGGTTTATTAAGGTTTAAAAATCATATCTACATACCGTTGAACGATGATTTGAGGATGTTGATCCTAAATGAGGTTCATAGAGACGTTTACATGGCTCACCTGGGAGTCACGAAGATCAGGGCAGACCTTAAACCCTTATTCTTCTGGAAGGAAATGAAGGCCGACATAGTCAACTATGTGGCCAGATGTCTAGAATGTCAGTAGGTAAAGGCTCAACATAGACACCCAACAAGATTATTACAACCACATGCTATTCCAGAATCAAAATGGGAGGTTATTTCGATGGATTTTGTTGTTGGATTGCCATTGACGGCAATGAGACATGACTCAATTTTCGTAGTAGTAGACACTCTGATGAAGAGTGATCACTTTATTCCTATGCATACGATGTATCAGGCACCTGACATAGCTAGAGTTTTCATTAGTGAGACTATAAGGTTGCATGGTGTGCCTAAGAGGATTATATCCGATCGAGGATTGATGTTTACTGGATGATTTTGGGCAAGTTTCCAAGAGGCCTTGGGAACCCAACTTATCTTTAGTACTTTGTATCACCCGGAGACTGACGAGAAGACCAAACAAACAAACCAAACCTTGGAGGACATGTTGCACATATACATGATGAACCAACAAAAGCGCTGGGAAGAATTCTTGCCACTAGTAAAGTTCTCTTACAACAACAGTTACCAGAGCACCATTAAGATGGCGCCTTTTGAGTTTCTTTATGGGCGATCGTGTCAGACGCCTTTGAGTTGGGATCGACTCGAGGATAGGGTTCTTGTGGGACTCGAAGTGATCAAATAAATCTAAGAGCAAATTCAAACAATAAGACAAAGGATTAAAGAAGCGCATGATCGACATAAGAGTTATGTCAATGCGCACCGTGTCGACCATAGTTACGTGGTTGGAGATTGAGTCATCTTGTGGGTTAAACCGCATAAGAGTTCGATCAAGTTTAGGAAGGGAGATAAAATCTCTCCTAGGTTCATGGGACCTTTTGATACTGTGGAGAGAAAGGGGCTCATGGCCTATCAACTAGCCTTGCTTGATTCTTTGAGGCGTATACACGATTATTTTCATGTATCTATTTTGAGACATTATATTAGTGATCCTACACATGTTATTGACATGAGTTCCTTGCAGGTATTGAATGAGGGAGAGCTCATGGCTAACTGGATCCCCATCTTGGATCATCACGTTCAACAACTATGACGTCAAACGATAGATCAGGTTAAGGTCCACTAGGACAATTACAGTCCACACTCGGTGACCTGGGAGGACACATATGGTATGTGTCAGCAATTTCCAATTTTGTTTGATAGATAGACATATGAGACTATGATACACTTTATTTCGACATTTATACTGTGAAACTTCAGGACGAAGTTTAGACCAAGAGGGAGTGTATGTAACATCCTTCTCTGGCACACTGAGAAAACTTATTCTTGAGGACACTTTCTCGCAAGTGATCTGGATTTTATGCTATTAAAACTTTCGATTTTGATTATGAGGCGTTAAGGTTTGATGACATGTTTTTTTACTACATTGACATAGACAGGTGCTATTGACTCAGTTTTATAGAGTGTGTAGAGTTTTGGACCTCGAGGATACATAGGTGTAGATGGAACCCCTTGGACTCCGGATCGAGTCAGGGAGTGTGCCATTAGGGTTTGATTGTTTTACTGTGATATTATTGCATCTGACTGGGTGATAAGATATGGATATGTTCTAACATGATTTGTTGATGATGCAGAATGATGATAGCTTGTCAACCAGACTCACATATGGAGTAAAGGGGTCACACACGACTACCAGAGATGTTGAGGGAGAGGTGTGGACAATATCCCTACCACAACCTACTAGCACTCCCATCATGGCTCGAACTGTAGGTTAACGATTACCTAGTTCGAGAGGACCCACAATTCCATGAGGGAAGACTGCGATAGTCTCTCACGATGATTCTAAGGGGCGCGCAATAAGGCAGGGGCCTTATTCCTTAGAATCCCTTAGTCTCCCACAAGTTCACCTGGAGGAGTGTTGACTCCAGGGGATATTCATGTCTACCAAACCAGTCAAGAGGTGAGTGGCACCCTAGGAGAACGTACTGTGTCCTGAAGGGCACATCGTGCAAAGGAACAGAAGAGGCGAGTGACACCCTTGGAGCACGTAGTGCGTCCTGAAAGGCATGTTGCGCAAAGGAAAATAAGAGGTGAGTGGCACCCTTGGAGCACATAGTGTGTCCTGAAGCGCATGTCACACAAAGGAACAGAAGAGGCGAGTGGTGCCCTTGGAGCACGTAGTGCGTTCTGAAGGGTACATTGCACAAAGGAACATATGTGGCGAGTGGAACCCTTGGAGCACCTAGTGCATCCTGAAAGGAACGTCGCGTTGTTGTTGATAGAGGGATGAACCTAGATGGCCCTAAGACAAATAACATGTTAAGTAATTTTAAAACAAATTCCCTAATTAAATGTCACCCAATACAAAATTTAAGGCCTAAGTCTAAATTACACTAGTGGTAAAACTTTGTCTTCCAAAAAAAAATATAATAAAAATAAAAAAACAACTTAAATAATAATTATGATCTTTGTTTGATCTTGTAACATGAAGGCAGTAAGAAAATTTAATTTATCCAAAAAAAAAAAACTTATGCTGGATTAAAATTTAAAAAGGGTATTAATTGTTTTATTACCTTAATAAATTAAAGTGTACTAATTGAATAAGAAAAGGGAAAAAGGGTTAATTTCCATACTTGCATTTTTGAGTTCTAAGTAAAAAGGGGAAAGAGGGAAAATAAAAAAAATAGGAAACTAGGGAAAAGAGGTAACATAAAAAGGTAAAAAGGGGAACTTAAGGGAAAAAGCGGAAAGTCAACTTAGTAAAGAATCTACCATTTAAGAGCTTTCTAATTTTAAATTGAATTAGCAATTTCATAATAGGGAAATCCTTTAAAACCTGTAAGGGAATTTGAAGACACCTAGGACTGATTCTAGGAGTAACTCTAGGTGGGTGAAGGAAATAAGATAATTAATAAATTAAAGAAATTATTTGATAGAGGAATGAAGGGGATGGGTAACAGTTGTATGGAGAAGAATTTTTAGGAATTTTATTTTAAATTATTTAATTAAATGAGATTTTAGGAAAGAGAGGAAGTGGGAAATTCTATATAATGAAGGAAGGATAAGGAGGATGGGGTGATATTATGTTTGTGTAACGTTACACTGCATAAATATCAACTTGACTGATTTAATTGTGGGAGATGCGATACCCAGCTTGGAGAGGAGTGGTGGCTCAGCCTTCTGAGGCGAGCTGAGAGCTAGATGAAATCTCTGGATAGTGAGAGTGTGTCCCCTTTGTGGCTCGGGGGGCTAAGGGGGAAGAAGAGTACCCCTAGCATTGGTTGGGAGGTACCGGTGAAGTCTTGAAGGTCGACAAGCGGGACCTGCACGGAGCGTGCGAGACGTCATTTCAAGTGGGCGATTAGGAAACAATACGCTTCTCATTTCTATTTGGTAGATGGTATTAGGACTTATGCTTGGTTCTGTTTGTTTATTGCAAAAGTAAACTGATGATTAATTTTAGGTAATGCTTGTCGAAACCCCTGATTCCATTCAAATGATTTGCAATGTTAACTTTTATATAACGTTTGATGAAACTCTTGGTTCATTTACGATTTGCCCATTTACATCCTTGCTTAAAAAAAATCGTCTGTGATACATGTTGTCTACCCTATTTTAGCTTTCCATCATAATCCATTTTCTAGATCGACCATGATGGTGAGAGTAATGGTTGACTGAGACCGCTGACCAAACGCCCACAATTTGGGCCTATATAACGCGACAAATTTTACTATATTTACTACCATGAACTACCTATAAAACATGACTAATTCAGATGGTTTTATGACCCGACCCTTCCCTTCAAATGTGACAGAGTTCACCATTGTTGTGACCCCCTCTGCTACCTCCATGATGTCTTTAATAGCTGGAAAATACTTGGCATTTTTGTTGAGGCATTGTCATGTGTAATTTTAATGATGAATTACAACTGTAGACTAACCTGCATTGGAACCTTTCCAATCCTTTAAGTTTGTTGTCTCGGTAAGCCTAGATGCCAGAGAATTTTTCCTTCATTTTTGAGGTCTCTCAAGAATATTTACCAGACCGCATTCCTGTCCAGAACAACTTTTGGTCAACTTAAATTCACAAATTATGTTAGATCACCCCTTTGGTTGGATACAGCTTCTCCATTTTCTTTGTTGTGCCTTTTATCATTTGTGTTTACCCTTTGTCACAGCTCCTTGTGGTTTTTATAAGTCGCTAATCTTAGAATGTTATTTACGAAGCTTCACAGGATTTGCGCTAGTTATCCAACTTCCTTGTGTCAACGGTAGGATTAATTTAAAGATGTTGATTTTAACCACTAGCCTATCCCACAGTTTCAATGGTTAATAGTGTTGTTCATTCATAATCTATATTTTGCGCTCTAGAACTGTGAGTAACCTTATGAACTCCTCATGACCTTATACCTGTTGGGACATTTCTTAATGTTGCAAGAGATCCTTCTTACAACTAATTACCACAGTGAGTTAAGTGATATCAATCTTGTAATTTACCTTGCCTTTGCTAATAATAGTCATGTTAATTGTTGCGTACTTGCCTTACTATCCTCTTGACTAAATGGTTATGTAACAAATATGTAATTACTGGTTGATTTCTACAACGATGTTATTAGCCGACAACTTCTGCCTCAATGATATTAAACAACTAGCGTGGCCAGTTTGGTATTTATATCTAGACTAATGTTGAGGACTAACTGTTCATAAGTGCTATAGGTAGCAATCCACTTAAATAATGATAATGTTGTTATTCAAGTTTATGGTTAGTTGGATTTATAGATATCGCCCTAATTTATTCATTATCCATCTTTATTTTTAGACTTATTATTCGACAACAAGTTTAATACTCAACATGTGTTACATTAATGTGTTGATACTGCTAGATGGTGTGCTATAAACTAATAGCGTTTTAAATAAAATCCTATTGATATTAGTATCAAAGTTATATATTTTGATTAAATTGTTAATTTAGATGGTGTATATTGATTTACTTGAGATTGTTATTTTAGACAGCAAAATCGAGTATTTTATTCAGCAGCATAGATCGATAGATCACCTACATTTTAATGTGGTTGGTCTGCTGGTGTCGAGCGGGATGTAGACACCTCCTTTTTCCTCAGAACAATTACCAACCCTAATACCTTAAATGTTCAAAATCGATGTGAACTTGGGCTTGAGCGTTGCTTATGTGTCCTGAAGGTCCTAACCATTGCAGGGTAGGATGGGCAGGTAGTCATTCTCATTTTTGTCAGTTGAGAGTCATCCTTTGCTTCCAGTTGATTGATGTGATTCTAGGTTTGGTCTTCATGTTGTTGTTGCGTGAGTTTCTCGTGTCAAGATCGTCGTCATGTTACGACATTGAGTATAATGTCTTTATTACCCTTCTACACACGCACACACACAAAAAAAAATTGCACTTGTTACATGAGGCTTTTTGTCGTACTAATGGGAGGGTTGTTACACAAAATATTTTCATGGTGTGATACAACCTGCATTAGATGCGATACTGAACCATATATTAGATAATACTCCTCGAAGATATAAACTAAACTAGCACAAGGTGCTTATATTATTTAAAGATTTAGGGATTGTGTTTTTGAATGGAAAATGAGCACTTCAAAGGTTCCCAGGTAAACATGAATGGATGTATGGATAGAGCATGTGATGTAAGAGATCCTAAAATATCCGGTCAACATTAAATCAACCACTATTGGTGTTTCTAATCTTCCATGGACTATGATTTTATGTATCAAGACAGTTTTGCGGATCATTGGTACAATTCAATTAGAGGTTGGAAATCATTGGTTCATATGAGATCCACACTTGAAAGTCCAAAAGAGGGTTATTACCTCAATAATTTGCAGCAGTAAAGACTCGTTAACTCCCAATGGAAATATCTAAAGAATGGTGTTCCATCTACAGTGCATACAACATTCACCCATAGAAGGATGAGGAAAAACCTTCTATAGTAGTTCAATAACAGTTAACTTGATTTCCTTCTATAGTAGTTCCCTATATCCTATACTAATTAGGTTGTAAGTATTAAAAATATACTTTTACGTACTAATTGGGGTACAGTTTCCAAGTGATTTTTTTATACATAGTATCCTTTTTATAAATATCATAATTGGAAATATGTTTGAACATAGTCAAAACAAGTTATCAAAATCTGGAATGTACTTTCAATGAAAAATTAAAAATTATGGAATGTACACATGTGACAAGTTTGTTTAAAAACAACGTAATGGTATTTCATCTTCAATTATTCGTTCATGATCGACTTTGGAAATTTTCCATTTTTTGACTTTTTTATATTTTTTTTTAATTGAACTTCTATTAACTTTATGGGCGTTGCACATACCAAATGACTATATTGACAACTTGTGACATCTGACTGGTAGTCTTGAAAGTGAACATGAGTATCAGTTTAATGGTTTTATTGAAAAAAATATCCTTTCAATATAATGGATCCTCTTTCATATATAAAACCGTTATCATCAAAATATTCTAATAGCCTCATCTTTTGTTTCATGCATCGCATCAAATAATATTTCACGTTTTTAGTGTTGTCTATAGGTGCAACCATGGGAAAAACATCTCCTGCAAATAATTGGATATATTGGACAACAATTAATTCATGTTAGATTATCACACAAGTATATATCTACAAGTGATTTGAAAAAGTTTAAACATACAAATTTTACCTTCTCTAACAAGATCAAAAACTCTATCTCCATCAACTGACACTATAGTTTCATTTGATTCCATCTCCTCTAAGATTGCAAGTGGCATTTTCCCTTTTATATTAATTTCAATATGTCTCCAAGCTTTAACATATCCTGCATTTTCATTCTCGCAAATATCTATGGATTCTGAGTCGTCTATGCAAACTGAACAAAAATAAGAGTCATTTCGTCTATCAAATGCAAACCCATTTTGAAAACTTTTTGTTTTAACCGAATGTATTTTTCTTGTCCCAGGTATTGTACTAGCATCATATGAGATTGATTTATTTACATATTTGATTTCAACATGTCAAAAATACCTACACAAAACAAGAACTTGTTAACTTGAAATATCTCAAGAAAATGATTCAAGATTTAATATAAATTAGAACACATTCAAATTTATATATCCTGTGTACATACATGTAACATTTATATATAGACACACATGCGCACATCCCTTGATGGATTATATTCATGTCTTAGCTCCATGTTGCACCATTCAACAACTTGTTCAACGGATTCAAATCGATAAGCATGAGGTTTTAACTGATACCTTCGAAGTGCTCGTTTTATACATGCCCCTGCACCGTCGTGCTCTCCTTTTCCACGACCAGTCTCAAAAAAATTCCAACAATGTGTAATAATTTTTTTTTTTATGAAGACGACATAACCAATAGAATGATCGTGCAGATTTGAACTGACCCACACACCCATCGGACCATATCCAATGTCGATCGAATATGATTTCACGTTCTTTCAATGAANTACATAATGTGTGTCGTGTGTTCGATCATCACTTATATAAAAGTGATATTCTTTAATAACATGTCGATTGTCGTTGGTGCTTTCTATGTTTGGAAGACTCCATTGAGCATGTCTATATAGAACGTGGACAAATATGGTGACTTGATCAGAATGATAATATTCACTCTGTATTTCTTTTTGTGCAGCAAATGATAAAATCAACTACAGACAAAATTTTCCTTGGTGGAAACACATCACGGGATTGTTTGAATTGTAGATCTTTCCATCGAGCTCTATCTGAATGCTTGGTGTATTTATAGATTTCTTCCTCGAACTTCTTCAAAAACTCTATCAAACAAATTTTATCTACCTTCAAATCAAGCCTTTTGGAAATAACATTTGAAGAATGTGGAGTCGTGCTTCTCAAATATTCATATCTTTTCCAATTGACTCTTATATTAGAAAATTATTGATCATTCATATCAATATGATACTTTGAATGACACAAACTTAGATTTCCACAACGATCACATTTATTTCCACCAACACATTTTTTTTTGTAAAATAAAACATCAAATTCTCTTTCACATAGAATTTCAGATATAAAAACACGAACTGTGGAAGGAGGAGGTGAACCTTGCCATAAAGTTTTACCAAAATCCAAAAAAGTGTCGTAATACAACTCAACCTCCACATGATAATGATAACAACATGTGTCACAGACATTGATGGGTTTAAAAAACCATGGTTTTTGTTTCACAAATGTATTGATTGAAATTTTAACTTCTTTGTGCTCTTCTTTGAACTTATTAAACAACTCTATTTGTGTCATTGGAAATATATGTTTTGGATGTTCTGCATATTGATTTTGTGCTATTCTTTGACGCAACACATCCCTTGTATGTGGTGAAACACGATATTCTTCCAACCAACAATTACGGGCCAATTCTTTAACATTTTCTGCAAGTCTATCTTTGTAGGGTTATCTAGAAATCACTGTCCAACAAGCCAATTCATCATTTACATCTATTTGGAAATGGAATTTTCTATGTTTGTGCAATGTTTTTCTTGACATTCCCAAAGTTTTTGCCATGTGTAGTGTCAAATGATCTTTGATATTTCTCCCTGAAACAATTGTTGTTTGTAACGTGTTACATGCAACACATACATCTTCTTTTGGAGATTTCGAAAACCGTTTAATACACTAGTTATATTGTTAAAGACATTTTGTTGCACCTTTGTATCCTTTGTCGACTTTTGAATACCCAATAATGATGTAGCTTCTTTTAACTTTCTTGACTTCAATAGAGAAAGTAAAAGTTGAGCCTGTACTCTTACTGATTCATCTTTGAAATAAGTATTATACATATTCTTAGTTCGATATCTTATATAATGCTTAGATTTTTTCTTCCCAAATTTGTCAGTATCAATATTTTGTAATATTTCATCATCAATGTTGATAGATTCTCCTGCATATCTCAATTTAAAGTTTATATTAAAAAACATAACCCGAACACAAATTCACTAAGTTATATATACTTGAGTGTTCATC
>JZKD02S1652457.1:110045-122008 GCA_000966675.3 Picea glauca | reverse complement strand
TTTATGTTACCTCTTTTCCCTAGTTTCCTATTTTTTTTATTTTCCCTCTTTCCCCTTTTTACTTAGAACTCAAAAATGCAAGTATGGAAATTAACCCTTTTTCCCTTTTCTTATTCAATTAGTACACTTTAATTTATTAAGGTAATAAAACAATTAATACCCTTTTTAAATTTTAATCCAGCATAAGTTTTTTTTTTTTGGATAAATTAAATTTTCTTACTGCCTTCATGTTACAAGATCAAACAAAGATCATAATTATTATTTAAGTTGTTTTTTTATTTTTATTATATTTTTTTTTGGAAGACAAAGTTTTACCACTAGTGTAATTTAGACTTAGGCCTTAAATTTTGTATTGGGTGACATTTAATTAGGGAATTTGTTTTAAAATTACTTAACATGTTATTTGTCTTAGGGCCATCTAGGTTCATCCCTCTATCAACAACAACGCGACGTTCCTTTCAGGATGCACTAGGTGCTCCAAGGGTTCCACTCGCCACATATGTTCCTTTGTGCAATGTACCCTTCAGAACGCACTACGTGCTCCAAGGGCACCACTCGCCTCTTCTGTTCCTTTGTGTGACATGCGCTTCAGGACACACTATGTGCTCCAAGGGTGCCACTCACCTCTTATTTTCCTTTGCGCAACATGCCTTTCAGGACGCACTACGTGCTCCAAGGGTGTCACTCGCCTCTTCTGTTCCTTTGCACGATGTGCCCTTCAGGACACAGTACGTTCTCCTAGGGTGCCACTCACCTCTTGACTGGTTTGGTAGACATGAATATCCCCTGGAGTCAACACTCCTCCAGGTGAACTTGTGGGAGACTAAGGGATTCTAAGGAATAAGGCCCCTGCCTTATTGCGCGCCCCTTAGAATCATCGTGAGAGACTATCGCAGTCTTCCCTCATGGAATTGTGGGTCCTCTCGAACTAGGTAATCGTTAACCTACAGTTCGAGCCATGATGGGAGTGCTAGTAGGTTGTGGTAGGGATATTGTCCACACCTCTCCCTCAACATCTCTGGTAGTCGTGTGTGACCCCTTTACTCCATATGTGAGTCTGGTTGACAAGCTATCATCATTCTGCATCATCAACAAATCATGTTAGAACATATCCATATCTTATCACCCAGTCAGATGCAATAATATCACAGTAAAACAATCAAACCCTAATGGCACACTCCCTGACTCGATCCGGAGTCCAAGGGGTTCCATCTACACCTATGTATCCTCGAGGTCCAAAACTCTACACACTCTATAAAACTGAGTCAATAGCACCTGTCTATGTCAATGTAGTAAAAAAACATGTCATCAAACCTTAACGCCTCATAATCAAAATCGAAAGTTTTAATAGCATAAAATCCAGATCACTTGCGAGAAAGTGTCCTCAAGAATAAGTTTTCTCAGTGTGCCAGAGAAGGATGTTACATACACTCCCTCTTGGTCTAAACTTCGTCCTGAAGTTTCACAGTATAAATGTCGAAATAAAGTGTATCATAGTCTCATATGTCTATCTATCAAACAAAATTGGAAATTGCTGACACATACCATATGTGTCCTCCCAGGTCACCGAGTGTGGACTGTAATTGTCCTAGTGGACCTTAACCTGATCTATCGTTTGACGTCATAGTTGTTGAACGTGATGATCCAAGATGGGGATCCAGTTAGCCATGAGCTCTCCCTCATTCAATACCTGCAAGGAACTCATGTCAATAACATGTGTAGGATCACTAATATAATGTCTCAAAATAGATACATGAAAATAATCGTGTATACGCCTCAAAGAATCAAGCAAGGCTAGTTGATAGGCCATGAGCCCCTTTCTCTCCACAGTATCAAAAGGTCCCATGAACCTAGGAGAGATTTTATCTCCCTTCCTAAACTTGATCGAACTCTTATGCGGTTTAACCCACAAGATGACTCAATCTCCAACCACGTAACTATGGTCGACACGGTGCGCATTGACATAACTCTTATGTCGATCATGCGCTTCTTTAATCCTTTGTCTTATTGTTTGAATTTGCTCTTAGATTTATTTGATCACTTCGAGTCCCACAAGAACCCTATCCTCGAGTCGATCCCAACTCAAAGGCGTCTGACACGATCGCCCATAAAGAAACTCAAAAGGCGCCATCTTAATGGTGCTCTGGTAACTGTTGTTGTAAGAGAACTTTACTAGTGGCAAGAATTCTTCCCAGCGCTTTTGTTGGTTCATCATGTATATGTGCAACATGTCCTCCAAGGTTTGGTTTGTTTGTTTGGTCTTCTCGTCAGTCTCCGGGTGATACACAGTACTAAAGATAAGTTGGGTTCCCAAGGCCTCTTGGAAACTTGCCCAAAGTCATCCAGTAAACATCAATCCTCGATCGGATATAATCCTCTTAGGCACACCATGCAACCCTATAGTCTCACTAATGAAAACTCTAGCTATGCCAGGTGCCTGATACATCGTATGCATAGGAATAAAGTGAATACTCTTCATCAGAGTGTCTACTACTACGAAAATTGAGTCATGTCTCATTGCCGTGAATGGCAATCCAACAACAAAATCCATCGAAATAACCTCCCATTTTGATTCTGGAATAGCATGTGGTTGTAATAATCCTGTTGGGTGTCTATGTTGAGCCTTTACCTACTGACATTCTAGACATCTGGCCACATAGTTGACTATGTCGGCCTTCATTTCCTTCCAGAAGAATAAGGGTTTAAGGTCTGCCCTGATCTTCGTGACTCCCAGGTGAGCCATGTAAACGTCTCTATGAACCTCATTTAGGATCAACATCCTCAAATCATCGTTCAACGGTATGTAGATATGATTTTTAAACCTTAATAAACCATCGCTATCAAATGAAAATCCTTCAAATCATGGTACCATCATTGGGTTTTGTCCGATAAAACCCTCGACCTTTTTGTACCAGTCATTGTCACACTGTAAAGTTAGAATATTTTCATGTAGATACGTCTGAAGAGGTAACACCAAAAACATGCGTGGTGTCTGACTCAATGCATCTGCCACTCGGTTCATTGTTCCCTTTATCTAAGTAATTTCAAAGTCGTACTAGTTAAGAAATTTCGACCAACGTCGTTGTCACGCGTTCAGGTTTCTTTGTGTAAAGATGTGTTGTAGTCCACAGTGGTTAGTCTTTAGTTCAAATTTTCATCCGACAAGGTACTGTCTCCAAACCTTCAAGGCATAAACGATGGCTAAGAACTCCAAATCATGTGTTGCGTAGTTCTCCTTATGCCTTCTTAGTTTCCTCGAAATGTAAGCGATCACTTGTCCTTCTTGCATCAAGACTTCACCTAGGCCTTCCTTGGATGCGTTAGTGCATACCAAGAGTTTTGCATCCATGTCAGGGACCTTTAGTATTGGTGTTGTTGTTAACGACTCCTTGAGCCTCCGAAATGCTTTCGCGCATTTCTCGGTGCAAACAAACTTCTTATTTTTCTTCTGCAATTCCGTGATCGGATTTGCTATCTTCATAAACCCCTCGATGAATCGTCGATAGTATCCTACTAAACCCATGAAGCTACACACTTATGGGACATTCATCAGCGTAGGCCATTCCATGATAGCCTTGACCTTTTCTAGATCCACGATGATGCCTTCGCCGGAGATGGCATGCCCTAAGTAGTGAATCTGCGATTGATAAAATGAGCATTTGGACAACTTCCCACACAATTTTTTCTCTCGTAGAAACTGTAGCACTATGCACAAGTTCTCATCATGCTCCTATGTTTTCCAAGAGTAGATCAAAATAACGTCAATGAATACTTGGACCAACTTGTCCAAGTACTCGCGGAACACCCTGTTCATCAAACTCATAAATACCCCAGAGGCGTTTGTTAGTCCAAACAGTAAAATAGTAAACTCGTAATGTCCAAACATCTCTTTAGGTAGTCTTCAGGACGTCATCCTCCTTGATCCATAACTAGTGATACCCTTATCACAAATCAATCTTGGAAAGCCCCATCGCGCCCTTCATTTGATCGAATAGATCATTAATTCTCGGCAATGGATACTGGTTCTTGATCATGGCCTAGTTCAACTGATGGTAGTCAATGCAGAGCCTCCATGACCCATCCTTCTTTCGTATGAAAATAATAGGTGCACCCCACAGTGACACACCAGGATGTATCAATCCCAGGTCCAACAAGTCCTTCAGTTTCATTTCCAACTCTTGTAACTCCAGGATCGACATTTGATAAGGTGTTCTTGCTATCGGTTTAGTCCCCGGTTTTAGGTCTATGGAAAACTCCAATTACCTTTCTGGCGGAATCCTAGGTAACTCCTCCGAAAACACGTCCACAAACTCTCTCACCACCAGAAGGTGTTCTAAACCTTTTGCGACTCCCTTCTCATTTAATGCAAGGTTCGCGTAAAGATTGCACCCCTTGCGCCTACTCCTATGAAGTTTCAAGGAAGAGATGAACCTTAGGGGAACTCCTAAGTTCCAGCCTACAATAACACATCTTTTCCCCTTGTCATCGTCCAAGATCAACCATTTCGTCTTACAGTTGAGTATCGCCTCATGCGATTCCAACCAGTCCATACTAATTACAACATCATAAGATCCTAAGATCATGACGTACAGGTTGTCCCTTGTGACAAACTCTCCCAGGTTAAGGATACAACCCATAACCTTTCCTCCAAAATTTTGTTTGGCTCCTGAAGCCATCTCTACAAATATAAACACGTCCTATTCGACTGCCTTTACCTTAATCCTTTTTAGCATTGCACCAGAAATGAAACTCTCGGTAGAACCGGGATCTATCAAAATACTAAGGGTTTGGTCAACGATGGTACCTATCATATCAACCATAGTCAACTGATGCTCTACCTCGCAGTTATTTACCACTGCATGAATCTAGTGGGCTTTTCCCATATCTCCCATGGTAGTAGGTCCAGCTGATCCGGACACTCTGGTCCTCTCCACAGGGTAGTCACACTGGTAGTGTGGCTCCTGACACATCTAACACCCCTTCTTTGGCCCACTAGTCCTAGTACCCTAAGTAGAAGATGACGGCCCACTGGCCTGGAATCCTAGTCTATTCTATTGAACGGGCCTAAACTGTTGTTGTTGTGGGTGACGTTGTTGTTGATGCTGTGGTCCTCGATAAGGTGTCTCTATTGAGGCATCGGTCACTGGGGTGTAGTGAAAGTGGATCCCCTCTAGAAGCCATGATATCTCAGCGTATGTCTGGCTAGTGTCTGATGTTGCTATGCTCTAGATGAAACCTGCCCTACTAGTCTCGTTGGGTTCCTGTTCTGACCCCCACTGATAAGCTCCTCCTCTGCTATGACAGACTTTTGGATGACATCATGCAAGGTTTGAGGCATCAAAATGCTAACCTTTGCACGTAGGTTGTCGTTAAGGCCGAACACGAACCTGTTGACCTTAAGTTTCTCAGTGTTAAGGTGCAGAGCATACCGGAGCAGCTCCATAAAATGAGCCTCGTACTCGGGCACCGTGCGACCACCCTATCATAAGGTGTTGAACTCATTGAGCTGATGCTCAATGAATTCCTCTTAAAGGTACCTCTCTCCGAACCATTCCTTGAACAGTTCCCATGACACGTCCTCGACGGCCCTGTTTAGCTGCAGTAGGAGCATCTTCCACCATAGAGGAGTGCTCCCCTTCAGTTGAAAGACTGCCATGCAGACCTTCATGTTGGAGGTATAATCGTGAAGTGTGAAGCACATCACCATGTTCTCCAACCATCCCTTGGCGGCTGCACCGTTCAAGGCACCAAAGAAATCGGGAAATTTGACCTTCTTGAGTTCACGGAGAACGCTACCAATACTGACCGGAGCGTGTGGTTGAACCTCCGCGGGTGTCGGGGCCCTGGCCTCATCTCTGTCCAAATGGCTGATCAGAGCCTCAGACATGTGTTGAAAAGATCTCATCACTCCGACTACATCACCAACATTTATCTTCTTCTGTCCGAGAACCAGCTCATCTCCATGGGGTTTAAACCCCTCAGGCATGGATTCCACCAGAGGTGTCGCGCCTCCTCCCATAGCACCCCTTCATCTACCTCTACGACGTACTCTAACCATGATTACCTGCATGCACACAAGTCAACTCGATCAGCAACAGTATAATCAATCATATCAATGAAATCTGTAGTGATCCCAAGTCGCGGGTTGAACCTCTCTCTGATAACACATGTAATAACCCTCCTATTAGTACGAAAACAAGCCTCACGTAACAAGTGCAATTTTTTTTTTTTTCTGTGTGTGTGCGTAGAAAGGTAATAAAGACATTATACTCAATGTCGTAACATGATGACGATCTTGACGCAAGCAAGTCGTGCAACAACAACATAATGACCAAACATAGAAGCACATCAATCAACTAGAAGAAAAGGACGACACTCAACCGACAAAAATGAGAATGACTACCCACTCATCCTACCCTGCAATGGTTAGGACCTCCAGGACACATAAGCAATGCTCAAGGCTAGGTTCCCATCGATTTTGACCATTTGGGGTCTCAGGGCTGGCGACTGTTTTGAGGAACAAGGAGGTGTCTATATCCCTCCTGACACCAACAGACCAATCACATTAAAATGTAAGTGATCTACCGATCTATGCTGCTAAATAAAATACTCAATTTTTGTTTCTAAAATAACAATCTCAAGTAAATAAATATACACCATCTAAATTAAATTTTTTGTCAAAATATGTAACTTTGATACCAATATCAATAGGACGTTATTTAAAACGCTATTAGTTTACAACACACCATCTAGCAGTATCATTACATTTATGTAACACACACTGAGTATTAAACTTGTTGTCCAATAATAAGTCTAAAAATAAAGATGGATAATGAAGAAGTTAAGGTGATATCTATAAATCTAACTAACCATAAACTTGAATAAAAACATTATCATTCCTTAAGTGGATTGCTACCTATAGCACTTCTGAACAGTTAGTCCTCAAAATTAGTCTAGATATAAAGACCGAGCTGGCCACACTAGATGTTTAATATCATTGAGGAGGAAGTTTTCGGCTAATGACATCGCTATAGAAATCAACCAATAAGTAGATCTTTGTTACATAACCATTTAGGAAAGTGGATAGTAAGGAAAGTATGCAACAATTAACATGACTATTATTAGCAAAGGCAAGGTAAATTACAAGATTGATATCACTTAACTCACTGTGGTAATTAGTCGTAAGAAGGATCCCTTGCAACATTAAGAAACGTCCCAACAGGTATAAGGTCATGAGGAGTTCATAAGGTTATTCACAGTTCTAGAGTGCAGAATATAGATTACGTTTGAACAACACTATTAATCGTTGAAACTGTGGGATAGGCTATTGGTTAAAGTCAATATCTTTAAATTAATCCTACGGTTGACACAAGGAAGATGGATAACTAGCGCAAATCCTATGAAGCTTCATAAATAACATTTTGAGATTAGCAACTTATAAAAACCACAAGGAGATACGAAAAAGGGTAAACACAAATGCCGCAAGGAACAACATAGAAAATGGAGAAGTTGTATCCAACCAGAGGGGTGATCTGACATAATTTTTGAATTTAAGTTGACCAAAAGTTGTTCTGGACAGGAAGGCAGTCTGGTAAATATTCTTGAGAGACCTCAAAAATGAAGGCAAAATTCCTTGGCATCTAGGCTTACCGAGACAACAAACTTAAAGGATTGAAAAGGTTCCAATGCAGGTTATTCTACAGTTGTAATTCACCATTAAAATTACACACGACAATGCCTCAACAAAAATGCCAAGTATTTGGAAGCTATTAAATACATCATGGATGTAGCAGAGGGGGTCACAACAATGGCAAACTTTTTCATGTTTGAAGGGAAGGGTCCGGTCATAAAACCATCAAAATTAGTCATGTTTTACAGGTAGTTCGTGGTAATAAATATAGTAAAATTTTCCATGTTATACAGGCCCAAATCATGGGTGTTTGGTTAGCGGTCTCAACCAACCATTACTCACACCATCGTGGTCGATCCAGCAAATGGATTACGATGGAAATCTAAAACAGGGCAAACACCGTGTATCACAGACGAGTTTATTTAAGCATGGAAGTAAATGGAGGGCGTTGAACCAAATCTATACAAAAATCAATGGTGTAATAGAATTCATGACTATCTTCGTTTTGAAATCTCGTGATGAAATTGCTGGTGGGAATCGGGGTATAGTAGGTAAATTGCTGCAAAACTAACTCACAAGATAAATACTGAGGCAAAAACATATTGCTGTCGGGCGTCAAATTAAAATGCAGTCACACTGCATACTACTAAATACCAATCAGAGCGAAGAATCAAGAGTTAGAATGTAGTCAGGTCAGGGAATGATTGGAAATGCAATCAAGTAGATAAAAGGTTTGAATGGAGTTTTTTACTAACTAAGATTCCAGGATTTTCAACAATCATTATAGAAAGTTAACATTCGCAAATCGTTTGAATGAATTCAAGAATTTCAGCAAGCGTTATATAAAATTAAACAACTAGCAAATTGTTGTACTCTAGGGGTACTCTTCTTCCCCCTTAGCCCCCCGAGAAGCAAAGGGGCCACACTCTCACTATATAGATATTTCATCTAGCTCCCATCTCGCCTCACAAAGCTAAGATACCACTCCTCTCTGAGCTGTGTATCCCAACTCCCACAAGTAAATCAGTCAAGTCGATATTTCTGCAACATAACGTTATGAGAGCACTTTATGGATACCACCCTCCTTCCATCACTTCTTCTCTGAAATAAAAATCTAAGGTTCAATCAGTGGAAGATGACATTGAGAATCAACAACAAGTTCTCCAAATCTTAAGGGACAACTTTCCCATGGCACATAATCGCAATGAAACAACAAGTAAATCAACATCGTAGTGAAAGAAGTTTCGAAGTAAGTGATTGGGTGTTTTTAATATTACAATCATACAAACATATTTCTCTCAGGAAATCCAAGAAGGATAACAAATTATCACCAAAGTACTATGGCCCTTATAAGGTGTTGTGTAAGATTGGTACTATGGCATACAAATTGGAGTTTCCTGCATCTTCACTAGTACACCCAGTTTTCCATGTTTCATTCTTAAAGAAGGTTATAGGCAACAAGATCCCAGTTCAAACTATATTGCCAGAACTTGACGAGGAAGGAAAAATCATATTGGAGCCTGAATCCATCACTGACACAATAATTCTCCAGCCGAGGAATAGATACATTTCAGAGTATCTCATTAAATGGAGGAAACTACCGGCTGAAGATTCCAGTTGGGAAGATGAGTCTTTTATACAAAAGCATTCAGAGTTACTCAAGAGTTGCAGACAAGACTTGTCTAAAGGGGAGGGGCATGTTAAGCCCTAATATTGGCTCATTACCCCTTAATTGGGGCATATTACATTAGTAATATTATTTTATTTATGTCAGCTTTATCCCATTGGTTGTAATTATACCTCCTAGTCTCCTATATATACCAAGGAGACATTTTCATTTGGAATCATCTTGTACTTGAATATTTAAGTGGGGTAAAAGGAGGTTGCCCCCTTGAAGAGGCTTATTATCTGAAATTATCTCTTTTTCAAGGCGTTGAGTACTTTTTCTGAGGTTTTTTTATGCTATATTTATATTTGGTTCTTAACCCAAATGTTATTATTATGTGGTTTTCCATAAAAACTAAAGACTTTGATCAGTCTAAAACTTACAATTGGTTCGAGATGCATGATGTGGTGAACAAAAATTGTGTTACTTGAATTGATTAAAGACTTTTTTTAAGGCTTATAACATCAAATTAGATTATGCAGTAGTGATGAGTCAATGGGCATATTGTATCCAACTACCCTATTTCTTTCAGCAAAAAAATGGAGATTTGGTTATGAGAAACAATCACAAACACAGTTCATTATGACAACTGTAGATTTTAGAAATTGTGTGTAATCACACTATTGAATACATTGCAACAATTTTGTGTATACAACGTATTATCACAACTGTGGATTTTAGAAATTGTGTGTAATCAGTTTATTGGATATATTTGCAAGAATTTTGTGTATAATGTCTGTGAGTTTTGCAAAAAAATTTTAATGTGTGAAAGTTGTTTGTGTGATGTATGCAAGTGAAAAATGATAATCATAGTTTAGTGGTTTAGTTATTTTTATAGTAATTATGTTGTAAGGAATTTCACTATGAACCAATTATAAAGTGTCATTAGTCCTATTTGTTATTTTTGAATCTCGATGGCCATAAAATCACTTGTCAAGAATATGTAAGTTTTTTCAATAGTGGTAGTTGTAATGGTGGTGGCGGCTTCTAAATTGGGAGACATGATGAACTCATCTGAGTGATAGTGGGTCTCTACCATATAAAGAATTTTCCTTTATATTTTTTTTATTCAATAGTTTCCTTAGTTTATATTATGTTTTACTAATAATATACAAATTTCAAAACAACTTATTAATAACGAGACACAAACATTACCACATTCAAACTCTTGTGTTTACATAAGAATATTTCAAAGTGATAGAAATAGTATGAATAAGGGCATCGATTTTTTGTTTTTTTTAAATAAATATATGTTGTTGTATCAACCCTTACCAAGCTTCCTCTATATATGCATGTGTATATTGATTATTTACTTTAATATTTTGGTTCAAATGAATTATTCTTTTTATATATTTTGGTTCAAATGTTGCCTTGACTAGGGTGACCTGCTGACATGAAGAGAGAGTTCATTGTTTGACTAGGGTTCATTGCCTCTTGACATGAAGAGAGAGTTCACGGTTCGGCTAGGGTTAACCACTTGATGGTCACAAAAGGGTTGTTAGGCCCTAGTATTGGCTCATTACCCCTTAATTGGGGCATATTACATTAGTAGTGTTATTTTGTTTATGTCGGATTTATTCCATTAGCTGTAATTATACCTCCTAGTCTCCTATATATACCAAGGAGACATTTTCATTTGGAATCATCTTGTACTTGAACATTTATGTGGGGTGAAAGGAGGTTTCCCCCTCAAAGAGGATTATTATCTGAAATTATATATTTTGCAAGGAGTTGAGTAATTATTCTGAGATTTTTCTATGCTATATTGATATTTGGTTCTTAACAAATGGTATCAGAGCCCAAGGTCTTGGGGTTTCGCTGCTACATCTGCGACACCATGGAATTTTTTATATAACATTTTTTCTACAATGTCTCAAAAGGAACGTCTTGGAGGATAATTAGTAGACAGATCAAGGTACGTTGGGTTAAAATTTAAGATCTTGAGGATTTATAATTTTGGAGATACAACCTGTACAAGATAGGGTTCTAGAATCATCCTGAACTGAGTCATTGCGTAATTTTCGCTATAAAAACATTTATTTAACATTTCAGACCCTAAAATCTAGATTCTATTCACAAACATTACTGAGGTGTCGGTGGTAAAAATTGCATCTTCTGGGTCATCTTAAATTTGTATATACACCCTGTGTAAGATAGGGCATCTGACTAGTCCTATTGACTAGTCTCAAGAAGGTGTTCTAGGTAAAACAATCATAACTTCTTCATAGAGTATCCAAGTTGAGTGGGAATGGCTTCATTCGATCGTGGATTGTCTTTAGTATTTCTGGTATGAGTTTCAAAATTTTATATAAATTAGTTTTTGTGAAGAACACTATACAAGTGAAATCTCCTGGAAAGGCCAAAAATCAGCAAGTTGTGGGGAAGTTACCGTAAATTCCACTTGGCACATCCAATTTTGATCAAAACTATGGCATTGTAGAGAACAAATATCAAATAACTACATAAAATAATGTTTCATTCCCAGAAGGGATGAAACGTGGGAGATATAATAACATAAAGATTTCTAGCAGAGCCACCTCAAAATCAAGCTTCAAAAGTGATACTTGGACAACATGCCACCCAAAAAGGGAACTTCTACACCAAATAAGCCTCCAAACAATCCTACTTGGACTCTTGATGAAGGTGAAGAAATGTGTAGGGACATAA
>JZKD02S1652457.1:24298-109837 GCA_000966675.3 Picea glauca | reverse complement strand
GGACACAAGGAAGGTGAATCAAGAATGGAGAAACTCCAACTTTGGGTTGAAGACCAACCACGTTCCTAAGATTGATATGAGGAAGTTTGATGGCAAGGACCCAATCACATGGATATTTTAGATGGAGCAATTATTTGATCTATATAATGTGCTACATACACAAAATGTACGAATTGATTGTTTATATTTAGAACCTAATCAATTTGTATGGTATCGATGGCTTTGTTCTCGCAAACCACTCGTCACTTGCACAATTTTCATAGAAAAAATGATGGCACACTATGAGGATACAAGGAGCAATACCTTCTTTATCCAATTGATAAATCTCAATCAAAAGGGTTCAGTTACCGAGCACATTGAGAACTTCCGAAGATTGAATATAAAGGTAACCGATATTCCAGATGATCACTTGATTGATGTATTCATAGGAACTTTAAAGGATAACATTCAACATGAGGTTCACCTTTGGGAACCCAAATCATTGAAGAATGCATTTAAGGACCAATCCTAACATCTATAAAGAGAAAAATGATCCTTCTTCTAAAACACCTCAACCTACAAGGTTGACACCTCAACAATTGGAGGAATGAAAAGAAAAATGTTTATTCTTTAATTGTGACAGCAAGTACAGTGAGGGACATAAGTGTAGTGAGAAGAAATTATTCTACATAGATTTTGAAGAGGAAGAAGAACAAGAACAAGAACCATCTCAAGATGAAAATGTAGAAGAAATTTCGTCTGAAGAGTTGACTCCCACGATATCGTGTAATGGATTGGCTGGAATTAGCACTCCTCAAACCCTCAAGATCGAAGAATGCATCAAAACGAAAAAGGTAATAGTCCTAATTGATTCTAGTATTACTCATAATTTAATTCACTATAAATTAGCCAAAGCTCTCAATTGCTTCGTATAGCCAGCGCTAGAGTTTCAAGTAATGATTACAGATGGAGGAACTATCAATTTCTCAGAAAAATGCAATAAGATCAATATTACTATGGGGGAATATGTAATGAATAGTCCAATGATTGCTATACCCATGGGTGGTGCAGATGCTGTACTAGGAATCCAATGGTTACAATCATTAGGAACAATGGCTTTTAATTTTCAAGAACTTTCCATGAAATTTTCAATGGAAGGAAAAGAAATTGAGTTAAGAGGTATCACAGGGAAACCCGGTAAGGTGATAAGCTCTAATGGCATGACAAAATTATTGAGAAAGGGGCATCAAGGCATTATTTCACAACTATTCTCACTATATGTTCAAAGATCTAAGCCATATATTCCTAAATATCTCCAAAGGCTCATTGATAAGAAATCCAAAGTATTTGAAGATATTCCCAAAGGTCTTCCACCCATGTGAAATCATGATCATCAAATTCACCTAATTCCTGGGAGTGCTCCTCCTAACATTATGCCATACAGATACCCTTATGCCCAGAAGAGTGAAATTGATCGCATGGTTGAAGAAATGTTAGAGGATGGCATTATTAGACCTAGCCAAAGTTCTTACTTTGCATCAATGGTAATAGTATTTAAGAAAGATAGCTCATGGCGTATGTGTCCATATTATAGAAAGCTCAACTAGATCACTATTAAAGATAAGATTCCCATTCTTGTCATTAGTGAATTGTTAAATGAACTACATGGAGCAATCTATTTCACAAAATTGGATCTTCGTTCAGGGCATCATCAGATAAGAATGAAGGAAGAATATATCCCAAAAACAACATTCCAAACTCATGAAGGCCATTATGAATTTTTGGTCATGCCTTTTGGCCTTACAAATGCACCTTCCACATTCCAAGGGTTGATGAATTCCATTTTCAAGTCCTTCCTTAGAAAATTCATGTTAGTATTTTTTCATTATATACTAATCTATAGCAAGTCTTGGGAGGATCATGTGCGACATGTTGAAAAGGTGATACAACTACTAAAGGAGCAACAACTATATGCCAAACCATCCAATTTTTTCTTTGGAGTAAAGGAGGTAGAGTATTTGGGTCATATTGTATCTCACGAAGGTTTCAAGGTAGACCCTAACAATATTAAGACCATGATGGACTGCCCGATTCCTAAAGAATTGAAGAATCTTAGAGGATTTTTGGGTTTGACAAGTTACTATTGCAAGTTTGTTCGGAACTATGGAAAAATAAGAACACCTTTAATGACACTAACTAACAAGGATTCATTTTCATGGACTCCAGAAGAAACTAAATATTTTGAACAACTTAAAGAGGTGATGTGCAAAGCTCCTGTCTTGACCACTCCATAAATTACAAAAACCTTTATTGTGGAATGTGATTCCTCGAGAAATGTAATTGTTGTTGTCCTAATGCAAGAAGGAAGACCCCTAGATTTTGAAAGTCAACCACTCAAGGGAAATGACTTACACAAACCCATTTATGAGAAGGAAATGATGGAAATACTACATGCATTGAAGAAATGGCGTCCTTACCTAATAGGTAGGCACTTCAAGTTCAAAACACATCATGATAGTCATAAATAATTATTGGAACAAAGACTATCTTCAGAAGAACAACAAAAATGAGTAACCAAGATATTGGGTTATGATTTTGAAATCATCTATAAAAAGGGGAAGCAAAATGTTGTGGTAGATGCACTCTCAAGAAAGGATGAATATGTTGAGGCCCTTCTTTTTTCTATCTAGATAATCCAACCCGATTGGATAATAGAAGCAAGGGATGAATGGAAGAATGACGAATTTTTTTTTACTCTCATTCAAAGGTTGCATCAGGATTCCAGTGCATCAGATACATTTACATGGAAAAATGATACACCATGGTACAATGATCGCTTATATTTATGTAAGAAGCACCAACTCAAGATAAAGGTACTATTGGAATTGCAAACCTCTCCAGTAGGAGGGCACTCAGTATTTTTGAAAACCTACCATAGAGTCAAGAAGGATTTGTTTTGGGATGGCCTTAAAACTAATGTTCAAAGGTTTCTGGAAGAATGTTTGGTTTGCCAACAAAATAAGGTGGAAACAATTAAGACCCTAGGTCTTTTACAACCATTATCCATTCCAATTCAGCATTGGGAGGAGGTTTCCATGGATTTCATCATAGGGTTACCGAAGTATGAAGGAATGAGTGTCATAATCGTGATTGTTTATAGACTGACCAAGTACGCACACTTTTTTTTACTCTCTCATCCCTTCAAAGTTAGTACATTTTCCACCCCATTCATTGAGACAGTTCAAAAGCTACATGGAAACCCAAACATTATTGTAAGTGACAGAGATCCCATCTTCACTGGACATTTTTGGAAAGAATTATTTTCTTGTTTGGGTACTCAATTGGCTCATATCTCATCCTATCATCCTCAAACTGATGGACAAACCGAGATAGTGAACAAATGTCTCGAAGGCTACCTTCGTTTCTTTGTCTCTGATAAACAAAAACAATGGTTCAAATGGTTGCCCTTGGCAGAATGGTGGTATAACACTTCCTTTCATACTACAACAAAAATGACACCATTTTATGGAACTTTATGGATACTGTTAGCACTCTGTAATTTGCCCAAGGTTGTGAGGCAGTCACAGAGGCAACATCAAAACTACTTCGAGTCTTGGATCTAGCCCTCCAAGACTCAGAGAGGGATCTCTTTGCCTGATATAACTTTGTTTTAAAATAATATTAGGCTAGTTGTGCATAATAGGGTTATGTTCTTGGGGTTTTCTGGTTGAGACAACAAAAGAAGACCATTGGGCTATGGGGTCTGTTCACAAAGATAGAGATCAAATAACAGTTCATAAGAATTCTTTTCATAGGGAGAGATAATGCAACCATTGGATTCTTTGGAAATGAGTGTTGGATTAGCAGAGAAGATGAGATTATCAATCATAGTGAAGAAGCATTTAAGAATTTCTTCACCACAACATCAGAAGACAAACATTTAAATTTTTCAAAATTTAGAAAATAGGGTATGCACAGATAAATCCTGTAACTTTAACTCCTTTTAAAATCTCATACAGATAACACGATGATAACAAAGTAGATACACATTCAACGACGAGGGAAAAACTTCATTGATAGCTAACATGCAAAAATCCTGTGAAACATTTCCTTATATTTCTGGAAAATCTCTTGATAGAAGTTACAGTGCTCCTAGCATGCCTGGTTGTGATATCAACAAACCTTACATTAAAAATATCTCTGAATAAATAGGGGAGATCCCCCAATAAGTTTCTAGAGTTGGTTGTAACCGTCTCGGCCAAAAATAGCCACCAATCCCACAAAATTTGGAACTGTCTGCCATGAAAGAAGGACCGGTTTTCTGCGAAAAAGGGGTCCAAACATACATGTGTTTATCTTCACTGATGACCCCAGAGAAAACAATGAAGGATTATATTGGATATGGACTTGTGTTAGACAAAAACCTCCTTCAGTTTCACCAAATGCGTCCCCAGCTGGCCGTAATAGCTCCTGCAAGATTGGGATTGTAACAGAAAAGTGGAAATCTGGAAAAAAAGGGCCTCGGAGATGGCTTCGATTCTCCTTTCTCGTAGTGGCGTGGAACAAACGGAGAGATTTTTTTTTTCCTAAGCCCATTCTGAGAAAAACCCTCTCTTGGATTTTTAAAATCCATCTTCATTTGCCAAGAATCGGTTTTGAAAGAAGACATGGTGAAACATGCAAAAAATGACAAAAATGCAAAAAACGGTTTTGTTTTCGGGAAGGCGGTATTCTGGACCCCCCTTGAGGTGGTAAGAGGTTTTAGGGGAGGGGGGGAGGGGTCCACAGGAATGGGAATATGAAACCTTTCAGGGGGGTGGTATTAGAAAACAACTATTTCGGACCCCCCCTTCTCGTTAAACTCCGGATAATGAGGGGGGGTTCGAAATTTTTTATGGTCGTTGATTTGATTTGTTTGCGGTATGATTTAATTTGGTTTGGGATATAATGTACGTGGATTTGGGGGTGGGTAGGACTTAGGTTAGTTTCAATTTTGATGTTTTTGTTTTTTTTAATATTTGTTGTATATTTATGTGTTAAGTTTATTTTGTGTTTTTTATGTTTTCATTTAAATGTTTTTATATAATATAATTTGTATCATATTTTGTTTGTTTTTTGGTTTTTATATTGTTTTTTTAATATTATATGTTTTGGTTTTTGTTTAATTATTTTATGTTTGTTTTTTGTTTATGTTTTATGTATTTTATTTTTATATTTAATATGTTTTGTATTTTTTAATTGTTTTATTTAATCCAAAAAACTAACATACTTATTAAACTAACTTATATTTTAACTTAATTATTAATCAATTAATTAATTAATAATTAATTAATTATTAACTAGTTATTTATTAGCTAGTTTAACCTATTCTAACTATACTAACATTTATTATTATTTTAATCTAACTAACTCATTGTTCTTTGTGTTTGTCCTAAGTTTGATTATTCATGGACAAATGAGATTGGCGAAGGGGTGAATGAATGAAGGGTGAGGAAAATGACAAGTGCAACACGAATGAAGGATGTAGCCTCGAGCAGAGGAGGCCTGAAGCAATGGATGGATGACACGTTGGGATAGGGCCCGCCAAAAAAACTCGCCTCATTCCGGACCCCCCTCCCCCCACATCATTAAAAGCAGAACGGTCGGGAGGGTCTGGAATGCAATCCCAGCCGTAGATCTATGCGCTAACCTCTCATTTGTTCATATGAACGCCTTCTTTATACCCGATTCCGGACCCCACCCCCCTTTCGTTAAAGGTAGAACGGTCGGGGGGGTCCGGAAAATCTTGTGGGCCGTAGATCTCAGCGCCAACCTCTAAACCGTTCATTTATGCGTTGTCTTTACTCTGTGATCACAAAGTCATATTTTCTCCAGAACTTAGGATAAGTGCATTATGCGGATTTTTGTGCATTGTTTCCCTTGAAAATAATTTGCAGAGATGAAATATTATTTGCCAACTTGTACACCTAGAGTGAAAAATTTCCAGTCAACAGATGATCCTATGAATTATAGTTTTATAACAGTGGCTCCACCTGGGGATGGCATCTTCTTTCAAGAGGTGTCAAGAACCACAGACCTATGAATCATGCAGACTGGTGCTTTATCCATTGGGGTGATCCCAAAATCTTATTCTGCAACCTGTACCTGTTTTGATCTTGCAACTGAAACCAAATTAAAATAAATACTCTTGAAAAAGAGATGCTCGGAATGCTGAGCTTATTCATTTTTTCCTACCTACCCTACTGCAATCATTGCTCAGCTAGGTAATGGAAAATGCCAATGGAGCCAATCCAGCAGTTGATTTAGTGGCTCTGTTATTTCACTGTCTGTGATGAAACTCAGAAATAAGTCTGTTACTCATGCTTGAGAGTAATTTCCAACCTTCTTTCCCTTACATAAGATTTGATAAACCTGAACAATAGGAAAAACATTGGCGATGGAAAAATACCATGTATTAAAAAATTTCTCCATATATGTATTTACAGGATCAATATAGGTTTGGCCCATCTTTTGATTTTCAACTTCTAACAACTCAGCATCAAGACTCGATTTTTCACCTATGCATGCTGTGTCTTTCAACACTTCTTTATATGACTATGGATGCTCTGATGGTTTGTGAAATGATGCCTCTGATGAACACACCCCTGTAGCTGACTTCCCTAACATATCTATATCATAGCAACGTTTCATCCCATAGATGGATGATGGGGAATGATTTTTACCCCACAGGCCATCCAACCGATCAGCTATTGGATCCTGAAAAGACTGACAAGACTGCTGCATTGATTCAAATGATATTTCCTAACCTTTTATGTATTTATCCTTCAACTTTTGTCCAAGAGTCTCCTTCAAAATCTGAAATGAATTAAAGAACAATGGGACAGAGTTATTTTGGATTAACTCACAGTTTGTCTCAGGCTTTAAGATTTCATTTGGAATTTGAAAATGAGAGTAGGTAAAGTGCTGCAATTTTGGGTTTAGAACAGCCTCCACATCAGCACTAGCATCTTCATCTAGTTGATCAGAACATCCTCCCTCTTTACCAATGCCAACTCGTCCACAATTTCTTCTCAAAAATTGAAAAGAAGAGAAACATAAGGGTAAAGATTTTTCCCTTACTCTGAAAATTTTTGTCTCTTCCTCATCGCTGTCATGACTGTTGTGCAAGGGTTGATTGTCATACCTAAACTATAAATGATCTTCTTTCTACCAATGACATGCTGCTCATTTCTTTGAACAATCCCCCTCTATTTCAGCCTCATGCTCATCATCATACTGATCACACTTGGGTGGACGATCCAAGTAAGGAATGTTGTCAAACATGCACGTCATATCAGCTGGTTGTTCCTCTGCAAGTTGAGATGGAGCTTCATCTTTGACTGTGTTGTGAATGAATACATGAAAGAATCATTATCCAAACCACGGTACCAAGGATGAACAACAAAACGTTTGGGAACAATGACCTTTTCTTTCTCTCAAATCATTCGAACATGGTGTCTTTGTGCAGCAAGATCATCTTTCCTGTTGATCCTCTGCATCATCTCTTCCATGGCACTGAACATAATGTCTAGTTTAGCTTCTGAAGATTTCAGCTGCTCCTTTTTTTTGTTCTTTAACTTTGACCTTTTGATCAGCAAGTTGGTCTCCACATCAACTGCAATGCTATGCATTTCTTCAAGGCTCGCAGTGTTCCTTTATCTTAATTGGAATGCCATCTTAGGATCAAAGGCATCTGGGAAATGCAAGTGGGTTGATCCTGGGGGTGGCTTTATATCAATAGGAATTGCCTGATATACCTTATTGAACCTTGCTGAAAACTGTTGTATTGTTTCCCCTCGTTGTCTTTTCAAATGGTCATACTCTTCCAAGATGAGAAAAACATTTCTCATGATCACCCACCTATATAAGAAAACTTGCATGCACTACTAAAAATTTATGATGCTTGCAGCTGGAAGGTTCTTAAACCAATCTTTAACTTTACCTCCCAAAGACAGGGCAAACATCCTGATACAGACATCACCATCTTCAACCTCATAAAGGTCAAGGAAGTCCTCAAGGTTTTGAATATGATTTTCAACAGTGATCTTCCCATTTTCTCCATCAAACCTAGGCATATTATTGATGTAATTGACAGAGAGGTCATGAAGAATGGGAGGCAAATCTATAGGTTGGTATCGGTCTGGGACTTTTGCAAGCACAGGAGATGAAGCAAGAGGCTTACAACCATCTAGAGGTTTTGCAAGAGTAAGAGATAAAACAAGTGGCTTATGTCTCACTAGGGTTTCTACAGGTGCATCTGGGATGTGCACAGGTGTATGAGTATGTTCATAATCTACAATTGGGGATATGATCTCTTGAGGCTCATCAATTAACAGATGGTCAAAGTAATCTTCAGCAATATACTTTTGATCAGGCTTAGAAAAAGACAAGATATAATTGCAAATAAAACCAAAGATGTCCTGAATGCAATTTGAGCTTGAGTACCTGTTCTTTCTAGGTTGCTTGGCCATGCTTTAGGTTCTTCCTCCAGTGGAGTATTTGAGTTTGGCACTGTCTGGAGCTGATTGGAGTCGCTAGGTGAATGATCTCAACCTTCTTGTGTCCGACCATTGTGCACCATCAGTGATCATATCTGAATCTTTGAAGTGTACTACTGGGGAGAGTCCCCAGTACGGTCGCCATTCTGTTAGCACTCTGTAAATTTCCCAAGGCTGTGAGGCAGTCACAAAGACAACATCAAAACCACTTCGAGTCTTGGATATAGCCCTCCAAGACTTAGAGAGGGATCTCTCTATCTGATATAACTTTGTTTTAAAAGAATATTAGGCTAGTTGTGCATAATAGGGTTATGTTCTTGGGGTTTTCTGGTTGAGACAACAAAAGAAGACCATTGGGCTATGGGGTCTGTTCACAAAGATAGATATCAAATAACAATTCATAAGAATTATTTTCACAGGCAGAGATAATGAAACCATTGGATTCTTTGGAAATGAGTGATGGATTAGCAGAGAAGATGAGATTATCAATCATAGTGAAGAAGAATTTAAGAATTTATTCACCACAACATCAGAAGACAAACATTTAGATTTTTCAAAAGTCAGAAAACAGGGTATGCACAGATAAATCCTGTAAATTTAACTCTTTTTAAAAGAACAAATAGATAACATGATGATAACAAAGAAGATACACATTCAACGACAAGGGAAAAACTTCATCGATAGCTAACATGCAAGAATCCTATGAAACATTTCCTTATATTTCTGGAAAATCTCTTGATATAAGTTACAGTTCTCTTAGCCTGCCTGGGCGTGATATCAACAACCCTTACATTAAAAATCATCTCTGAATAAATAGGGGAGATCCCCCAATAAGTTTCCAGAGTCGGTTGTAACCGCCTCGGCCAAAAATAACCACCAATCGCACAAAATTTGGAACTGTCTGCCATGAAAAAAGGACCGGTTTTCTGCGAAAAAGGGGTCCGAATAGATGTGTGTTTATATTCATCGATGCAACCTGGGAAAACAATGAAGGAGGTTATTGGAGATGGAAATTTTATGGACAAAAATCTCCTTCAGTTTCGCCAAATTCATCCCCAGCTGGCTGTAACAGCTCCTGCAAGATCGGGACTGTAACAGAAAAGTGGAAATATGGAAAAAAGGGCCTCGAAGATGGCTTTGTTTCTCCTTTCTTGTAGTTATGTTGAAAAAAATGAGAGATGTTTTCGTTCTTCAGCCTGTTCTGAGACAAAACCTCTCTCGGATTTTTTAAATCCATCTTCATTTGCCCGGAATCCGTTTTGAAAGAAAACGTGGTGAAACAGGCAAAAAATGGCAAAAATGGAAAAAACGGTTTTGTTTTCGGGAAGGCGGTATTCCGGACCCCCCTGAGGTGGTAAGAGGTTTTAGGGGGGCGGGGGGGGTCCGCTGGAATGGGAATGAGACACCTATCAGGGGGGTGGTATTAGAAAACAACTATTCCGGACACCCCCCCTCTCGTTAAACTCCAGATAGTGAGGGGGGGTCCACAATTTTTGATGGACGTTGATTTGATTTGTTTGGGGTATGATTTAATTTGGTTTGGGATATAATGTACATGGATTTGGGGGTGGGTGGGACTTAGGTTAGTTTCATTTTTTATGTTTTTGTTTTTTTTAATATTTGTTTTATATTTATGTGTTACGTTTATTTTTTGTTTTTTATGTTTTCATTTAAATGTTTTTATATAATATAATTTGTATTATATTTTGTTTTGTTTTTTGGTTTTTATATTTTGTTTTTTATATTATATGTTTTGGTTTTTTTTTAATTATTTTATGTTTTTTTTTTCTTATGTTTTATGTATTTTATTTTTATATTTAATATGTTTTGTATTTTTTAATTGTTTTATTTAATCCAAAAAACTAACATACTTATTAAACTAACTTATATTTTAACTTAATTATTAATCAATTAATTAATTAATAATTAATTAATTATTAACTAGTTATTTATTAGCTATTTTAACCTATTCTAACTATACTAACATTTATTATTATTTTAATCTAACTAACTCATTGTTCTTTGTGTTTGTCCTAAGTTTGATTATTCATGGACGGGCGAGATTGGTGAAGGGGTGAATGAATGAAGGGTGAGGAAAATGACAGGTGTAGCGTGAATGAAGGATGTATCCTGGAGCAGAGGAGGCATGAAGCAATGGATGGATGACGCGTTGGGATAGGGCCCACCAGAAANCCCCCCCCCATCGTTAAAAGAAGAACGGTTGGGGGGGTCTGGAATTCAATCTCAGTCATAGATCTATGCGCCAACCTCTCAGTCGTTTAGATGCATGCCTTCTTTATACCTGATTCTGTACCCCCCCCTGTCGTTAAAGGTAGAATGGTCGGGGGGGTCTGGAAAATCTTTTCGGTCATAGATCTCAGCGCCAACCTCTAAACCATTCATTTATGCGCTATCTTTACTCTGTGAGCACAAAGTCATATTTTCTCCAGAACTTAGGATAAGTGGATTATGCGGATTTTTGGGCATTGTTTCCCTTGAAAATAATTTGCAGAGATGAAATATTATTTGCCAACTTGTACACCCAGAGTGAAAAATTTCCAGTCGACAGATGATCCTATGAATTATAGGGTTATAAAAGATACCACCCTCCTTCCATCACTTCTTCTCTAAAATAAAACTTTAAGGTTCAAGTAGTGGAATATCACATCGAGAATCAACAACAAGTTCTCCAAATCTTAAAGGACAACCTAACCATGGCACAAAATCGCATGAAACAACAAAAAGATCAACATCATAGTGAAATAAGTTTTGAAGTAGGGGATTGGGTGTTTTTAAGACTACAACCATACAAACAGATGTGGCGCAGCCGCACCCACAGGTACGCCTGCTCACACAAGATCTTCTCTTCCTTTGGCCCGAAGAACTCCAAGGTTCTTCTATTTCCCTATCGGGAAATCTGCACCCACAGATCTCTTCACGCGACTCCCCTTTCCTCACTTATCGGTAAATCGAGACTTGCGATTTCAAAATTCCTATGGTCAATCATTGGGCTCTTGAATGTCCGAGACTCGATGGCTAGTCAACGCTGACTTCTCCCTTTCCTGTATCGAAACTTTCCTTATCGCACTTTGGCTACTTGCTATATCAAACACTATGATTTTCCGACTCTCGATACCCGACATGATGAAATTCCGATGCACACATGCGAGTTAACTTTTCCACCTCCCATCACTTCTATCGTGATTTCGAAATTCGTGGGATCGCGAATCCTGATGTCAATGGATTCGGGACTTACCTTTTTCCCGATCCCCGATATGGTACGCCACCTGTCCTCCACTAACTCCTATTGTGGCCCACACAAATCTCCCGTTGGAATTTTGCGTTTCGCGATTCCAAACTACAAGAGCAGCTTACCTCTGAAATCTTCGATTCCCAAACTCCGACTTCCTCGAATCCGCTGACACGCGTCCTAATTGATGGAAGGTTTTGGGCTTGTCATGATATCGTGATTCTCGTTGCAGCAACTTGGAGCTTCGACTTGCGAATCCCCGATACATGATACCACGTGTAGATCTGACGGTCCTTGTGACTTGGATCAACATCTCTGCCCCTCCTGAGCTTTAAACCTTCGGACGTTCTCGTTGTAACCTCCTTGCGCCTCCTAAAGATCTAACGGCCCTCGGAACCTCGTGGGATATCGCGACACGTCTTGCAAGCCTTCCAAGCACAACTTGTCTACGCTTCCCTTGGTGATTATTCAAGGTTCTATACCTCCTGATATTTCTCACGACTCTCAAGTCCTTTAGAAATCCCCTTTGCACGCACTCCTTGCGGCAATCCCTCAACAAACATCTAAGTGTTGAAGTCCCTGTATTCTGCACACTCCTGCAGCAGTAATGTCTCAACAATTTCCTCAGGTTCGCAACCTTGAAGCTTCGCTGGCCTGCGCACTCCTTGCACGGATCTTGTGCCCAACTGCACCTTCGAGGAAATGGGAACAAAAACTATATATGTTTGAACCCTTCCGTCAATGCACTCCTTGCGGACAAATTCGATTGCACTCCCTGCAAGAATCCTCTGGTTCAAATAGAGAAACAATTGAAACTCATTCTGTCACCCCTTCAGACTTCAATTCAACCATGAAATCACATACATAGTGTATAAAAGAGAATATATGGAAGGAAGCAGACATTCATGAGCATATCAACATCAACACACAGAGAACAACACAAACAATGAATTTGAATCAAAGCTTTCTTCTATTAATTCAAATGTTTGTACATGGGTGTTCTTCATACAGTTCTCTGCTTGCTCTTCCTTATCCTGGATTGATAATAATACAATGATACAATGAGGGTGTCTATATCCGGTTTCCCTCCTTCTTCTAAACTGACTAATCTGTGAATTAAAATCCTATCTACCAGCATTAACTAAATTAAATGCCATCTATCTACTAAAGGACGGGAGCTATCCGCTCAAGGTCCATTACAATACACAAGTGTGCCTCATATTAAATGACTCATTTAAGATCACGCAACAACTTCCAAGGCAATTTCAAAATCTGTGCTGGCTTATCCAGTTGTTTTCCGCTTCTGTGTTGGCTCGCTTGATGAGTTGGCGATGATCTTGCATCATACTGCCCGGCTTGAAAACTTTCATGGGCTCCTGTCCATGAGCTCCTGCATGGTTTGTCCATGCTTTTGTATCTCTATTTCATTCTCCCAGCTGGCATATTCAACTGGATGGTTCTTCCACTTGACCAGATACTCAAAATATTGTTTTCGCCTGGTCCTCTTACTCACTCTCTTATCCAGTATGCACTCCATCTGTGGCTTCTCTGTAACTGGCAATTGTTTCGTCCACTGGATCACTGGCTGCTTAGTTCCAGTCTCTACTTCACTAGCTCTATATGGGTATAAATCTGTGATATTAAATATCGGAGATATTCTGATCCCATCGGGTAACTTGATCTCATAAGCATTTTCTTCGAATTTTCTCAAGATCTTACATGGTCCGATTTTCTTCATTTTTCAGTTTATTATTTGTTCCTCTCGGGACCTTTATTTCCTCAAATGTGCCAGAACCAATTCATCAACCTTGAACTGAAGTTGTCTCTTTCAATGGTTAGCTCTGTGCTTATACTCCTGACTTGAATTCATAAGTCGCTCCTTCACCTTGCTGTGAAGTTCCTTCATCTCCTCGGCGAACTCTTCTGCACTAGCGCTCCTAGTCATAGTCTATTCCAATTCTCTCAATTCAGAAACTCCCCTCGGTTGTGTTTCATACACAATCTGAAATGGGCTTCGGCCTGTGCTCCGATTTACTAAGTCATTGTATGCAAACTCTGCCTGTGATAGTATGTTATCCTAGCTGCTATGGTGCTCTGTCACCAAGCTTCTAACCAAGTCTCCTAGACTTTTTTTGACCACTTATGTCTGTCCATTCGTCTAAGGATGATAAGATGAACTAAACATCAAATTAGTCCCCAGCTTCTTCCATAAGGTCCTTCAGAAATGTCCCACGGACTTCGTTTCTCTGTCCGAAACTATGCTTTTCGTCAATCCATGAAGTCGAATGACCTCCTTGAAGAACAGATTTGCGATGTGAGTCGCATCACTGGTTTTCTGGCATGGGATAAAATGTGCCATCTTGGAAAACCTATCCACTACCAAAAAGATCGAGTCAAATCCTCTTTGCATCCTTGACAATCTCAATACAAAATCCATGTTAATTGCCTCCCATGGCCTCTCTGGTATGGGCAATGGCTGATACAATCCTTCATTTTGCTTCCTTCCCTTGGAATGCTGGAAAATTCTACATCTGTCTACAAACCGCTTGACCTCTGACTGCATCCCTGGCCAAAAGTATGACTCCCTCAGCTTTGCGAATGTCTTATCGTGACTGAAATGTCCGCCTAATCCTCCACTATGCTTCTCCTTCAATATATTCTCCCTCATGGAGCAGTTTGGAATACACAGTTGATTGCCTTTGAACAACAATCCTTCTTGGATCACGTACTTTATCCACTGGCTTCTATCTCTGAGAACTAGATTCTCAGCTACTTCATATGCCTACTTAAAATCTGGATCGTCCCTGTAGATGTCCTTGAGATAATCAAAGCCTAACATCCTGACTTTGAACTCCTGCATCAATAAACATTTCCTGATCAAAGCATCAACTACTTTGTTAGCAGTACCCGAAATGTGTTTAATCACAAATGTGAAATTCTACATATACTGTACCCATTTTACATGCCTCTGATTCAGCTTCTCCTATTGAGTCACAAACTTCAATGCATGGTTATCACTATATAAAACAAATTCTTTCAGGATCAAGTAATGCCTCCATTTTTTTAGTGCTTGTATGATAGCATAAAACTCCTTATCATACGTGGAGTATTTCAATTTTACCTCATCCAACTTCAAGCTGAAATACACAATTGGTCTGTCCTCCTGACTCAAGACCGCTCCTATGGCAAACCCGCTTACATCACATTTCACCTGAAATGTTTTCTGAAAATACGGCAACACTAGAACCGGTTGTTCAGTGATCTTCCGCTTCAACAGATTGAAGCTCTTCTTAGCCTTTGTTGTCCAGTGAAAATATTTATGTCGTTTCTTCACTATATCCATCATCGTTGCACTAATCCCACTGAAATTTCTAATGAACTTCTGGTAGAAACTAGCCAAACCATGAAAGATTCTCACCTCGAATACATTCCTCGGTGATGGCCAATTCTTGATAACTTCTACCTTATCCGGATCCATCCTCAACTCATTTGCAGAAATAACAAACCACAAGTAAAGGAGCTTTGTCTTCATGAATGAGGACTTCTTCATATTTATCAACAACTTCTCCTGCTGTAGCTTCCTCATCACAATGGCCAAATGCTTCAGATGTTCTTCCTTTGTCTTACTGAAAATTAGTATGTCATCCAGATATACGATGACAAATTTTCCGATGAAATCCTTCAGGACTTCATTCATCAACCTCATAAAGGTACTTGGCGCATTCGTCAAGCCAAATGGCATGACAAGCCATTCATACAAACCCTTGTTTGTCTTGAATGTTGTTTTCCATTCATCACCTTCTCTCATGCGAATCTGATGATATCCACTTTTCAAAACAATATTTGAAAAATATTCTGCCCCACTCAGGCAATCCATTAAATCATCCATTCTTGGCAAAGGAAACGTGTACCTGATGGTTATCTTATTGATCGCTCTTGAGTTGGTACACATTCTCCAACCTCCATCTTTCTTTGGACTGAGTACATTTGTAACAACACATGGGCTCAAACTTTCCCTGACCAATCCTTTGACCTCTTCATTTTCTTGTGGCGTCAACCTATACGCGGATTTATTCGGAAAACTAGCCCCTTGTATGAGGTTTATATGATGACTTACACTCCTCATCGGTGGAAATGAATGAGGTAATTCGTCTACCACGATGTCAGCGAGCTCTTCCAGCAGTTCCTGAATCTCTTCCGGTAGATCATCCACTCTTGTGCTAGTTAGAACAATCATCGGTTTTATGCCCACAAAGAATTGTGGATCTTCTTTCTTCTTCACCTCCGTAAGAAGTTCCTTCCCAATCATGAGAAGTATTGTGTTTCTTACTTCCGACTTCACCTCCTTGTCCTTTATCGGAAGAAACATGTGTGTCCTCCCATTCTCCTCTAAAGTATATGTGTTCATTCTCCCGTCATCAACCACATTTTTTTCATATTGACATGGTCTACCCAGCAATAGAGGACATACATCCATAGGAATGACATCACAGAGTACTTTATCATTATACCCTCCTATCTTGAATTGAACTAAACACTGTTTAGTGACACTCACCTGATGTCCTTTCTATAGCCATGAAACTTTGTATGGACTCGGGTGATCAGTTGTCTCTAGCTCCAGTTTTTCTACCATCTCGGTTGAAACTAGATTATCTGTGCTACCGTTGTCCACGATAACCTTGCATACCCTATCCTTGGTCTTGCAAGCTATTCTGAAAATCCTAGTCCTTTGAGCTGAACTTTCTACGTCTTTCCTGGGCGTTAAAAGAACTTTACGCATCATCAACGACCTTCCGCCTTCTGCATCTTCGGCTTCAACATCCCGCTTCTGTGCTTCGGTGATGTGAGCTTCTCCAATGTCCTTTTTTTTCTCTGGACACTCATAGGACTTGTGCCCATTCTTTCCACACGTGAAGCATGTAGTTACTCCACTTCTTCTTCTTCCTCTACCTCTGGTACGAGGAAACATATTTTTATCGGCATACCCTCTTCTCTGCTCAGTATGTTGTTCTCTCTGTTCATCATATGGTCCTCTCTGTGAGGTTCCACCTCTCTCAACTTTACCCTGAGGTTTCTTCCATTCCTCCTTGGGCATTTGAGTTCTTTCCTGGGAAACTACCTTGCCACTTGGTTGAATTCTGCCTCTCCCTTGCTGACCTTTCTTTTGGCTCAACTTTTCCTCAACTTTTAGAGCCATCTGATAATCATCCTTCACAGTCCGGATGGTTTCCATACTCGATTCATCCTGAATGTCGTATCTCAGGCCATTCAGATATCTAGCAACCTTCTCATCATCGCTCTCTCGATGACCTTCCCTGATGTTCAGTCGATAAAATTCCTCAGTGTATTCTTTCACTGTCATCTTCTATCTCAGGTTCTGCATCCTCCTGAACAGAGTATGTTGATAATCCCTTGGGATGAATTTCTCCTTCATATTTGCAATAATTCAATCCCAACTCTTAATCTTCTGCTTTCCTTTGCAGCATCTATCATCTTATAGTTCATCCCACCATAATTTTGCATGTCCTTTCAAGCATGTGACAGCATGTCAGACTTTCTTATCCTCTTCGATATCTTCATAGTTGAAGTAGGTGTCAAGAGCTCGGATCCAATCCAAAAGTTCTTCTGCATCCAGATTTCCCTCATAGACTGGAATGTCCATCTTCGGCTTTGCACCCATCCTTGCAATAGATTTGATTAGACGCTCGTTTACTGCATCTTCGGTTGAAACTTCCTCTTCTCATTCAGCTTCAACTTTGTTGTCGGAATCGCTAAGATCCCCTGCACTGACTGTGCATCTTTGCGTTGTCTCCATGTCTTCGAGTCTTTCCCGGAGATCACACATCTGTCTCTCCATTTCTAGATTTGTTACCTGCCTGCCTCTTTTTCGCACCTCCCTATCCTCTGGATTAGGTGATTGTCTTTCTCTCCTCGGTGGCATGGCGAATTTTCCTCTTCTTTGCTACAGAAAGCAAAGAGTCTTTTTTTGCTCTGATACCACTCTTGGCGCAGCCGCACCCACAGGTACGCCTACTCACATAGGATATTCTCTTCCTTTGGCCCGAAGAACTCCAAGGTTCTTCTATTTCCCTATCAGTAAATATGCACCCACAGATCTCTTCACGCGACTCCCCTTTCCTCACTTATTGGAAAATCGGGACTCGCAGTTTTGCAAGTCCTATGGTCAATCATTGGGCTCTCGAATCTTAGAGACCTGATGGCTAGTCGACGCTGACTTCTCCCTTTCCTATATCGTAACTTTCCTTATCACACTTTCTCTACTCGCTATATCGAACACTGTGATTTTCCGACTCCCAATACCCGACGTGATGAAACTCTGATGCACACACGTGAGTTAACTTTTCCACCTCCCATCACTTCTATCGGGATTTCGGAATTCGTGAGATCATGAATCTTGATGTCAATGGATTTGGGACTTACATTTTTCCTGATCCCCGATATGGTACACCACCTGTCCTCATCTAACTCCTATTGTGGCCCACACAAATCTCCAGTCGGGATTTCGCATTTCGCGATTCCAAACTACAAGAGTAGCTTACTTCTGAAATCTCTGATGCTCTAACTCTGACTTCCTCGAATCCGCTGACATGTGTCCTAATTGATGGACGGTTCTGGGCTCGTTGAGATATCGCAGATCGCAATATCACGATTCTCGTTGCAACAACTTGGAGCTTTGACTCGCGAATCCCCGATACACGATACCACGTGTAGATCTGACGGTCCTTGTGACTTGGATCGACGGCTCTGCCCCTCCTGAGATTTAAACCTTCAGACGTTCTCATTGTAACCTCCTTGCGCCTCCTCAAGGTCTAACGTCCCTCGGAACCTCTTGGGATCTCGCGACACTTCTTGCAAGCCTTCCAGGCACAACTTTTCTACGCTTCCCTTGGTGATTATTCAAGGTTCTATACCTCCTGATCTTTATCATGACTCTCAAGTCCTTCAGAAAGCCCCTTTGCACGCACTCCTTGCGGAAATCCCTCAACAAACATCTAAGTGTTGAAGTCCTTGTATTCTGCGCACTCCTGCAGCAGTAATTTCTCAACAATTTCCTCAGGTTCGCAACCCTGAAGCTTCGCTGGCCTGCGCACTCCTTGCACGGCTCCTGTGCCCAACTGGACCTTCGAGGAAATGGGAACAAAAACTATCTTTGTTTGAACCCTTCCGTCAACACACTCCTTGCAGACAAATTCAACTAGACTCCTTGCAGGAATCCTCTAGTTCAAATAGAGAAACATTTGAAACTCATTTCATCACCCCTTCAGACTTCAATTCAACCATGAAATCACATACACAACATATAAAAGAGAATGTATGGCAGGAAGCAGACATTCATGAGCATATCAACATCAACACACAGAGAACAACACAAACCATGAATTTGAATCAAAGCTTTCTTCTATTAATTCAAATGTCTATACATGGGTGTTCTTCATATAGTTCTCTTCTTGCACTTGCTCTTCCTGGATTGATAATAATACAATGATACAATGAGGGTGTCTATATCCGGTTTCCCTCCTTCTTCTAAACTGTCTAATCTATGAATTAAAATCCTATCTACCAGCATTAACTAAGTTAAATGTCGTCTATCTACTAAAGGACGGGAGCTATCTGCTCAAGGTCCATTACAATACACAAGTGTGCCTCATCTCAAATTACTCATTTAAGATCACGCAACAACTTCCAAGGCAATTTCAAAATTTGTGTTGGCTTATCCAGTTGTTTTCCACTTTCATGTTGGCTCGCTTGATGAGTTGGCAATGCTCTTGTATCAAGATGTCCCTCAAGAAACCTAAGAAGGGTACTAAATTATCACCAAAGGACTATTTCCCTTATAAGGTGTTGCAAAAGATTGGTACTATGGCATACGAATTGGAGTTGCCTACATCTTCAAGAGTACACCCAATTTTCCATGTTCCATGCTTAAAGAAGGTTATAGGCGACAAGATCCCAGTTCAAACTATATTGCCAGAACTTGACAAGGAAGGAAAAATCATATTGGATCCTAAAGATATCACTGACACAATAATTCACCAACTGAGGAATAGATCCATTTTAGAGTATGTCATTAAATGGAGGAAGCTACCGCCTGAATATTCCACTTGGGAAGATGATTCTTTTATACAGAAGCATCCAGAGTTACTCAAGCACTGCGGACAACACTTGTCTCAAGGGGAGGGGCATGTTAAGCCCTAGTATTGTCTCATTACCACTTAATTGGGGCATATTAGATTAGTAATGTTATTTTATTTATGTCAGCTTTATTCCATTAGTTGTAATTTTACCTCCTAGTCTCCTATATATACCAAGGAGACATTTTCATTTGGAATCATCTTGTACTTGAACATTTATGTGGGGTAAAAGGAGGTTTCCCCCTCGAAGAGGCTCATTATCTGAAATTATATCTTTTTCAAGTTGTTGAGTACTTATTTTGAGGTTTTTCTATGTTATATTGATATTTGGTTCTTAACAAGGGTGATCCTCAGATAGAATGCCAATGTGTTAAAAAAAGTAAGAGTTCACTCTCGTTTAGGGTTTAACTAGGGTTCTCCATCACAATGTGTTAAAAAACGTGTGTTCACGCTCATTTTAGGGTTCAACTAGGGTTCACCGTGTGATGGAAACATAAGGGTGGTTATCTAACTTGAAGACTGGATGCTAATGTGTTATATTCCACATGGTCCTCAAACACCAATGTGTTAAAAAAGGTGAAAGTTCACACTCATTTAGAGTTCAAGTAGGGTATGTCGTGTGATGGTGGCATAAGGGTGGTTATCCAACTTGCAAACTAAATGCCAATGTGTTATATTCCACATGGTCCTTAGACTAAATGCCAATGTGCAAACAAAATTTAACGATTTCATGCTATTTTAGGGTTCAACTAGGGTCCACCATGTGATGGCCACATAAGGGTGGTCATCCAAATTGCAGACTAAATGCCAATGTGTTGTCCTCCACATGGTCATCGAGGGAATGTATGCACTCACTGTGGTGGTTATTTCACTCTTAACATCAACTCATTTTGGCATTGTAGGTCGTATCAATGCCACTTCCAAAGTGATTTAATACTTGATTTGTGGAATACAAATATCACAAGAGCACGACTTGCACCCTTCATGGTCATAGGCGAATTTCAAACAAAGTTCATTTGGCTTGATAAATTTTCACATTCCATCATCCTTTCCTTTGTTCATTCCACAACATAAAAATTATTTGAGAAGAAAGAAAGAATGTCTATCTCTATTTCCTCTAGTAACATGTTCTTTATTGGTTTAATTTATAGAGGTGGAAATAACATGTTAAACCATTTTCCTTCCCCAAGGGTTTGTGAGTAGAATTTAAAGGCAATGGTTATGGATTTGGATTTCTAGTAAAAGGGGATCCCAAGTTTTGAAAGGAGACGGTTATGGATTTTGACATGAGATTTCATTTTCAAGTATCCTTTTGAATAGGGTCCAAATTATATTTTCTCCTTTTTAAAATATTAGTTAGCTTTTGGATTGAGAAAAAAAAACAAAAAACAAATGTCATTGCAGATGCAAGGTTTCTATTTACAAACAAATGTTTTCATTGCAGGTTTGTCTGAAAACAAATGTCATTGGAGATTGCATGGTTTTTAGACATGTTGGGATTCTAGGTTTTATCAATTTCCTATATTAGGATGAGTGCTTTGTGCAAAGTTGTGTGTTCGTGTTAAGGATTTTTTTTCCTTGAAAAATCTCCTAGGTTTTATTACTAGAGAAATTTGTCTAACCTCTATTTTGATAACATTGGTGTTTCTCATTTCATTTGTTTTGGTTTTAAAGATAAGGTCCAACATTTTCCTCATTGTAGTTAGGGTTATATTGTTGGAAGTTTTAAATAAGATGTTTGGTTTTCTTATTTTATTTTTTTTTTTGTTTTAAATCCAAAGTCCAACATTTTCCTTAAATTTCTATTGTTGGAAGTTTGAAATAAGATGTTTGGTATTTCTCATTTCATTTTTTTGTTTTAAAGACAAAGTTCAACATTTTCCTCAATGTCGTTAGGGTTCTATTGTTGGAATTTTTAAATCAAATGTTCAATGATTATTTAATTGACTACATTTACCAAAACTGCTTATTAGTAGACTTTTGTTTTATTAATGAATTTTTATTAATGAATGTTATAGATGTTTAACAATTTTTTTTGCTCAAAAACTATTTTTAAATACTGTACACTTTTGGTTATAATTGTATGTAGTAAATACTTTGCATATTCATGAAACATATATCATAAACATATAATAAGATCTCTTGAAATATCGCTCAAATAATAAAATAATGATCAACATACTATGAATAAGGGCATCAATTTTTATTTTATTTTTTAAATAAATATATGTTGTCACAAGAACGATGACTGTAAGGATATATATCTTCACAAGAGTGATGAATGTAAGTATTCTTGCGATGAATTAACTATACTATCGATGAATATTTTTCGTCGATAGTATAGCTATTTCGTCGAAATAATCCTAATAGTCGTCACTCTTGCGACAATGACTTTTCATCGATAGTATAGTTGATTCATCGCAAGATTCTTTACCTTGTCTCTCTTGCGACGATCTCCCTAACTTGTCACTCTTGCGATGATATCCCTAGCTTGTTTCTCTTGTGATGATCTCCCTAACTTTTCGTTCTTGCGATGATATCCCTACCTTGTTTCTCTTGCGACGATCTCCCTACCTTGTCACTCTTTCGACAACATCCCTACCTTGTCCCTCTTCCAACAATTTCCCTTACTTGTCGTGTTTGTGATGATTTCCCTACCTTATCTCTCTTGTACCAATATCCCTTGTTTGTCCCTCGTGTGACAAATTCCTTGGTTCGTCTCTCTTGCGACATGTTTTCATGTTCGTCTCACTTTCCATGACACGTGAAGAGACATTTGGGAGACCTAAGATTCATCGAAAGAGCCCTTGAAAAATGACCCTTAAAGAGCGTCGAAAGAGTCATTGCAAAATGACCCAAATTTACTAGTGTGTAGGGAAGAAATAAATCTCAAGGAAAATCCCTCGTTTCTTCCTACAATCACTCTACTCTGCGCCAAATCATTTGTCAAACTTAATCATTTCACCTTACAGTTACATATCGCATCATGCAATTCTAGCCTGTCCATACCAAACACTATCTCATAATATCCTAATGTTGTGATATAGAGATCTACCTTCGTTACAAAGTCTCCCAAATTAACACTATAGTCCGTAATTTTTCCTCCAACTTTGTGTTTGGCACTCGATGCCATTTCTATGTATCTGAACTTGTCCTACTTGAATTCCTTTACCTTAATTCTCTTTGGTGCTACACTAGAGATAAATCTCTCTATAGCACCTGTATCTATCAAAATACTAAAATTTTGGTCAACGATTGTACCTGACATCTCTAGCATAGTGGACTGGTTCTCCACTTGGTAGTTGTTCATAGTTGCATGTATCATGTGGGCCTTTCCCTGATCTCTAATTGTAGTGGGTATTGATGATCCAACCACTCTCGCCTTCTCAATTGGACAGTCTCACTGGTAATGTGGCTCTTCGCATGTCCAACATCCAGTCTTTGGTCCACTGCTCCTCATCCACGAAGTGGATTTGTTGGCCTAGGAGTCTTTGATCCTAGTCTATTCTATTGAATAGGCCTAAACTGTTTCTAGTGCTCTCGACGACATTGTTATTGGTTCTTTGGTCATATGTAAAGAGTCATTTTATGAGGAGATTTTCATCTCATTTTCATGAATATAGGTCCTTTGGGCATATCTCGATGCCTTGAAGTCTTTTTGGATAGTGTTTGATGCTACTACGATCTTGATGTCGTCTGTCTAGTCGATCTAGAAGGATTCCTTCCCTGACCCCCATGGTTTAGTTCTTCCTCACCTATGAGGGCTTTCTGAACTGCATCATGCTATGTCTGAGGCATTAGGATCTTGATCTTTTCACAAATGTCGAAGTTAAGGAATAACACAAACTAGTTGACCTTTAACTTATTTGTGTTCAGATGTGTAACATACCTAAGTAGCTCCATGGATATGACCTCATACTCTAGCACCATATAACCACCCTATCGTAAGGTGTTGAATCCTTAAACTAGTTCTCAATGACTTCCTCAGACAATTACCTCTCTCGAAACCATTCCTCCAATAGCTCCCATGACATGTCTTCGATGCCCATGTTTAGTTGAGGTAGGACTATCTTCCACCAAAGTAGAGTGATCCCTTTCAATTGGAATACTTCAATCCATACCTTCATGTTGGAGGTGTAATCACGAAGTGCGAAGCACATCTCCATGTTCTCTAAGCATGCCTCGGTGGTTGAGCGATCCGAGGCACCTCAAAACTCGGGAAACTTCACCTTCTCTATTTCTCTATGTATACCAATACTAGTAGCTAGAGCGCATTATGAACCCTCATTGGGAACATATGCGCTACCCTCATCTCTATCCAAACGATTTATCAACGCCTCTGACATCCTCTGGAAGGATATCAGGATACTTCCCACATCTCCCACACTGGCCTGCTCCTCCTCAGTCGTATGTTTTTCCTTAGGTGTTAGACCCCTCTGGCGAGGATACTATTGGATTTGGCATAGCTATTCCTCCAACACCACGACGTCTACATCCCCTAGGTCCTCTAACCACAATTACCTGCATGGACAATTTTCAAAATTTAATTAGTGATATATTTATAATTGTTTAATTTAACATAGTGGAAGGCGTAACAGTCTAATGTCGCAGGGTTGAACCCGCTCTTTTACCATATGTAGCATCCCTCTATTTACAACAGAAAGGTAAGTGAATACAATGAAGTATTCATTTTCATATATGTGTGTGTGTGTGTGTGTGTGTGTGTGTGTGTGTGTGTGTTTTAAATACACAAGTTACAAAATCATTTGTTACAACAATTATACAAGGCAATACCAATTATCTACAATTAAAACAAATATAGGTATTCAATCTATTCATGTTCAACATTTCTAGAATTTTTGTGAAGCAAAATATACCACTATGCAACATTATGACAAGTATCAAGATATAATTACATAAGGAAATTTAATAGCATCAGGTCATAACAAGATAGAAAAATAATCAATGTTTACCTATCCAACATCCTACCCTATATGGTTAGGATCCTCAAGACACATAATCAATGCTCATAGTCCAAGATTCATCCGATCTATCTTGACCATTTAAGGTCTCAGGAATGACACTTGCTCTGGGGAACATGAAGATATCTATACACATAACCATCCCTAGTCAAATTCCACAACTAAATCGACAGTGAATTCTCTAAAGAATAATCCATCTATACTAAAGAATTAACAAATTTATAACACCAAGAACTATTAAATGTCTATTGCTACTCCTAACAATATCTCACTAATGTGTAACCAAAAATCCATGCAAGATTTATCTCATTCATAAAAGGATGAGTAACAACTCTAAATTTCAAACGAAAATTAAAGGAATTAAACACACAATGAATGCGGCCTCAATAATTCATAAATTGAATTTTTCCAAGTCATATTATGAACTATCTAGTAAGCAAAAGAACATATGAACTCATCTACCTTTGAATTAGAAATGGAAGCACAAATAGTGCACTAATTATATATAAATAATCCAGGTTTGTGTAAAGGAAATTTCGTAATTCAATTAGAGATCAAACTTTCAACGAGCATTCATAATCCATGACCAAAATGTATACAAGATAAAAGGTAAGGATGGTTATGAATTATTGATTTCATACCTAAAAAAAATCATCTCAAGTAAACAATCCTTTTGTCATTTTTTAGTATTATGGTGGGTATATTATAACGATAGATAATAATCTAGATTCAACTATGATAAGGCAATGTTTTACGCAACTATAAGAGCTAAGCGATAGGAGATAACATAATTAATTAAGAATGAGTCAAGTTAGAATCTCCCTACTTAAAGTTAATCTCATTTTTGTATAACAAATTGATGTCAAAAGAAAACAAGATTTAACATTTACTGCTCCTAAGCATCCAAGGCATACTAGAAAAACATTAGTTGAGTAAGAAATTTAATGTGATGAAAAATATCATTAATAGTCAACCTTATCATTGTATCATCAAATTTACTTGAGCTGAAGGAGCCGACTGGTTACCCAGAGTCATGATCATGGGTTAACTTATAAACGGTAAACATGAAAGTATAAGGGAAAGATAATCAGAAAGAGAGGACTGACAATGCGGTCAGGGACCCAGTTCTATCAACCATGGAAATGTCTTAATTACCTTGACGAGTTAAGAAAATACTCACTCTGCACTCTGCTAAAATTCATTAGTTTGGAGGGATCATAAGTTCAGAGCGAGATTAATTAAACGAACAGTCAGAGCGACATAATGTACTCCCTCAAAATTATTATCGCAAGGGTAGAATTCAGTTTTTTCACTGACCAGAAACTCATAAATGACTGGAATTTTATACAGTATGTATCCATACATTCATTCGAAACCAATTTTTTCAATTAAGATACAAATAAATAGATCATTCCAAATCGTAAATCAACGATATTAATATTCAAATGAACCACATACAAGAGGTCAATTTAATGACAATGATATATCCTTGCGTATCTACAGAATTTTAAAATATCCTAGATGTCGATTAAATTATTCCAAATCGACATTTAACAAGAATTAATATTTAACAAAAAACAACATTTTTGTATATAAATACATAAACTATCCTTCCTTCAAATTCTTCAATTTAATGAGGAGGATGTATCTATACATCTCAATAGATTTCTAAAATATACCAACAGTTTATCAAATTTTTCAAAATCGACAGTTAACAAGAAAAAATAATGTAGCGAAGAACAACATTTTTATAAATACATAACTCTCCTTCCAAACTTTTTGGTGCACATTACAACTTTATTGCACATTTTGGTGCACATTACAACTTTATTGCACAGTAAATTGACTAGATAATGAAATATTGTGACCGAATGTTGATCCAAGGATGATGAAATGCAACCCAGAATTATGCGCAATGTGCTATCCTTCACATGTTAAATACAAGACTTCACTGGTACCTCCCAACCAATACTAGGGGTATTATTCTTGTCCCTTATCCCTCCGAGCCGCAAAGGGGCCACACATAAGAAACCAAAAAACAATATCTCCAAGGCTTTCCTCGAAAGGTAGATGTTCCACTCTTTCTACAAGCTTGGTATCCCAAATGTTAGGGACCTAACCTCCCTAACCCCTCACATAGGTAGAACAATATAATTCCATCTAATAAGTGTCAATATTAATTAGGCCTATCAATAAGGAAGAATAAGTCAAATGTAAGAATACTTAATAGAAGCTTCCGCTTCTAGAAGGATCTTCCTCTAGATTGTTCTTTTGAATAGATATATTTTGTATAAATAGAAGTAGAGGGCATGAGAAATCTTGTCTTGGATATTATTGTAACAGAGCTCTTCTCTACTATAGGTTTCCCCCTCGAAGAGGCAAGTGAACATTGCTATCAGTAATCAATGTGCTCTTTCTGGTGTTATTTTGGTATTATTCTTCTATTATTCTGGTATTGTTCTGGTTATATCATTGTTTCTATGCAATTTATAGTTAATTATTTATGTTCTGCATACTATTTTATATCTAGAATACCACAAGTGGTATCAGAGCACCTTCCTCGACAGAAAATTGTGAGTTAAAATTTTTCATGGTAGAGATGTATTCTAACATCTTAATTCTCCATAGATTTCTCCTTACATGCATAAAACCATGGTCGGGGAGTCATACACACAGGAAATACAAGTGGTACTCAAGCGCACATTTGTTGGCCACCCTTGTAATCGTTGTTGGTACCCCTTTGAGTGGTAGCGCATCGGACAACACCTGTATACGTATTCACCTAGATTTCCTGAAGCCCTTCATAGATAAACTGATCGATCACCTGACTGTTATAGTGCCACTGAGAATAGCACTCAAGAAGATACTCTCTAGTTCCTCAGTAGTGAGGTAGTACGACTAAGGGCATGGTCTATCCTCCTTAGTTTGTTCCCTAATATATTGGGTTGAGTACTACTGTTGGACCCCGCATGTATATCAAAGAGATATAGCACAAGGAAAACCTTTGTTTGTGGAAACCCTGAATATCCTACCCTTGGGGACGAAAACTAAAAAAAAAAAAAACAAGATCTGTTGTCGCACAACCGCACCTTCTGCATTCTGGTTGCGAAATTACTACGCATTTCTTCCTATTAAGCATTTGGGAATTTTGTCACTGCAATATTATTTAGAACAGAGTATAACTCCACAAGAGTTAAAATAAATGACTATACTGGTCTCGTCGACACACTTATTTGGGACCTATCCCACTGAGTTCCTCTCTTCGCCCCGGTTCTAGTGATACCTATCATTTTTAACATAATTTATTTTGTTTACCCGACCGTTCTCTAACACCCTTATTTGTCCCCTATTCCATTGGATCCCCCTTTTCACTATGATCACAGTGGTACTTATCATTTGACACCCTTCTTCTCAGTGGTCCCACCCACCCCTCCAGACCCCTTTTGTTTCCCTGATGCCATTTTCCTGCCTCTTTTTTTCCAAATGTCTACCACAAGAGCCCAAGAACTCAATACCTTGATTGCTGACAACCACTAGAACAAGAAATACACCAATACTATCACTACCAACATTATCTCAATCAATTCATCTATTGATATCCTCAAGGAACAATGTTCCCACATCAAAGACCTTAAAGACCACAAAGGCCTCAACTACACCTTTGAACACTTCATGGGCCATTTCTAGAACCCTTCCTCTTCTGAACAACCATCTTATCAGGATGACCATGACTCTTCCCATTACCAAGGTCCTAATACTACCGAATTTGCTTGAGACCTCCACCCTCCCCGAATTGAGGTGAAGAAATTTGATGGATTAGATCCCACAGGATGGGTCGCCCAAATGGAACATTATTTTCTTCGCATGCAATTATTGATTATTTATCCAAGATTTGTTATGGTGTCCTATATCTGGATCCAGAACGATGGCAATGGTCGCAATGGAAAAATTACACACGCCAATGGTATGTTTCTTGGACATAGTTTGTGGATGAACTTTATGACCACTTTGACACTAACACCTGCAATTTAGGTCATTTGAGAAAGTTAAACAAGTCTAGGACAATGGAAGACTTTATTGCCACATTTGAGCACTTGGATTTTAGAACGGAGGGCATGTTAGCTGATTTATTTATGGAATTATTTATTAGTGGCCTCAAAAATGAAATTTGTGCCCATGTTCTCGTGACACACCCCTAGACTTGGTTGGAATCTACTCAATGAGTCAAGGAATCCCAACAGATTGTCTCCTCCTAGAACCACAAATCCTCCTTTCCTCCTCACCTTAAACCCACCAATGTTTCTCCTCCTGCAACTCCCCTCAAGGTCCAAAAATTAACCAGGGATGAAATGGCTAAATGTCAAATCAAGGGTCTTTATTATAATTGTGAGGAAAAATATTTTCTCAGGCACAAGAATAAGGAAAAAAATATTTTAATGGTTGTGACTGAGGATCTTTCTTAATAAGATGTAGTTGTTCCACCTGTGGAGGAACTACCACTGCCATCTGACCTCACCCGACCCTCTGACCCACCCGAAGTTGACCCAATGATTTCATTTAATTCCCTCACTGGCTTCTCTACTCCCTAGACTCTCAAATTAATAGGTTACATACAAAATAGGAAAGTAATCATCCTTGTGGATAGTGGCAGCACCCATAACTTTATTCATCGTTGCATTGCCGAAGAAGTCAATTGTTACATCTATGTTGTCAATAATTTTCAAATCATGATTTCCAATGGTGGTTCTAATAAATGTGGGGGACGATGTGAAAATGTGTGACTCCAAATTGGTCAATATCATCTAAAATCCCATATGTTTTCTATAGACATCGGTGGTTGTGACATTGTTCTTGGTGTCGAATGGTTACACACTCTAGGCCCCATGCTCATGGATTTTAAGGACTTAACCATGTAATTCCAACAGGAGGGACAACAATATAATTTCCAAGGAATCACAACAGGCTCCCATGAGATCATCAGTTCCCATCGCATGGAATAGATCCTCAAAAAAGGTAATTCAAGAATTATAGACCAACTCCAATCCATTCATGTTGTTGAGACACCTTTTGTGCATCCCAACCTCCAATCTATCCTCTCCTTCCACCAAGTTTTTTTTACCATCCCTAAAGACCTTCCTGCTTCCCATGGAATCTATGATCATTCCACTTCTCTCATCCAGGGTAGCCTTCTCCCCAATGTCCAGCCTTATCGTCATCCCTTTTCCCAGAATAATGAATTTGAGAAAATTGTCCATGAATTACTAGAAGCCGGTGTTATTCGTCCTAGTACTGGTCGTTATTCTTCCCTTCTGGTCATTCTCCTCAAGAAAAAAGGTACTTGGCACATGTGTCCTGATTTTTGCGCCCTCAACAAAATCACAATCAAATATGAATTGAGTGGTGTTGAGTACTTCCCCAAATTGGATCTATGTTCTGAATACGACCAGATCCGTATGAAAGAAGAAGTAATCCCAAAGACTTCATTTCTCACTCATGAGGGTCATTATGAATTCTTGGTAATACCCTTTGGATTGTGTAATGATCCTTCCACTTTAAAAAGTCTTATGAATCATGTCTTACATCCTTTTCTCCATCATTTTTTCTTAGTTCTCTTTTATCATATTATCATCTATAGTAAAGCTTGGTCATCCCATATCTCCCATGTGAATCAAGTTCTCCATCTACTCTCTAAGCAAAAAAAATTCCTCAAACAATATAAATGTTCCTTTGGTGTCTCAGAAGTGGAATACCTAGGTCATATTGTGAGTAAGGATGGTGTTGTAGTGAATCCTAAGAAAATTGAATCTGTGCAATATTGGCCTCGCCCTAAAACTCTAAAGAGCTTGTGTGGTTTTCTGGGTTTAATGAGATATTATAGGAAGTTTGTTCAGAATTATGGAAAGATTTCATCTACTCTCACTTCCCTCCTTAAAAATAATTCTTTCACTTGGACTTTAGCTGTGGATCATGCCTTCCAAGCCCTAAAAGATGATATGTGCTTCACCCATGTCCTAACACTCCTCGACTTCACAAAGACATTTGTATTGGAATGTGATTTTTCCAGGAAAGGTATTGGATTCATACTCATGCAACATGGAAAACCCTTGGCCTTCACAAGGAAATAAATTTCAAAGAGACATTTGGGCGAATCCATTTATCAAAAGGAAATGTTAGCTATTTTGCATGTTGTGGATCTCTAGCATCCTTATTTATTGGGTCAATGATTCCAAATCAAAACTGATCATCAGAGTCTCAAGTATTTCCTGGAACAACTAATTTCATCCCCGACACAAAAAAAATGGGTGACCAAGCTATTTGACTATGATTACGAGATAATTTATAATAAGGGAAAGTGAAATGTAGTGGCCGATGCTCTTTCCTAAAAATATGAAGAAGTTGGGTCCCTTTTCTCCCTCTTCTTCATTGTACCATATTGGCTCCAAGATGTTCATCAACAATGCTTGCAAGACCCCAAAATTTCTAGCATGCTCCACCAATTGCAACACAATTCTTTAGTTTCTCCAGGGTACTCTTGCAATAATGAAGAGCTTCTCTACAAAGGTTGTTTGTATTTATGAAAGCAATCCAAACTTCAATCCACAGTGCTTTCTGAAATTCATGCTTCATCCACAGTCGGGCATTCAGGATTTGTCAAAACCTGTGAACGGGTCAAATGTTCTTTTTTCTGGGAGGGTATGAAACAGGATGTCCGCACATTTGTGGATTAATGTGAGGTCTATCAATGCAAAAATGGAGAAAATATCAAATCTTTGGGAACACTCCAATTGATTCCAATTACCCATTCTATTTGGCGAGATATTTCCATGGACTTCATTGTAGGCTTACCTAAATCGGGAAATAATTCAGTCATCATGGTGGTCATCAATTGCCTGTCCAAATATTCTCATTTTTGTTCTCTTCAACACCCATTCATAGCTGCCACAGTGGCTGAAACATTCATGGATAATATCTTCAAGCTTCATGGAATGCCTAATTCTATTGTCTCTGATGGAGACCCAACTTTCACCAACAATTTTTGGCAAGAATTGTTCAAGATACAGGACACCCAATTGCATCTCAGCATTGCCTATCACCCCCAGACGGATGGCCAGAATGAAGTTGTCAACAAGTGTTTGGAAACATATTTGTGGTGTTTTTTATCTGAGTGGAAAAATAGGTGGGCTCAATGGTTACCCCTAGCTGAATGGTGGTACAACACCTCTTACCATAAAACTACTCGCACGACTGCTTTTGAAGCAATCTGTGGCCAAAATCCTCCATCAATTCTCTTATATATGCCAGGGGTCTCGAAGGTTGAGGAGGTTGACACAAATATTACAATCCGGGAGGCTATTTTTTGTGCCCTCAAAAATAATTTGGTCATGGCTCATAATAGCATGAAGAAACAAGCAAATCAATGTCATTTCGAATTCCATTTTGTTGAAGGGGACTAGGTATTTCTTTGACTACAACCTTATAAGAAGACATCACTCAAATATCAACACTATCAGAAACTTGGGCAAATTGTATGGTCCTTATACAATTCTCAAGCGTGTGGGATCAATGGAATATCAATAAGCTCTACCCAGTCAGTCAAAGATCCATCCTGTTTTTTAGGTTTCCTACTTAAAGAGGGTGATTGGAACTAAGTGCCAAACTCAAACTAGTCTCCCTAAGTTGGATGAAGAAGGTTTTGTTATCATATGAAGTTGTCAAGGGTAGCAGGCAGTAGCCATGAGCACAAAGTGCAACACTCAAAGAAGTCAATTTTGGGTTGGAAACACAAGCAAGCAGGAGAGTGCAATTTTCAATAATAGAGATCCATTGTGCAGTTCAGATTAGCATCTCTTAGGCATTCAAAATTCCAAAATTTGTGCTAGGTTTAGTGCCAGAAAGAATCTCCAGAGTTAAATATCAAGCGCCACACATCCTCCTCCAGCGGATGGTCGTGTTTTACTTCAAGAGTTTGGGCTTTGGGAATTTTGGGACTTCCCATCTCGATTTCCTCTGGAGTACTTTCTCCTGTAGTGCACAGATATATACTGCGTGTCTATGCAATCAATGACCAAGGTTTCATATTTGTACCTCTTTGGTAATTTGGGAAACTTCTGGTCAATGGGTCCTCTATTTATTTTTCTCCCGAAGTGTGTGGATCTCTGTCATGTGTTCTTCCAGATCTAGCAATTGTAGTTTACTTTGGGATTTCGGGCTTCGGGAGTTTCGTATTCTCCACTCCTGATTTCCTCCAGAGTACTTTTCTCTCGGAGTTTTAGGTATTTTTCCATATGTCCCTCTATATGATGGCCACATGGCATTTATTTTAGGCCAGCACATCAACCTCGAAAGATCATCCTCCGGGAAGTGTTCTTGTTCATGTTCTTGTTCAATGCAGATGAGACGTTGGCCCTTTTTGGGCAAGATCAACATCCAGGAAGCAAAACGTTGGCCCTTCTAGGGCTCCTACAAGATGCCAAACGTGCCAAATGATGTCAGCACACTGCCACATGCTCTAGAAAACGTCCAGCTGCCTCTGGTGACGTCTTGTCCATCAAAAGCAGTCGTCTCATCTACAGTGGGTGATCCCCCCTAGGACGGGATCTGCCAAAGTGTCCTTGGTAAGGATGTCCTTCTTCTTTCTCGTGCAATGGATCATCACAACATTGTCCTACCTCTTCCATCCCAACAACCATCTGATGGGCTCTTCATCCCCATGGAGGTCTGAACTAATCATATCCCCATGTGTACCGGTCCACTGGTACTAGTCCGTCGGGTATGGTCCTGCACATAAAAAACTATGCCCTCCATGGGCTCATTAGTCCTCAGGATCATAGCAATGTCGGTCATATTTCATCATTAAATTTATCAAATACATGCATGAAATCCCTAGCATATCATCTAAGAGCTCAAAGACATTACATAGATCTACTATACAAAGGTGAAGAAAACCAACAGAATAACCTATTGGGCTAATACCCACAAGAGAAGGAAATTTTCCTCAAAGGATCATTCAAGCCATGTTTTATGAGGTGATATGGTCTAGGGACATCTAGTCATAGTAAGACCAAGGGCAGGTGTTGTCTGTGGGTGCCTTTGTATGAGGCGAGTTGTACCCATCATGGATGCATTTTTTCCAAGCCCCTTTACTGCCTTTATTTTTTATTTATTGCTTTTCTTTCTTTTTTACTTCAAGGTATGACCAGAGGACACTGCCTTGGCATGGTGACCAGAGCTGATAGTGTTACCCATTGGTATTTTCCCATAAATGATAAGGTTGGCTAGTGATGATACCCCCTTTCTCTCGGCCATGCAACCAAAGTTCACTGCCCTGGCGTGGTGACCAGATGATGGAAGTGTCATACTGCTAGATACCTATGAACATAATGGGTCGGCTCATGATGAGACCTCCCATCCTCTTGGTCAGGTATTTTTTTGTTATTTTTCTTAGGGTCCCTTCAGTTTCTTATCGAGAGGCCTTTTATTGCCTTCTCGGGGATCCCTAGGCGAAGCATCTCTATGTTTCATTTATTATGTCTTTTATCTTTTACCAGCTGCTTTTACCCCCTGGGCCTTTAGCCCCTTCTTCCCACAAGACAAAGTGTAACCCTAAAAGGTCATTCTAATGGCCAGACTAGGGGAATGGGATGGATGAATGGGAGATAATATGTAAAATGATATAATGGTGGGAGTGGACGATGTCTCTGCAAATCCCCTTTGCTGGCTAACCAAAACACATGAATACAATCTTGCTAAGTCACCCCATTAATCACCCCAACAATGGTAAAGTGGATTAGTGTAAGATCCAAGCAGTCATCAGAAATGAAAGGAACCTAATGCATATACAAGAAGGTTATAATGATCATACATGACACATACCATGATACCTTGGACCAATTACCTCATGGAGCAAGAGTCCTCTCTGATGCAAGTCCAAGACGATGGTGATGGAAGTTGGTGCTGCTGACTTGACAAGTCTGGCGAAGAAGAAGAATGGGCCCTCCAGGGCCACGCTTAGGTCAATCCTGCTCTCGGTATTTCATGTCTAGGACCTGTGGGCCTCGAGACATGATCTCCTAGTTATCCCTAGATATCGGGGATAACATCTGGCTCCAACTCGGGGACATGTGCTAACCGTAGAGCACATGAGAACCTCAACAATCTCTAGCATAAACCTGTAGACCTGCTCACACTTGACAAGAAAGCATCAACGACAAAGGTGTGGTGGTATTGCCACCTCGCAAAACAATACATGTATACATATGAGATAAAACAATCAAGATGCATATATAAGGGAAACAAACAATAAATGCAGATGATATAATACATGGAAATGCCTACCTACCTATACTTACCTGTGGAGTCAGGTTACCCCACCCTGGTGGGATTTAAGGAGATGCCCGCTGACGGGCACTGTGCGCCTTCTTCCCTCCAGTGTAGACAGGTAATAGGAGTCATTAACTGACTTCCTTCCGACCTTAAAAGGGCCAAGACAAAAGTGATTGTATTTTTCGATATTAGTAGGATTCCCTTTATTGGCATCCCACATCCAAACCATGTTTCCCTCCTTGTATTCTTTGACTTTAAAATTGGTCGTTCCTTGAATAACCCTGGTGTACTGTGTAGAGGGAGGTGGGTGGGATTCTTCTACGAAGATTTCCTGCTGTGAAGGACGGATCCACACATCATTTTCCACCTTCTTTAGTATTTTTAAAGTCTCTGATTTCTGAGATTTGAGATCACCAATGAGTTGTTGGTATTCTTCCTTTGTGGGCCATTCGATCTGACTCGAACTTTCCTCTTTTGCAAAAGGCGTATCTTATGGAGAACATTTATGAGGATTCGGCCTGTTTTTGTCATGTGCTTTGTCATCTTTGATGGACTCACTGTACTTTTTCTCATATGTTGTAGTTACGGGTATATTCTGGATACAACCAATAGTTCCATCCTTCAATAGTCCATCTGATCCTTGGAAAAATTTGTCAAATTTATCTCTGATAGATGGTACCTTGATGAATTCTCTCAAAGGGATAGTCACAAGAATCTTGGATAATGCCCCTTCAAGATCAAAATTCAGATTAACCCTTTCAACATTGGATGTTTTAGGGAATATTACTTCCACAGGTGGTTTTTTTGTTTGGTCAGTGGAAGGTTGGTCCAATTTCTCTCTTCTATACACCTAGATCTCTTGTTTCTTTAGCTTCTCTTTTGATTCCTGGTCTAGTTTGTTTATCACTGCCATCCTGGCTGACCTGGTTTCTTCTTTGGTGGCCTCTTGATGCTATTCAATAGTAATATTTATTTGAGGGCCTTCTATGAAGTAGTCTATATTGTTTACCTGTTGATGGCCACCACTATTGTAAGGACATTCATGTTCCCAATGTGCTTCACTGCATTGAAAACACCAAGGGTTTTCATCCACAATGATGGCGCTTGGAACTTTTATGTCTTTGAAAACATCTTTGTGCCCCTAAATGAAAATACTTTTTCTTTGTGGTGGATAGCCATCTTTGTCTAAATCTTCCAAGGTGTCAGAGGCATCATCAAGAAAATCACCCCAATCTATGTCTTCTCCTATCAAAGGAAAAGTGGGACAATCTTGATCCATTGAAAAGGGTGTTTGTTCATCTGTCTCAGAATGACCAGTATGTAGTATGGGAATCCCCTTAAAACGTAATTGGTCATCTGAATCCTACTTCTTTAGAAAAGGTATTTCTAACATTTCACGAACCCTTTTAACCCTTTGTAGGATACAAGACATACTAATGCTTGGATCAGTTTCTTTAGACTTATCAGCTTCACTCGTATCTTGATCTTCCAAGATTGGTGTGTCCAAGACAAACAAGGCATCTTCAAAGTTATGTTTTTTCTGAGTGGCCATGCCCAAATCCTCGAATGGCTTATGTTGTATTGAGGCATTAAGAACATTGTTTGTATTTGAGAAAGTTGTGCTCCATTTCGTTTTGGGAGGCATGAGTCTTACTTCAAGAATTTCTAGGGGCTTAGGCTCAGCTTCGGGGACATCCTCATTACTAGATTGCCTGGAATCATTGTTGTGCGAGAGATTGACTTGATTGATGTAGTCTTCGAACTCAAGTTTTTGCTCAATCCTGCTAGCAAGGTCTTGTGCTTCTTCTAGAGTCGAGGGTGACCAATCTTTCAGAGTAAACTGCAGCACCCCTTCCAACGAGTTCAAGTAGTGTTGGAGGATAGCTTCTTCTGAGAAACTAGGCTTGACCTTTTTGAGTAAAAGGTTGAACCTATCATTGAAATCCCTAATTCCCTCACTACAGGCTTTGCAAATATTAGTGTATTGAGGGTAAAGGGAATCCATACTTTATTTTTCACACCAATCTTTCTGGAAGGCTTGTTCAAGGTCTTCAGGGATTTTGATGCTTCCTTTCGGGAGTCTGTTAACCCATTTTCTGGCACTTCCATTGAGTGAGCTCACAAAGAGCCTTAAGAAAACATCGGGATGTTCTTGTCCGAATTGGTGAAACTGGAAAGAATCACAGAAGTCGGTCCAATAAGAGTTTCCAGAGGATCCATCTTCCCCTAAGAACTTAGGTATCCAGGACTCGACCTTCTTGGGTAGATCATGTAACCCCCCTTGGGTGTTAGGTAAGCTTAAAGGACTAAAGAGTTCTTTGTGAGACCATTTGGGAGAACTTACAGGGGTGACAAGATTTGTGGAGGTCATAGTAGTAAATGTAGGTATATACTGACGTCCACTACGAGTCGTCATTAGCTATTTGTGGAGTCGCCAGATGATTTGCTTGAAATAATCAAATAAAATGGAAAACAACCTAGTCGAGTCGCCAGGTAAGCTTGTAAAATAAGGCTCTGAGGCAAGGCTTACCAAAAAGGTTTGTTGTCTAAGGAGAATTGACTCAGTGTTCCCCGGTAGCAGCGCCAAAATGTTATCGCTCAGTTTGTAGTCTAGGTCAGGTATCTAAAAGGTAAGGATCAAACTGGCATAATAGGAGCTTCCCCACCCACTGCCACCTCGATGGGGGGCTCTTTCTATTTAGGGCGGATAAACCCAAGGGAGACATCCCTGGCAATCTGGGGTTTTGAAAGGAAAAGTGTTAAAGGATCAAGGTAAGTTTTCCCTTTCACAGATTACTACCAAGAAGATAGTCAGGCTGAAGATAAACCATAGAAAAAGAACTTGTTTGTGAGACAAGGCAACAATAAAACTAATGCATGCAAATACTGGTTAGCACTTCATAGATTAATGACTATCGACATTTAATATACATGAGCATAAACAACAGTAATTATTGACGAAGTCAATGATTGCAAAAAATGAATAAGGATTATAATATTACTTCTCAATAAACACTAGAAATGATATAGTATTCAATGTATATAATCAATCTTTGAATTAGCATAAAGTATCATCAAATGATCATATATGACAAGAGTGTTGTGTCAGGCTTACTAGAGGTGACGTCATCTTTTCTTTAGGGTTAGTTTGGTAGACAAGGAGCTCAACGTTTTGCAAATAGGTCAATGAAAATCATCAACACATCAATGTCTATCATTGGATGACTTAGCCACAATGTTTTCTATCAACTTAGAGTTCAAACAAGACATGACGTCATCATTAATCTAGGGTTAGTTAGACATTAGGGTTAGTTAGGGTTTCAAATTTAAGAAGTTTGAAAGTGTTCTTTGGCACAATGAGCTCAACGTTGGAGAGTTAGACCAGTGCCTTAGGGTATTATGGAGTCAGAAGGAAAGGCTAGGTCTCGGGAGAATCTAAATTCAAGGACAAGAGAGTTAGGCTCTATGGTGTTGCAATGGCAGGGCCCTAGAGTCAAAACCCTAAGGGGAGGAGGATCATTCCGGTGTTGCTTAAGCAAGGCCTCATGCTCCTCCCTCTTTCCTTAAAAATCCTTGGCAAAATGGCTAGCTTCAAAACATAAATCTAAGGGTGAAAGGTGTTGCAAGAGAAAGGCCCTTCAAACCCTAAAATTCAAAACCCTAGGTGTAAAGTTAATAAGGCCTAGGACGTCTTGTTTCTTCAACTTATGTTCAAGGGCTAACTCAGAAAAAAGGGGAACTAGTGTAGCAACCTCTAGGCTATGTCATCTTTAATCAATGGCTAAAACAATTTTTCTATCATGGGGACATATAGAAAGGACCTACTTGTGTGCTTGCTACCTAGGGTTTCAATGATTAAGAAAAATAATAACAATGTGACAATAAATGCAAGAGATTTAACCTACAACCATTCATTTAAGAATTTTTGCATGAGAAATACACTTACAAATCAATGAAGAGCTTATGAAACCCTAGATGTAAATCTTCCAATGATAGAAAACACCATAAAAATGCCAATAATGATCCTCCACAAGAGTTGTGCCTCACTTCCAAGAGAAAAATCCCAAGACACAGACTAAAAATGATTCTCTCACAAGAGAGTGAGTTGTGTTATCTTCAAATGAGAGGCAACATCCTCTATTTATATCATCTTAATGACCTTTAATTAGAAAATAGGTCATTTAAAACAACCGACAAGGCTAACTAACAATATTACACTGTTTTTTACATTAAATTCTAAAAATGTCACAATATGAGCTCAAAAGGGAGACGTCAGGCCCCTCTCAGGGAGACGTTGGCCCTTTTTGGGAAAGATCAACATCCATGAAGCAAAACGTTGGCGCTTCTAGGGATCTTGCAAGCTTCCACACATGCCAAATAATGTCAGCACACTGCCACATGCTCCAGAAAATGTCCAGCTGCCTCAGGTGACGTCTTGTCCATCAAAAGCAATCATCTCATCTACAGTGGGTGATCCCCCCTAGGTCGGGCTCTGCCAAAGTGTCCTTGGTAAGGATGTCCTTCTTCTTTCTCGTGCAATGGCTCATCACAATGTTGTCCTGCCTATGTCATCCCAACAACCATATGATGGGCTCTTCAGCCCCATGGAGGTCCGAACTAATCATATCCCCATGTGTACTGGTCCACTGGTACCTGTCCGTCGGGTATGGTCCTGCACATCAAAAACTACGCCCTCCATGGGCTCATCAGTCCTTGGGATCATAGAAATGTTATTCAGATTTCATCATTAAATTTATCAAATACATGCATGAAATCCCTAGCATATCATCTAAGAGCTCAAAGACATTACACAGATATACTATACAAAGGTGAAGAAAACCAACGGAATAACCTATTGGGCTAATACCCACAAGAGAAGGAAAGTTTCCTCAGAGGATCATTCAAGCCATGTTTTATGAGGTGATATGGTCTAGGGACATCCAGTCATAGTCAGACCAAGGGCAGGTGTTGTTTGTGGGTGCCTTTGTAGGAGGCGAGTTGTACCCGTCATGGATGCATTTTTTCCAAGCCCCTTTATTGCCTTTATTTTTTATTTATTTCTTTTCTTTCTTTTTTACTTCAAGGTATGACCAGAGGACATTGCCTTGGTGTGGTGACCAGAGCTGACAGTGTTACCCACTGGTATTTTCACAGAAATGATAAGGTTGGCTTGTGATGAGACCCCCTTTCCCTTGGCCATGCAACCAAAGGTCACTGCCCTAGCGTGGTGACCAGATGATGGCAGTGTCATACTGCTAGATACCTATGAACATAATGGGTCGACTCGTGATGAGAACTCCCATCCTCTTGGTCAGGTCTTGTTTTGTTATTTTTCTTAGGGTCCCTTCAGTTTCTTATCGAAAGGCCTTTTATTGCCTTCTCGGGGATCCCTGGGCGAAGCATCTCTAGGTTTCATTTCTTATGGATTTGATCTTTTACCAGCTACTTTTTCCCCCTGGGCCTTTAGCCCCTTCTTCCCACAAGACAAAGTGTAACCCTAAAATTTCATCCTAATGGTCAGAATAGGGGAATGGGATGGATGAATGGGAGATAAGATGTAAAATGATATTATGGTGGGAGAGGATGATGGCTTTGCAAATCCCCTTTGGTGGCTAACCAAAACCCATGAATACAAGCTTGCTAAGTCACCCCATTAATCACCCCAACAATGGTCAATTGGATTAGTGTAAGATCCAAGCAGTCATCAGAAATGAAAGGAACATAATGCATATATAAGAAGGTTATAATGATCAAACATGACACATACCATGATACCTTGGACCAATTACCTCATGGAGCAAGAGTCCTCTCTGATGCAAGTCCAAGCCGATGGTGATGGAAGTTGGTGCAGCTGATAGGACAAGTCTGGCGAAGAAGAAGAATGGGCCCTCTAGGGCCACGCTCAGGTCAATCCTGCTCTCGGTATTTCATGTCTAGGACCTGTGGGCCTCGAGACATGATCTCCTAGTTATCCCTAGATATCAGGGATAACAGAACCAAAAGAGGTGTGGATCCAAACCATCTTTGGTGGCCTCACAATCATGGGCTTATTTAGTATCAAATCCAAGACAAACACGTAGAATCCCCCTAGGTGTTGAGCCTCATCCTGATCCTGAGGAAAAGTTAGTTAATAAAAGAAATAATTGTTATTTGAAACCTCGACTCACTCCATAAATAGAAAGAATTGAGGTTTTGTCCATGGAGATAAAATACAGTCATCCTGAGATATCACAAGGGGAATTTTTCTTGCAGGCCCATGCTGACCCGAGTTTTCTTCTGACAGAAAGAACAATGCACATGAAGAATCCTTGGATAGGAATGTCAGCTCGCACTCCTAGTTGTGGTCTACTATTTTGAGAATAAATACATCATATTAATGAGATAAAAAAGGGTGGGGGGTTTAGTTGAAGACGATTTGAGAGAGTGTTAGGGGAAGAGCAATGTATTTTTCAGATTGTAAGCCTGGGGGGCATGGATTGTAAAATATTATGTTATTGAAGATTCCTTTGAGTTGTTTTATGAGACTGTCTTCTATATTTCTATTATATTTTTCTTCTTGTCTAGATGTAGCATCTTTATTTATGGATTCCTGATACAATAGAGGATTTGTTCTTATCTTTCCCATGCTTCACTGGATGTGGCATATTTGATTTATGGATTCCTGAGATAGTATAGGAGTTGTTGTTATCATGCCCATCCTTCACTAGATGTTGCATATTTCATTTATGGATTCATGAAACAATAGAGGATCTATTGTTACATTGCCCATGCTTCATTGGATGTAAAATCTTTGATTTATGGATTCTTGAGATAGTATAGGATCTGTTGTTATCTTGCCCATGTTTCATCATTCATTACTTAGACACATCTAAGCTTTTTGGAGGGAGGATCTTTGCTTAGTGAGTTTTCATCTTTATGTTAATTATGCTATTCTCCTTTTCATCATTACACAAATCCCTTGTCTGATAGGCAATTTAAATGACTTCATTGAGAAAAATACTTACGACTCCATAGCCCAACGGTCCATCACTGATATACAGTGATATCTTCTTTCTTTTCCTTTCTTTAAGGTCTTGTTGATCCACCTACTTAAACCATTTCAATTCATTTACATTTTGATGGGTATTGGGCTTATCCTCTTGCAGTTTGAGGGTGAATCTCAATGCTAACATCATTTGTGTCATTGTCATGGACGGAAGTGAAGATATCTTCCATGGGAGAATGACAACAAAGAGATCCAGTTTTAGATGGTGAACTGAAGCTGGACACATTATTGTAACTACTCATATTTCACCACGGTGACTCCACTGGCTTGAAATTAATAATATTTTATCTCAGAGGTATTTTTTCTGTGATTTTTCGAGGATAGTTGGTTTCCCTAATCCATATCATAGTAGAGATGAATGGGAAATTATCCTTTCTATATTTCAAGGAGAAGAGTGGGAGGTACCAACTAAACACTTGTTCGATTTTCATGATTTTATTCATCAACGTCATATCATGCATGAATATGCTCAGATAAATATTTCTAGGTATTCGTTAGAGGGTATTGCTCGCAATTGATGTTGATCTCTTCCAATTACAAGTATGATCTCTTTGGTAGGTTTTCATGCAACTTTTAATTCATTTTGTAAAGAGTATTTTTCAGCTGAACATATTTTTGAGGAATGTTGTGATGAGTTTTCTTTTCTCCATAAAGTTTCTTCTAGTCACGAAATCCAAATTTGTGATGAAGCATTTATTGTAGAATAAAACGTTTACCATGAAAATCAAGAGGTGTTGAATGATATTCATTATGATAACAATAACATAGAAACATCTGGAATCATATCATATGTATCTATTGTTTTAAATTTTCATGAAGATCAACATGTCTCTTTTGAATGTTCTAACATCAAAGAGAAAGTGTATACATCAGTAGAAGAAAGTTATGGATCTAAGTTACAGGCATATGATAAAGAGAAAGAGCCATTCATTGATATACATGAGGATATTTCTTGCCATCAACTAGCATTTGTTATTAGAGAATATAAAAGAGAGGTTTATAATCATCCTGAATAATCCATTCACTCACTTGTGCTTTCCACAAACACTCAACCATATGTGAGCATCTATAAACAATAGAAACCTTTTTGTTACCAACCCAATAAGTTTTATCACCTATTTTATGACCCTATAGGAGAGTACATGGAGTTGCATTTCCTCAATGTGTTGAGGCCTTCAAGCTTGATCTAACCTTTATCATTGGGTGGTAATATCAAGAATGTAATTAATTTGTTGTCACAGTTTTATTGTCCCATACTGATCAGTGACAGATTTAATACATTTTCATTTAGGAAGTTACTTGAATGACTCTAGTGGAAGTTTGTATCCACCTAACACATTGTAAAAATCGATTAGTTTAGGATTGTACATAAATAATCTTCTTGTAGAGAATCTGTGTGTGTTTTCTTTTTAATTTTAGTAGTGTACATGTCATCCTGTTGTCTTCAACAAAATGTATTTGAGCTTGACTCCACAACCCAATAGCTAAGGCACTGGAGCTGCTTGTTCTTGGTAGCTCAAAGGGAGCATGCCATCCCCTGTGGAGCCAATGTTGTCACATGAATTTGTCAAGGGTCATAGGAAGTAGCCATAAGCACAAAGAGAAACACTCAAATCAATCCATTTCGGGCTTGAAACACAAGAAATCACGCAGGTGCAGTTTTCAACAATAGAGATCCCTTGTGTAGTTCAAATAAGTGGCTCTCGGGCATTCGTAATTACAAAATTTGCGCGAGTTTTAGAAACAAACAAAATCCCTGTAGTTCAATATCAAGTAGCATGTGTCCTCCTTCAGCATACAGTCATGATTTACTTCGAGAGTTTGGGATTTGGGAGTTTTGGGACTTCCCCTCTCAATTTCCCCCAGAGTGCAAAGATATTTGTCATGTGTCTATGCAATCCATGACCAAGGTTTTATCTTCGTACCTCTTTGTCACTTCAGACGACTTCTGGTCAGTGGATCCTCCATTTCATTTTCTCCTGGAGTGCGTAGATCTCTCCTGTGTGTCCTTCCCTATCTAGCAGTTGTAGTTTACTTCATGATTTTGGGCTTCGAGAGTTTCAACTTCTCCACTCTCGATTTTCTCCAGAGTACTTTTCTCTCAGAGTTTTAGGTATGTTGCCATCTGTACCTCTAGATCATGGCCCCATGTCAATTATTTCAGGCCTCCACATCAACTTCAGGAGATCATCCTCTGGGAAGTGTTCTTGTTCAACGCCAAAATTTGCACCATCTCTAAGCAGGATTTGAAGGATTCTATAGTTGGCGGGTGGATAAACTTTAGCACTAGCGCTAAATTTAGTAGGTGTGCCCAGATCGCATATCACGACCAGTTCAACTCCCATGCATTGTTTTGGGGTCGGAACATGCTCGGGTGTTAAAATCCTTGAGCGGGATGAAATCTAAAGCATGGTATTTCTGGAGAATTACGTGGTGGAAGGTGGTGAGTTTCGGGCCCAAAAACAGTGTGGATCCAAACTGACTTTGACAACGTCGCAATCGCGTGCTTATTTAGTGTCAAATTTGAGAGCAAGAACTAGCATCCCCCTAGGCATTGAGCCTCATCCCAATACCGAGGAGAAGTCAGTTAATGAAAGAAAGAACTGGTAGTTGAAACCTCAACTCACTGCATAAATAGAAATCATGGAGGGTCTGTCCATGTAGACAAAATACTATCAGCCCGAGGTACCACGAGGGGAAGTTTTCCTACAAGCCCATGCTGACCCAAGTTTTCTTTTTACAGAAGGAATAAGGCACATGAATAATCCTTGGATAGGAAGGCCATCTTGCACTCCTAGATGCGATCTACTTTTTTGAGCATAAATACATCATATGAATGAGAGACAAAAGGGTGGGGGTTTTAGTTGAAGATGACCTGAGAAAGTATTAGGGGAAGAGAACTGTATTTTTCATATTTTAAACCTGAGGGGCATGGATTGTAAACTATTATGTTATTGAATATTCCTTTGAGTTGTTTTATGAGAGTGTCTTCTATGTTTCTATTCTATTTTTATTCTTGTTTGGATGTAGCATCTTTGATCTATGGATACATGAGATAGTAGAGGATCCGGTGTTATCTTTCCCATACTTCACTGGATGTGGCATCATTGATTTATGGATTCTTGAGACAATAGAGGATTTGTTTTTATCTTTCCCATGCTTCACTAGATGTTCCATCTTTGATTTATGGATTCCTGAGATAGTAGATGATCTGTTGTTATATTTCCCATGCTTCCCTGGATGTAGCATATTTGATTTATGGATTCTTGAGACAGTAGAGGATCTGGTGTTATATTGCCCATGTTTCATCATTCATTATTCAAACACATATATTATTTTTTAAGGTAGGATCTTTGCGTAGTGATTTTTTGCCTTTATGTTAATTATCTTATTCTTCTATTCATAATTACACGAATCCCTTATCTGATAGACATTTTAAATTTCTTCATTGAGATGAATACTTATGAATCCATAGTCCAATCGTCCAGATCTGATCTGTAGTGATATTAGTTGTCTTTTCCTTTCTTTAAAGTCTTTCTGATCCACCTACTCAAACCATTTCAATGCATTTAAATTTTGATGGGTATTGGGCTTATCCTCTTGCAGTATGAGGGTGACTCTTAGTGCTAACATATTCCATATGGTTTCAACCACAAGCATTCTTGGCCTAGACAGGGCATCATCTCCATCAGCACACCATCCAGGAAGTGTTAGTTGAATGGAAATATACCCCTCCAAAATATGCCATCTGGGATCCGACCACCATTCCACAACAATTCCCTCATCTTAAGCCTTGAGGACAAGATTGTTCTTCAAGGGGTAGAGCATGTTAGGGACCTAAACTCCCTAAACCATCACATAGGTAGAATAATATAATTCCATGTAATAAAGGCCAATATTAATAAGGCCTAGAAATAAGGAAGAATAAGTCATATGTAAGAAGACTTAATAGAATATTTCGCTTCTAGAAGGATCTTCCTCTAGATTGTTCTTTTGAATATATTTAGTATAAAGAGAAGTAGAGGGTATGAGAAATATTTTCTTGGATATTACTGCAATAGAGCTATGCTCTTCTAGAGTTTCCCCCCTGGAAGAGGAAAGTGAACATTGCTATCAATAATCGAAGTGCTCTTTCTAGTGTTATTATGGTATTATTCTGGTATTGTTATGGTTATATCATTGTTTCTCTACCATTTCTAGATAATTATTTTTCTTATGCATACTATTTTATATCTGGAATACTACACCAACTCTCACAAGTAAAACACAATCAAAACCATTTTGGAAACATAACCTTACCCATAATAAGTGAGATCAATTTTTCTTCTACACCATTTGCTTTATAGAAATTTCCTCACTGACACATGTCCTCATCCACAAATAAATAATTTTTTTAGATTAAATTAATTATTATTATTCAACCACGCACTTGTCACTCTCTCCCCAAGTTGCACAAGTAATTATCATTTTTATTTTATTTAAAAATCCAATTTCCCCAAATTCCCCAATGTGTTCCTATTTTCGCTCTTAGGTGTCCCTTTGTTCCCCAAATTTTCATTTAATACGTGTCTCCTAACTAGATCTTAGTTAGAGTTGGATTATGAGTCTTATTCTAGTTATAATAGTGGTAGCTTTACTCTATATACCATTCTATGTGTACACCTATTCTTTCTTATTGTTATTTCTTCTATTTTAAAATCCAATTTATTAATTTCATGCACACATGTGCATTTTATCCAATATTTAGATTTTACTCACTTTTTCCTAGAATTTTATTTATCTCAATTCTTTTAATTTATTTAATATTTTTAATTAGTCCATTAATTAAACTTATACTTAGGCTTATAATTAATAATTTAATGTTTAATTAAATATTTTATTGTAACATTATTTTGAAGGAGCTCTGTATAGAAGCCAAAAACCCTAGCTCCGCAGGAGCCGACCTCCTCCTGCAGACAAAGCCACCACACCTATGTCCACCATGCTACACCAATATACCACTATTTATATATGAATATGAACCCATGAGTGGCGTTACAACCCCCCTCTTACAAGAATGTGGTTGCAAATGACTGGGAAGGACTGAGAGCTAAGCGACCTACCTTTGAACCGCCACCCCACCTGCGAAAAAAACTCTTAGCCAAGGAACATAGCTTCAACAAATAAATGGAATTGGAACTAAGAATGTATCATCCAAAGGAATATCATGTATGGGAACTAGGAAAATGCATTCCCAAATTGGAAAAACTACTCAGGTACACCATTAGCTTAACTAGGGTTGGGGAGCACACCCAGTTCATGAGAGAGCATGCTCTCATAGGAAATTTTTTGGGCCTATGGTCATCTGAAAGGGACCTCATGCGATGGATCAAATATTGGTTGAAATCCAAGGGAGACTACGAAGTGAAACTCAGTTCCAAGGATTTGCTTACTATCATCCTCTACAGTTTAGAAGACTAGGACATGAATTTTGAAAATGGATCATGCTTCTACAGCTCCATAGAGATATTCGTTAGTTTATGGATGGATCATTTTATCCTAGAGAAAGAGGAACTCACCATCGAACTAGTATGGATCAGACTATATTCTCTACTGCTTGAATTTTGGATGGAGGAAATCCTCATGGGAATAGGGAACACAGTGGGAAGATATGTAAAATCCTCATAGGAAACAAAGAAGAGAAAATATGCTTACTACGCCAAAATAGCTGTTTACATGGATATATCTAAGTCACTAGGAGGTTTAGTAACCCTATAATACCAGGATGAACACTCCAGTTAAACCATGGACTCTGAGCACATCTCGTTCCACTGCAAAAAATGTCATGTGCACGGTCACCTCTTCCGTGGATATCCCTTGAACACTGAAAACCCAAAATCAAGGGAAGGAAAGAAAAAGGATGGCTATACAATGGTTATAGGTAGGAAAAAACAAATGCCACAAAAAAAAATCAAGAAATCACTAAGAAAATCCACACCAAAAATTCCTTTGACATCCTCAACCAACTCCTAGAGGAACAGGATGGACAAGAATGACAATTGAGATAATGAAAAAGGAAAAGCCACACACCAAATGGAATCCTCCAAAGAACAATAAAAAGAAATGGGCCCAACATCCCAAAACAATGTGGACAAGTCATAGGATGGGGGGGATACTCTAATGCAACTAGATGAATAGGATATGGCGGATATAGATCTGGAGAAACTAGAGGAGGCCTTTAAAAGAAAATCATTTCAAAACATCCTAGTAGAAAAACTCATGAAAGTGCATAAAGTTTTCATTGAATATACCATAGGATCCACCTAAAGATTAGGGATATCCTCAGACCCAACCTCTAAGTTAATATGTACCTCTCACAAAATAAAGCATCTGGGCCACAAATCTTCACACCAAATCATCAAAGAAGTAGGAAACTACATGCTCAATTCAAGGTAGTTCCATAGACTCACAGAAGGGTACCTCAATCCACACCCCTATTGATCATGATGAATATCATCACTTGGAATATTAGAGGGATTAATGGAAGGTCCAAACAAAGGACCCTTCGAGACAACATTTGTGTAGAGAATCCAAACATTCTCCTCTTATAGGAAACAAAATGTTTCGGGGATGAAGCGACAGACATATTCCAACATTGTTGGAGGACCTGCAACTCCATTCATACAGAGTGAAATGGGGCCGCAGGGGGCATAGAAATATAATGGAACCCTTATAGAGTTATCATAGACCAACCCTTCTCCACACTGGGCACACTCACCGCTCACTTCACGGTCATAGGCTCAAAGAAAGAGGGGATGATTACAAATTCTTATGGGCTGCAAAGTGCTAAAGAAAAAAAATTGTTCTTGGGAAGAATAGCTACAATTAGGTCATTGTTGGGATCACCACACTGGTTAATAGGAGGTGACTTCAACATCATCCTTACGATGGAGGAAAATAAGACAAGCACCAAGCAACTGGATCAGGATAGTGGTAAGTTCAGAACTTTAATCAATCAACTCAATTTTAGAGACATAGAAGCTATAAATGGTATATTCACTTGGTCAAACTACAGATCAGGGCACCAACATGTTGCAAGTAGACTAGATCATTTTTTCATCTATGAATCACTATTTCTGGATGATGTAGTCCTTGAAGACAACATTCTCCCAAAATATGGGTCAGATCACTAGTTAGTTTCTCTCTAGTTAGACACTAGCGCCATGCCCAAGCTTAAGCCCTTCAGATTTGATAATTCCTGGATCAACCTCTCGGACTTTCAAAACCTCTCCAAATCTTGGTGGCAGCAGGCAGAAATAGACCATGGCACATGTATGTATAAATTCTAGCAGACATTAAAAAACTTCAAAGGAAATATAAACTCGAATAAAAATGTGCTTGGAAATATACTACATAAGAAGACAGATTATCGTGCAACGCCTCAAATCTCTACAACAAGTCTTTATTGTAGGGGAAAGAATGGAAACCTTAATAAAGGAGGAAGAGTAGTTACAGGTAGGACTAGAAGAGTGACAAAATCAAGAGGAGATACTCTAGAGGAAGAAATCCAGACTATAATGTCTCAAGGAAGGGGAAAAGAACACCAATTTCTTCCACAGATCCATGGTTCACAAAACATACATCAAAAAAATCACTCAACTAGAATACAACCAGGGAAACCCCATCGTGGATCATGCAATCATAGAAGAGGAACTTAAAAAGTACTATAAATATCTTCTGACTTAACCCATAAAGGATCGAATGCTTTTTATTCACTATATCAACAAGCAAATCCCCTCCCTAGTAACAAAGGAACAAAATGAATCACTGACCTGACCAATCACACAATAATAAGTCTATCAAGGGGTTAAAGAGATGCCCCGGGGAAAAACCCTAGGGCCAGATGGATTTACAACAAACTTCTTCCACTACAATTGGTCGTTGATCTAGGAATAAGTCTAGCAAGTAGTTGAGGAATCCAAATCTTTTGGGCAAGTTCTTTTGGCATTCAAGACCACCTTCCTCACTCTAATCCCAAAGGAAGAAAGGGTAACACATCCCAAACAATTCCGGACAATACCACTCTTCAATGTAATCTACAAAATCATCTTGAAAGCTATTTACCTTCGAATCAATCCAATATTCCACTTCATAATCTCTAACGATCAAGCAATCTATGTGGAGGTGCGTCAACTCATGGACAGTTTCATCCTAGCACATGAGGTCATACACTCATTCAAGTCAATGTGAGCCCCGCATATGCTCATAAACTTGACCTTTATAAATATTTTGATAGAATAAGCTAGCAATGTATGCGCTCCCTCCTTGAAGCCTTTGACTTTGATAACAACTGGGTAGCCTGGATTATGCATCTCACTTCCTCATCCTTCTTCTCAATTCTTGTCACTGGAGTTCCCTCCTGACCCTTTTCTCCCACCCGAGGCATTTCACAAGGGGATCCCCTCTCCCATTTCCTCTTTGTCATAATGGTAGAAGGCCTTGGACACTACATCAAAGAATCAATAAACAATGAATCCCTCAAGGGTATACCTTTCCACAACCTCCAACCAACTCCCTACCACAATCAATTTGTACATGACACACTGTTGCTAAACACCCCCACTTCCTAGGAGTCCAACAAGCTCAAAATCATCCTCACCAACTTTGCAGATGCGTCGAGAACCTCCCTAAACCTCGACAAGTCGTAGACCTACCTCTTCAACACCCTAGTGGCAATACAAAACCATATCTCCTAACTTTTGGGCATCCCCAAGAGCTCCCTTTCATACAATTATCTGGGTGTTACCCTCATGGGAGAAGCCACTCAAAATATCTCCTGGGACAACCTACTGCTTTCCATCTATAATAGACATTGAAACTAGACCTTTATATCTCTAAACCTTGTCGCCCATCTTTCTCTTCCAAAATTCGTGTTCCAGGCCCTGCCGACTTACCTCTTCACTTCCTTAGCAACACCCCAATCTATCATGAGAGCCATCAAAAACCTCTAGCGAAAATTCATGTAGCATGGTCATCAACCGGATGAAAAGTGGGCACTCATAGGCTGGGATGAAACTTTTCATCCCAAATCACTTGGGGGGGTGGTCCTTAGCAATCTAGGAAAAATCAATCAAGTAATGGGGGGAAAACTATGGTGGTGTTGGATTAAGAATCCCACAGAACTATGAGAAATAATGTGGAAATAAAAATATGTTCCTAATATCAGAGAGGACCTTCTTACCAGACTCAATGATCATATTCATGGTTCCAACATCTGGAGCACAACTTTGAGCAACAAACCACTCATACGTAAATATTTTTTCTGGGAGATACAAAATGGAGAACACTCCTTATTTTCGAAAAACTCTTGGCAGCAACAATCACCCTTATCCTCCATATACTATCTGAGCCCCCTCCATCAATATATGCAATCAATAAAAACTATACATGTAAAATATCTATGGAAGGAAAACTCGCCACAACACCCGTGATGCATATGGAAAAATCGTCGCAACACCCCTGGCCCATATGGAAAACTCAAACCCATGAATTAAACATCTAGGATGGAATGGACATGCAGGTCTAGAGGGACTGTGCTAATCAGTTACAAAAGAATAAGAAAGCATGCAGGCCCAAAGCCAGAAGATCCCAATCAACTTATATATATCAGATGTAGATGATTGGAAAAGGGCTCTCTCTCTTTCTCTCACTCTCTCTCTTAGCTCTTAGTTCTTTTTCTTTATAGGTTGAGTTTTGTTGTTGTTAAGCAATTTTTTTACATGTAATATGTATTTAGTTCTGGGTAAACATATCTATGTGACATGAGTCCAGAGTCAGAAGTCTGTAACAAAGTACCAAGTTGTATATCTGATATTCTATCCGATAAGTTTTGAAGATAATAGATGAAGAAGGACCTAAAGTTTTGAAATATAATGTGTCATACTGTGTTTATGATTATGAATTGTATATTTATAGTACTTATTTATGTTTGGTAAGCTCAATATGGTGTCTATGTGTATGAATTCTTTTCACAACTTAAGTATCTTCAGTTCTTGTACGCATGAGCTCAGAACTGGTTTGTAATTGGTCTATCTTTCACAAGATCATGGTGAGTGTTGAAGGTTATGGGAACCCACCCAAGTATTCTCCTTTCCCTTCCCTATCCTTCTGTATTGGTTGTGATTCAGGTGATACTTCTTCTCTTGGAAGGAGATGAAAATTCCAACGCTCTAGACTACACGGTACCTTTTGTTGGTAACCTGAGAATGACCCTGGTTTAATCAATTCCGCGCAAATAAAATGGTTATGTTGTTGAGACCTGGATTAAAAGGGAACCTGTAGGGATAATGCTTCCGCAGATTCATAGATCTAATATTCACCAATGGTGGGAGAGAAATTGTGATTCCTTCATATGGAAAGAAGCGGAGCTAAGAGGAAAGTCTGTGAAATATACACGGGAGGTAATCTTTTAATTAGAAATATTGAGTGACCAGTACGAGATATTCTGGGTTAAGTTCTTGGAAGAACATTTCTACTGGATAGATAGGCTCCAAGAAGATCAAGAATTCTAAGAATGAGTCAAGAATACTTGTACTTCTGATACATAAAATATTGCATCACTTCATCGGTTGGATCGTCCAGTCACACGAACGATTTATTTCTGGGTCAATACCACATTAGAAGGATACATTATTGAGTTTGCGGCTAAGAATCACCAATAGTTTTCACGAGCATAAGTGGATTTCAAGAAATACACAAAGGGAATACTGTTGAGAGAAATCCCCATGTGGATTAAGGTTTTCTTGATGGAAGAGAGGATGTTGACTATGTCTCGGACTTAGATGGTAGCGTAAACATCCTCGCTTAGGGTAGGGCGATTTTGGGGTATAGTCATGGCCTGAGAAAGGGGAGAGGGTTCTTTGAAAAATGAGGGAAACATCAGGTCTTGTCCCCTCAGATGAACATAGATGTTTTATGGAGTATCGCTCTAGATGAGTTCAGAGGTATGTAGTTTGTGTCAAAACCCAACTTCATCAATTTGTTCAATTCAACCATCATGAACCTTAGGGACTTAACATTATTTGGCACCACTGGGAACGTTGCGAAGTGTACCGTGTTTTTGATCCGCATGTTGCATGACAAAAGTATGTTTTTCTATAAGATATATCTAATCCACATAGAAGACATCCACCAGCTTATTGGACTGTCCCTCAAGGGTGAGGATGTGTCCAAAGGTTTCCAGGGTCCCAGAAAGCATGGAAAGAAGAAGGGGGATCCCAACCTATACGAAAGGTTTCACACACAGAGGGGGGGGGACGCACAACCAGGATTGACCCCATACTACCCAAGATGGTCAGGATCGGTTGCTACATCATTGATAACAAAGTGATGAGGTCCTACTACAAGGGAGAATGCACACTGGATGCTTTATCAATGGCCTATTTTTTTGCTAATAGAATTTTCTTCAAAAGGTGCAACTACCTATTAGAGGAACTCCTTGTGTCCTGTGAGGAAGCCCATGAGAAAGGTGGTACTTTCACCTATGGATACTTTTTGTTTTCATTTGCAATTCTCAAGTGGACGCCACCCACCGGAAGACCATTGGCGCCAATAGATAAGGGGATCTTGGAAAAAATGTTTGAGCCCTGGCATTCAAGGGTGGACTCGAATAACATGACCTTCAACAACATGACGTTCTCCAATTGGTACAATAGATTAATTAACGCAACACAGAGGGTGTGCATTATGCAAGAGCTGCTTAGCTACAATATGCAGAACATAGAATTCAACATGAACCAAAACCATAGATTTGTGTGGTCGAGGTATGCCAGTAGGGAGGGATTCCACTTGCAGATGATTCCATTCTATTTGGACCAAGAGGCCTTCGACAAGGAGGTGATTTCGTGGCCTAGATTCAAATGTAACCCGTGCAAGTCGGGGATGCATTATGTTTTTCCCACCAAGATTTTGAATAATAAAGGTCAGGAAGCAGGGGTAGGACCGATATCAGGCACAGAGGTATAGAAGAAATAATCTTTGGCACAGATGGACACTGAAGAAGAGAAGGAGATGAAGCCATTGGAACACAAGAAGCGGACACTGTCGATGGTCCCACAACTTCCATAGCAAGTTGTGTTCACAGGTAAGGATGTCAACAAAATCCTTAGCATTGTGTTCATCATAGAGCTAGTGGATAAGAAAATCAGGATGGGGATTTCCCCAAGTATGTTTTTGAACCTCCAAACCATCTCATCCACTGTCCCCTGCACTCACTCAATGACTCGAGTAGCCCAAATCATCCATATCCAGGATGACCTTGAGCTCGAAACCACTCCATCCACCATCATCACGGAGAAACCTCCATAACCAAAATAAACCCAGTTGCCAACTCCAGAAACTGACAGTCCACCCCGAACCGATGATCCAGAACCCATGGAACTTGATCTCTCAGAAATACTCGAGCAGAGGCCAAAACTCTTTGGTCCAAACCAAGAAATACCGGAGCAGAATATACAACTGACTGGCCCGAACCCTGAAACCTAGGACCATCAAATCATACCCTTTGTACCAAGTAAGGACGCTTCGTCTTCTATGAAGATGAAAACAATAGAGAAGCCTCAAGTCCGAAGTCCCCATCACACTGCCTCAACGACTAAGGTTGAGGGTGTTATGGGAAGTACAACCTAGGAAGAGGAGGTATACAAAGAAGAGGATATACTAGAGGGACAAAAGGAACCTGATATGACTTCAGGCCAAAGTGCAACATCAACACAGGAACAAATGGAGCTAGTCCTCCAAAACCCTTAGCAGTGTGTAGAGTTGCTACAACCTTGTCTGTCTAGAACAAATGTTTTAATGTTCCTACATGCGGTATTGAGATTGAGGCTTTTGATAGGACCATATACAGGAGAGTAGGAGGTAGAGACTACCTCATAGCACTCAATGTCTAGTGGTATTTCACTACAGGTCTGAGCACCCAGGGATGACACCCCTTCTCCCATTGAACTAGCATAGTGGCCAACAACACAGCTAGTTGAAGTGATCAGGGCCTCAACTAATCAATTGGAGTAGAGGCTCCAGCATGATGACAATAGTGTAGACTTCACAAGGGAGGAAATACTCCTTTCTCAATAGCACAAGACACAGGAAAAATTTTCCAAAATTTAGGCAGAACAGAAATTGCAAAGAGTCCAGGAGAGGCTTGTTGAAGCCTATATGGAAATAAGGAAGGTCACACCTCAACTGCCAGAGTCTAGTGATGAAAGAGATATTGAGAACCATATTGAATTACTCCAAGGAGCATGGTCATAGTTGGCCATTCACGCAAAGAATCGGCAAGTGCAGTTGTGGAAGAGTCATCAAGAAGTAGAGCAACAACCTCAGAAGTTGCAAGAATAGATGGAGAAGGTAGTGATGGAAGGAAACAATGCTTGAGTAACACTAAACAAGCGTACAACTAACTTCTCAAGGATATTATGAGAATTCAAATTCTATATGGGCATCATTGCCTGGCACAAACTGACTCTTGGGCCTTAGCATTGGTCCAAGAAGTCAGAAAGCGAGCCTTAGCATTGGTTGCAGAGTTGGGCCCTTCTTTTAAAGAGGTAGAGGAAGAGAAAGTGCAAGAAGAAGAGGAAGGAAAATTATAGAAGAAGGATAAGGGAAATAAACAATTACTCCTAGAAGCTGTGAAAGAGCCAAGTACTTGACTTGAGGGCGAGTCCAGGCTTATCGTCAGAGCCTATTGGGCCCTTCGTTTTTGGATTTGAATCTTCCCAAGAAGGAATATCATCCCATTTTTAGTTTATCACGATTTGTGAAAGCTACAAAATAATATTGACAGTGGAGTAAGGAAAAGTAACAAAAATTCGTTGCGGAAATGGACAACGCAACTGTTACACATCAAAATTACTCACTTCAATAGTGTCGCAAGTGTCATCATTACAAGTGTCATAAGTTTCGCATCTTTCCACTAGTGTCACATCTTGACCACAAGTGTTGCAAGTGTCACAAACATCATACTATCATATTTCCTATGTCGTGCCTCTAACGACATCACAAAGACACTTAATACACCCCAAAGACTAGTTTTGAAGAAGAGAAATCACTTGACAGGGAGTACAAACCTTTTTCCACTGAAATAACCACTAAAAAATGGATTTTGGAGAGGAGCGCTCCCCTACCCACTGTTAGGGAGTGCTAGCGCTCCCTAGGCCTCTTTGGGGGAGTGTTTGAGCACCCTGTGCACCCTTTTTGGGGAGTGCTACCCTTTTTGAGCGAATGTTTGGTTTGTTGGAGGAAATCAAGGGACAATACCCTCAATATCTAAAGGTAGTTGGGTTTGAATCTTGGATCAAGGCATGATATTAGGGAAGATCCTCAACTGAAGGAGAGGAATCCTCAAATTATCCAAAATATCTCTCAAGTGGTTGGGCCTCTCCAAGGTTATATAAGGAGGCCTTATCATGGTGAAAGGTGGGAAGATACTAGAGATTGATCCCAAACTTATGATCCTATAAGTGGTATGAACATGGAAAATATTGGAGATGTGAAACTTATGATCTTATGAGTCAAATGTCATCAAAGAAATCAGTGTAGATTACTTGAGAAAAGGGGTTGGAAAAGGAGAAATGGAAGAAGTTGTTGCACCTTCATCAAAGGATTGTAAGTATTTTTACTTGTTCTCATCAATATATCAATGCTTGGCCTCTTTATTTCAAACTTATGCTTGTTCCACATGAGTTTGTATGTAGTATATGGATCTATATTTGAGATAATATCAATAGAGTAGGAAGTCCATTGTATCTTTGTTATTTCTACAGGACCTATCAGGGAGCTTAGGATCGAAGCTCAGCCTGGACTTTGTAAGGACAAATGCCATTAACAAGGTACATATCTTTCTTCTTCACCTTGGTACATTAGCTTGATTATATCTAAAAGGATTTTAGTGTCCATGTTAAGAACTTTTATGTCTTGGGATTAGGAGTCTAGAGACCAAGAGGGAATCCACTTGTCCACGGGGGGATTCACCTACAACAGAAATTGGGGACTCCACTGGGGAGGATATCTTATTTTTCTTTCCTTTCACAGATATTTTTTTGGCCCTTTTCCCACTCATTTGACCTTATCCATACTATCTTTTTTATTATTATATTTGTTTTATTGCCTCTTTATTTCATCATGATCACCCTGATTTTCTGAGTTTGCTTAATTTTTTGACTTTCTGGGCATTTTTCTGAGATTTTGAAGCAAAGCGCTCCCCTTCCCTTGTTATTAGAGCACCAAAACTCTTTGGTGGTCTTACACAGAGTGTTGGAATTCTCTGGTGCCCCTTACACCAGAGCACTATCCCCTTTTTTGTGAAAAATCCTCTAGGTTTTCAGTTTCTGAGTTCATTTTTTTCCTTTTGCATTTGGTCAAAATCTCATACTCTCAATCCATCTTGGTATTGGCCTTCAACACCCTGTTTTCTAAGGATTCATCCTCTTTTGTTTGGATTTTTTGACATTTTTCCTTACTTTGCAATAACTCTTTGTCCTTGATTATTTGGAGTCAATTTGTCGTTTTCTTCTAGTTTATCTGAGTGAGTGAAAAATTTGTAAGGAGTTTCAAAGGTCTTTTGTAATTTTATTTCTGATCTTTAAGTCATCTTTTCCAATCTCTTTTTCCTTCCTTTTGAGTTTTTGTTTTTCTATTTCTTATTTGATCACAACAGGGGTGTGTTTTTATTTATGTGAAGTTTTCTTCCAGATTTCTTAAATCTCACAACTCTTGAAGTCCAATTAGCATAGGAAGATTTACATCCACTGGTTATCAGTCACATATAAACATTTTAGCATTGTATTGGATTCCTTATTGAGGAATATTTCATGAGGTCATTGCATCTTAGTGTTTGACAGTGAAAGGAAAATCCTTCTCCTTCCCTTAAATAGACATTCATTGAAAGAAAAGATTGCTTATCATTTCTTATACATGTTTTGGGAACTGAGTCATAATGTCATTAGTTTTTACTCTCATACACCTCTGAGTAAAAAACAACCACTAAAATCAATGCTTAACTAAAATTTATTAGACTTTTTACATCTTTGTTAGAAAACCTACATTAGTTTAAGGTGTAGGGATTTGGAATAGGTTGAAAGGATAAATTTCCAAAGCTATCAAATAAACTTAGCATCTTGCAATAGGGATAGAAAATCCAATTGTCATATAAGATTTCTGGGATCCCCCTCTCACACAGGGGTTATGTATGACATTCCATTCAGGAGAGTTATGGAGATTATCCATTCGTGGTTCAACCGTTCGTAGTAGTTGGATCGTGTACTGGGGGTCACTTGATGGTATACCCACGTTTATGTGTGGGATCCTCTCAAGTTCATTTAGGACTTGTTATCCTGCCCATACATTTTGACTTGACTATCAACTGTACCCGCCCAGGGGATAACTGTGAATTGGTAACCTTAGTAGCCATAATATTTAGGTTCTCACACAAGGTGATAGTGAAGGGAAGTCTCACTATACCTGGAATAGACGTTGGTCAAACTCACTCAGGCTCCTTGGAGGGTAAATCCACAATTATTGTGTGGAAGCTTGAACCAAGGCATAAGTCCATTAAGCAGGTCGCCAACATAACTGATCCACCCGCTCTATCTCCGCCTCTTCCTATTTTGATCTTGCGACATTGGATTTCATCACCAACTAGTGGTTTCATTGTGGGAAGGTTTTGTTTGATTATTTTTTTCTCAGATTCATAATGTGTGTTTGTTTTGTTACTCAGTGGACCTTAGGTCGAGTCAGTGTTAATGGCATCAAATGTCGAGAGTACCAATGGAGGAACCCCTTCTCCTTCGGAACCTTATACCTTTCCTTTGTTTGGAAACTTTGGTCCTCCGTACATTTCCACACTGAGTCTTCCGGGACTCACCATCAGATTATCGGTTTGGTTTTTCCCCACTCCGATGATCTTGAATCCTCCCAATGTTTCAACTATAGCTAATACTTTAGATGTTAGTACACTAGCCACACATCAACCTCATGTTGACTTTTTTCCTTCTTCACCCATTAAGTCTCCTTCCCTTTATCCTTATTCGCCTAGTGAAAGCTCTAAAGCAAGTAGACAGGTTGATCAGAGGAAGAAGAAACAGAAAGAAAAGAAGAAGAAGAACCTAAAAAGGACAAAGGCTCCAACAACATCATATTTTGAATATGAGAAACCAACTACTGTTAATAGTGTTGGGAGTGTTGATGAGGTCAACAAAATTAAAATGAAGAATCTGAAACCCAAATTCCCTTGCAGTCTTTGTAAGGGTGACCACTTTCTAAGGGATTTCCCTGGTATTCCCAAGGTATTAGAAATGTGGTCCTCTACATCATCGACCTTTGTTAGACATACTGGTGATGTCTCGTCAACTAGTGATGTTCAGGTTGGTAAAAAGAAGACAACTGTCAAATTTCCTTGTATGTTATGCAGAGGTGATCATTATTCTCACCCTTGTTCTCACCTGGATGAGGCTTCTTCTCTTTTAACAAAGATTCAACTTCCATCTGGTTATCATAGGATTTCCCCCAACCCATCATTAGTTGATGGAATGGTCAATCCGGTTCCATCTTCGGTCAATCCGATTGATCAGGTGGTCAATCTAGTTTCATCCTTGGTTGAACCACTCACCAAAGTAGTTGATCTAGATCCTTCATCGATCAAACCCTCTTTTCATATGGAAAGTGAAACCCAAGTGACTGATCTAGTTTCTTCCTCGATCAGTCCCATCCTTCATCCAAAGAGTGTTAAACTGGTTGATCAGGTTCCTCCACCGATCGATCCCACTCCTTCCTTGAGGAGTGCCAAAGTGGTCGATCCGGTTCCTCCACCAATCGATCCCACCTATCCAAAGATTGCCAAAGTGACTGATCTAGTCCCTTCTTCCGTCAGTCCCACCCTTCATTTGAAGAGTTCCAGCATGGTTGATCCAATCCCATCATCGGTCGATATTACTCTCCCTCTAGAGAGTAAAACCGATACTGCCCACGTTTTTCTTGTTGATACAGAATCTACTATGCTGGAGGGAATTCCTCCTTCTCCTGCGAAACCCCCTCCAAGAAATGAGGCCATCCTTTTTTATTGGGGTGTGCTAACTGGACCTTGTTTTTCCTCTCACATTCATTTCCATATTACAGTACAGTTTTATGGTCGGGACGTTCCTCAAATGTTGATAGATGAAGGTGCGAATGTTAGTATTTTTTCCTCTGTTTCTTGGCACGCTTTGGGTTGTCCTCAGCTTGCGTCGGTTACACAGAATCTGTTAGCTTTTAACAGAATAACTAGTCAACCTTTAGGGACCCTTCCTCAATTTCCCAGAACTTTGGGAGGGAAAACTATCTTTACTGATGTCATGGTAGTCCGAGACCCTTTGGATTTATCTTTACTCCTTGGGTGGGATTATGTCTATTCCATGAAAGCTATTGCGTCCACTCTTTTTTGTGTGATATATTTCCCACATGATCGAAGAATGGTGACTATTAATCAACTTTCATTCATCGGTCCTGACTGTATTACCTCCCTAAATGGTTCTTATATGAAGACAGTATCTCCCCCACCACATGTTGATTATGTGGCGTTGTCTCCCATGACTTGAACTTCTGATGATTTGGATCCGGTAGTTGACATGGTAATCTCATAGGTAGGGCTATTAGAGCCTGATCTCCTTACCCCTGTCGCGACCCTCGACTAGTGTTCCTTCGAGAGTGATTTTCTTCCATCCAGTGAAGATCTCTTGCAATCCATGATCAAGTTTTGTCCCTTGACATGGTGTCCTTCCAGCACATTATTCTCTTGGAAGCCATGATCAAGAAGAGCCACGAGCACAGTTTCTCGTCTTTGTAGAAAGCTAGTTAAAAAATGAAACAAAGGTCACGAGCACAATTTCTCTTCTCTGTAGCAAGCTCTTTAAAAAATGAAACACAGGTCATGAGCATAGTTTCTCTTCTCTATGGAAAGCTCGTTAAAAAATGAAACATAGGTCATGAGCATCATTTTTCTCTTTGTGGAAAGCGCGTTAAAAAATGAAACAAAGGTCATGATCATAGTTTCTCTTCTCTATGGAAAGCTCGTTAAAAAATGAAATAGAAGTCACGAGCACAGTTTCTCTCCTCTGTGGCAAGCTCGTTAAAAAATAAAACAAAATCTTTGAGCATAGTCTTCCTCTCTATAGCAATCTCGTTAAAAAATGAAACAAGAATCTAGAGATTGAACCCGGAGCCCTAAGCATAGTTATTTTTATGTGTCAAGCTCGTTAAAGAATGAAACAGTCACCTCTCTTGAACCTTCTTTTCATCCACTTTTATCCTTTTTCTCTGTCTAGTAGAGAAATTGGTGACAACCTCAAAGTCAGTGAATGAATTGAAGCTTGGAGGGAATGTCTCTAGCCCTTGATGATCATTCTGGAGTTAAACCACTAGCTTTCAAGCTAGGGGCATACCAATCTTAGTATTTGTTCTTTCTCATGCTCGAAAAAACATGAGAATGTAACTGAGTAGAATTTTATCACTTTTTCGGACTTGCATGGATATACGAAAAAGGAACCCCTTGAAGTCTTCTTTAAACTCTTTTCAGACTCTCTAAACATGAAAATATTGTCGAGTGATCTTGCTTCATTTCCCACTCATTAAAAGGTTTGAAAGGGAATATTTCGAGTGATAATTTGTTTCTTTTTTGGCCTCGAGAGACTAACATTACGAAAAAGGACAACATTGGAGTCGTCTTTAAATTGTTTCCATACTCTCTAAATATAAAAAACCACTGAGTTTTCCTTCTCTGAACTTGCTAAACAATCATACGTTGAAGGGGCCATATGGGATCGAACCCTTCTTCTAGTTTGTTAAACAAAGGAATAGGGACTTACCAAAGGTGAGTTATATCAAGCATGTGTCACCCTCCTTGATCTCATTAAATTAAAAAGAGGTACTCATCTATCTAGATGTGGGAAAAATTGAAGGAAGCAAGCCAAGCAGGTTTTGAGAGCACTACCAATAACCCTTACCATCGCCCTTGAACATGACACTTTGTCTTTGCACGCATTTTAATCCATTGAACCTCTATAATGAGCCAATCCTCTGAGTTTCTTTTACTCCTTTGGGTCACCTGACGAAAGTCACAACATCCACTACATCATCAAGTTTTGTTCCATGTCAAGTTTTTGTTTTTGTGCCTCAGTGTTCAAGGGAAGTATCTTCTTCAAGAGTCAGCCATCACAAATATCTTGTTTCAATACCCATGTCAGTCCATGTTCATTTGATCTACCAATCACATCTCTGTGTCAGTTTTGTTTCATTGATTGGGGATACATCAAGGCCCTCCTTCGACGAGTCTATTCCAGTCAACTTCAACACATTATCCAAGAGATAGAATTAGAAACCAATTAGTACCTTGGGACCTTCATGCCTCAATGGCAGGCCTCTTCACGTCCGAAAATGGGTTTAAATCATTGACCTATGATTGGATGATTCCATGGATTTTTGACTTCATATCATCTATTCACATTAGTCGTAATGCACTAGAGTACCTTGGGAATCATTGACATCAACGATGATCTCCCCCATGCTAGTTAACGGTTTACATCATTGATCGGTAATCAAGTGGTTTCTTCCATGTTCGACATCAGGACATCTATTCACATGGTTAGATTTGTACTACGTAGGGATTGGTAAGAATACCTTGCATTGAGTTTTCACTCTTATGTATATGTTTCCCAGGTTGTGACGAAGTTCTTTTGAACTATGACACACATATTGTTACATAGATCAACTTTGTATTGGTCTTGGCTATGTCTTCTCATCTCGTAGATCCATTGTGTATTCGTCATGGCTACGATCAGTCCCAGTCATAGGAGTATAGATACACAGTGGATATTTAGTGGTTATACCTTTTGTCAATATAATTATGGATCCACAATGTATTTTATGGTGGCCATACCTAAAGAGTCTTTATCATGCAAGCATAGGTATGCCTGCCTTGGGTTTGAAGCATGTCATAATATTTGATTGATGGTTGTGTGTAGATTTTTCCAGTCTCTCTATGTCCATACCCTTTCTTGAAAAAGTCTACAAAGCACTTTAGTCATCATCGTCTTCTAACTTCATACTTTGAGGGGCAATCTGTTACACATCAAAATTACTCACTTCAATATTGTCGTAAGTGTCGTCATTACAAGTTTCATAAGTGTCGCATCTTGTTCGCAAGTGTCACATATTGACCACAAGTGTTGCAAGTATCACAAACATCATACTTCCATCTTTCCAATGTCATTCCTCTAACGACATCACAAAGACACTTAAGACACCCCAAAGACTAGTTTTAAAGAAGAGAAATCACTTGATAGAGAGTACAAACCTTTTGCCACTAAAAGAACCACTAAAAGATGGATTTTGGAGAGGAGCGCTCCCCTACCCACTGTTAGGGAGTGCTAGTGCTCCTTGGGCATCATTAGGGGAGTGTTTGAGCACCTTGTGCACCCTTTTGGGGGAGCGCTACCCTTTCTGAGTGAATTTTTGTTTTGTTGGAGGAAATAAAGGGACAATCCCCTCAATATCTGAAGCTAGTTGGGTTCGAATCTTGGATCAAGGAATGATATTAGGGAAGATCCTCAACTAAAGGAGACAAATACTCAACTTATCCCAAACATATCTCAAGTGGTTGGGCCTCTCCAAGGTTATGTAAGGAGGCCTTCTCATGGTGAAATGGGGGAAGAGACTAGAGATTGATACCAAACTTATTATCCTATAAGTGGTATGAACATGGAAAAGATTGGAGATGTGAAACTTATGATCTCATGAGTCAGATGTCATCAAAGCAATCAATGTAGATTACTTGAGCAAAGGGGTTTGACAAGGAGAACTGGAAGAAGATGTTGCACCTTCATCAAAGGATTGTAAGTATTTTTAGTTGTTCTCATCAATATATCAATGCTTGGCCTCTTTCTTTCAAACTTATGGTTGTTCCACATGAGTTTGTCTGTAGTAGATGGACATATATTTGAGCTAATCTCAGTAGAGTAGGAAGTCCATTGTATGTTTGTTTGTTCTACAGGACCTATCAAAGACCTTAGGATACAAGCTAAGCCTAGACTTTGCAAGGAAAAATGCCATTAACAAGGTACACATGTTTCTTCTTCTCCTTCATACATTATCTTTATTAGATCTAAAAGGATGTCAATGTCCATGTTAAGAACTTTTATGTCTTGGCCTTAAGAGTCTAGAGACCAAGAGGGAATCCACTTGTCCACAGGGGGATTCACCTACAACAACAATGCCAACAAGGAAAAAACAGTTAGAACATAACACAAAAACATGTGATCCCAAAGCCAGAAGATCCCAATCAACTTATAAATATGGGATGTATATGATTGGAAAAGTGCTCTCTCTCTCTCTGTCTCATTCTCATCTTTGGGTTATTTTTCTTGATAGGTTGCGTTTTGTTGCTATTAAGCAAATGTTGTACATGTAATCTGTATTTGGTTCTAGGTCAATAGACCTCTGCGACATGAGTCCAAAGTTAGAAGTTTGTAAAAGAGTACCAAGTTGTATATCTGAGATTGTATATGATAATTTATGAAGATAATAGATGAAGAAGGACCTGAAATTTTGAAATATAATGTGTCATACTGTGTTTATGATCATGCATTGTATCTTTAGAGTACTTCTTTATGTTTGATAAGATTAATATGACGTCTCTGTGTACGAATTATTTTCGCAACTCAAGTATCTTCAATTCTTGTATGCATGAGTTCAGATATGGTCTATCATTGGTCTATCTTGCACAAGATCATGGTGAGTCTTGAAGGTTCTGGGAACCCACCCAAGTATTCCCCTTCCCCTTCCCTATCCTTTTTTCTTGGTTGCGCTTAGGGTGAGACTTATTCTCTTCGAAGGAGATGAAAATACTTGGGCGGGTTCCGAGGTAATAATTGGTCTATCTTGCACAAGATCATGGTGAGTCTTGAAGGTTGTGGGAACATGAGAAGGACCTTGGTATGATCAATTCTACACCAACAAAATCCATTTGGGATATAGAAGTGAAACTAATGCGTCACTCCAATAGGAACCGTGCCATCATTGTAAGTACCACTGAGAATTGGGATTTAATATCCTGTCAAAACCCGATCCTAGATCACATCTAGCTACTTATACCTGACTTGTTAGTTTGGAAAGTCTAGAAAGGAAAAAACAAAAGAATTTTCCACGCCACTCCCTGCCCCCCACACTCTACTTGGAAAATGATTCTCAACCTGGTCCAGGAAAAAATCAGAGCCGAGAAATGGAATCTGGAAGATTTAAAGTGAAATCCATTGGAAAGTCACATCCTCCAATCCTGGCAGCTAAATCTTACCGAGGATGCTCTACAGAATTCCATTCTTCAATTCAAAATTTATTGTAGTCCGAACACTTGGCACTCTCCCCCTTTTGGCTTTGTTAAACTAAATTTTGATGGTTCTTCAAAAGGTACTCCAGGTCCGGTGGGTTTTGGAGTAGTGCTACGAGACAATGATGCGATATTTTACACATCATAGCAGGATATATGGGATTCAACACAAACAATGTTGAAAAACTATGGATCCAATTCAGGGGGATTAATATAGAAATTATTCACAACATCTTTCAGATCATAGTGGAAGGGGATTCCTAGATAATTATTCAGCCTATCTCCAAAATCATCCATGGTTTTCACCCCTTGGAAATTTCACAAAAATGGAGATTACTAGGATTGTTGGAAGACTTCAGGTCCCTCTTTTAGCCCCATATCACACTTATCCCATCACATGTGAAAATATATGCCAACCAAATTGCATATTTCCTAGCCAACGAGCGAGTGGACTCAAAACAAGAGTAGATCCAATTGGATGCTTGAATCTTCCCACCTCCCATGATATTGACCAAATGTCTCGATCTAGGCTAAAGAGATTATCCTTCCCCATATGGGGTGACATGTATCCCAAGGGAGGCCACACAACCCCCATGTAGATCTTGCCATAAATATGGTCGGTCAACACCCCAAATCCCATTCTTGGATGGAGGACGACCATAAAATATCACAAAGGGAGGGAGGACATCTCCCCATGCAGGATTAATGGTGCCTTCACTGATTAATTGCAGGGGGGTGATGATAGGTATGGGAGGAGGCTATGCGGTCTTATCATCTCCTTGGATAATTCTCTAGCTCGACCATGGAATTCATCATTTTTCTTCTTCGCTTTGTCTCTTCAGTCTCCTTAAGGATCTGACTCTAGTCCTCTCAAAATTCTCTGGACTCATTCTCAGACTTCTCAAGCCACCAGGATATACCATGTCGAGAGAGAGAGAGAGAGAGGGAAACCTAGGTGGGGACCCTCCTGGTACTGTCATGCTGCAAGACAGAGACGTCTGCACAATTTGGAGAGGGATTTATCTATAGCCCGGATGTAGCTAGTCATGAAGCTATCCACACCTCCAATGTCCTTAGTGGAGGAGGAAATCTTGGAGGAACCAATTCAGGTTCCACCATAGTCCCTCCTCTACATGGTCCTATATGCCCAAGATATCCCCAGCACCAACATTGCAGTTATGGATCCAATGCCAACCATGGAAGGTTCCATTTACATATTCTAGGAGGAACTCCCCACGAAGGAATGCTCGACTAGGCCCCCACTGCTCAACCCAGTTGCAGATTTTGACCAAATTCCACCTAGTCTCTTCATCCCAAAGAAATTGGAGCTCATTTTTGAGATGAGGGGATACATGATGGAGAAACTCCATTGGCATACCCTCATTATTAGCATAATCGAAATGTTGATGGATTCCTTCTCGAACGCACTAGTCAAAAAAAGATTCTCGAACTGCACTCATACCCAGTGATGACACCCCTCATAGCGGCTCTCCCAATGGCAGGTTCCACTGTTCTCACAAGCCTCCTAATGTTTAAAGTTTCTCAGTCCTATGTGCCTCAATTAGATGGAAATGGATTTTTGTTCTTGTCTCCCTGCTCTGGTTCTCTATTTAGTTTTCTGTTTATTTTGAATTATCTGCTTTTGATTGTATGTCCAGACATAATTGTTAACACCACCAGCTACCACTTTCTCTGGTTTCCAACTAAATGGTGGATCAGATGGTGGTTGTTAATTTTGGACGAAAGTATAAACAGTTTCCACCTTTTTTGGTTTCCACTAGTTTGGTGGAACAAGTGGCAAGCCTATGAAACATAGTGTTATCGAATTAATCAGGAAATACAACCTTTTTATGTACAAAAAAAATAAATTACATTATTCTAACAAGGTCTAATCACTTCAATGTTTTCTAGGCCACCTAGATTTATTGGTTAAAGTTTTTAATTATGCAACGTGTCATTCAATACTCATCTCCGTGCTCCAAGGGTTCCACTCACCTTTGAATGGTTTTGGAATTTTTTTCAAACCTTTGGATTCAACAATCCATTCGGTCGACCTTGTGAGAGACTAAGGGCTTCTAAAGAATAAAGAATCTACCTTATTGCATGTCCCTTAGAATGTTTGTGAGTGACTGTTATAGGATAAATCGGTGAATGAGAACATAAACTAATATCCCTATATCCACCTGGATCTAGAACAAGACAAGATAGGACATGACGCTTTCCCTAAGTCACAATCATTGATCTAAGTGTCAAAGAAGGAATTGATGAATTACTTTTGAGATCGCTTCCTTATATCTTTGTTTTTCACGCTTCACTCCAGTGCTCTTATGAAACCAGATATGCAATGACACAAACCAACCAAAGTGAAAGAAACTATGATAGATTCAATGAAAACTTAAACATGTGATCAAGGATTCATGTAATAAAATGAGAATAATTTTATAGGAAAGAAGCATGACACTGTATTATATAATGTGGAATAAAGATACAACCAGATGCCTTGATGTTGTCAGGTTCCTTCCAACAGTTCCTTTTTTCCTACACACTTCTTACTCTAATGGATTTTCAGGCTGTGTATCTGATAGCTACTCACAATATATGTTGACAAAGAAAAGCTCAAAGCGAACATAAATTTCCCAAGCTCAATCCAACTAACTTTCTCCATGAGAGCTCCTCTCCTTTTATAAGATAAAGAGGATAAGGTGAGGAGGTTAGGATGATCCCAACAAATCATGAAAGTGAGTAAGATCCAAACCATTAGGAGGCCACCTCACCATAGAAGCTTCTCCTTCTAGAAGCATCGCGAAAATGCTCGTTTTCCCCACGTACGAAGGCCGCCGCACCCTAGTTGTAATGCTTCCTGCAAAAAATCTGCGGCCTTGCTATAGTGTAACCTATGGAAATCAGGCATTTACGTAACCTATGTATAGAGAAACCTGCGAAAATCCTTCTTAATAGGGTTTTTACAAAGGAAAATCCAATTTCTTCTCTCAGACAAAGTTCTTGTCCCTTATTTCTTCAAGATTCAGGCCACTGACCCCTTTGAAGGAAACATATAGGTTTACATTATTAACAGTCATAAGGGTGATTAAAATAATGTTTAACAGAGAGCCCCCCAAAGTATGAAGTTAGAACAGAGTGATATCTGAAATACTTTGTCGAGTTTGTGTAGGGAACAAGGAACATGTCGATCGAAAACCTGCCGACAAACAAGGAAATACAATACAATAATATATCATCATGAAGGTAGGCATTCCCATACTCAGAATACAAATGACTCAAAACATAAATGCTGACATGCAAAGATCCATGTCAAGTAACACAGGTCATGGCAACCAAACATACATTGTGGATACATGCCATTATGACTCAAATCTGAACATAGCCACCAAAAATACATTGTGGATCTATGTGTAAAAGACTCAAATTTGAACATAGCCACAAGACATACAATGTGGATCTATGCAAAAAAGCAACCTGAATATACTCTAATGCAACCTGAATATATTCCAATGCAACCTGAATCTATCAGAAAATATCTAGGGTCTTCATCTCCACCACCCCATAGTACGAATCTAGCCATGTGATTACAGGTGTTAAAGTCAAACACGGTAGAAACCACTTGATTACCGGTCATTAATGAATATTGTTAACAAGTGCGAGGGAAATCACCATTAATGTCAATGACTCCCAAGGTACTCTAGTACAATCCATTGAATGTGAATTAATGATTTGAAGTCGAACACTTGGCGGAATCTCTCAATCAGAGGTCAATAATGGAAACCCATTGTCGAAAGAGAGGAAACATTCCATTGAGGCATGCAAGTTACAAGGTACCAATTAGTTTCTAATTCTAATTCCTAGATAATGAGTTGAATTCGACAGGAAAAGACTCGTAACAAGAGGGCCTTAATGTATCCCACATCAATGACATGAAATGGGTAACAATATTTGAAGTAGATTAGAGTAACAAGTGATTTACGACTGACTCAGGGATGACTAACGCAATAGAAGGCTTAAGGACTGTAGAAATGGTCGACGCAATAGAAGGCTTTCCGGGTTGAACTTCTCTTTGAAAATATTGAAGACACAACAACTGTCCTGGAAACACTGACTGAACAACATGGATCACAGACCTAATTGTAATCTTATAAAGGAGTATGATCAAGAGACAAGCGTATTTTCCAACCTAGATGCAAAGCGAGTGAAAGGGTGTCATGTTCAAAAGAGACTCTTCCTTGGAATACAGGTTTAGATACATTTCTTTCCAAATTTCCCTCCCACCATTTTTGGCGAGTACCTCTTTATTTTTACACAAGCTTGAGGAGGCTAACATATGCTTGTAAATGTAATCTCATCCTTTGGATGAGTCCTTCAGAGTATATTTAACTAACCCTAAGAAGGAGTGGTTCGGTCCCATATGGGCCTTTCGATGTTTTTTTAATGAGTCCAAAGAAAGAAAACTCAAGGGTTTTTCATGTTTAGAGTCTGAAAAACACTTAAAGAGAACTCTCTCAGTTCCTTTTTCGTAAAGTAGTCTTATGAGACCAAAAAAAAGATAAACTATCGCTTAACAGATGTGTTTTCTAATACTTGAACGAGAATGAAAAGAACAAGATTGCTTGACAATATTTTAATGTTTAGAGAGTCTGAAAATAGCTTAAAGGGAACTCCAGGGGGTTGCTTTTTCGAATAACCTTAACAATCCCGAAAAAGTGATAAAATTTTACTCGGTTACATTCTCATTGATTTACGAGCATGAGAAAGAAAAAAGACTAAGATCGCTAACTTATTCTCATTGATTTACGAGCATGAGAAAGAAAAAATACTAAGCTTGAGATTGTTTTCATTTTTACGTAAGCTTTAAAAAAAAAAAACTATCCTTGAGATAGATTTTTTTTTACACAAGATTAAAAACTAAACAAAACTATGCTTGGACCTGCTTTCATTTTTACACAATCTTGAACCATAGGAAACTATGCTTGAGGTAGGTGGTTTCATTTTTACACAATCTTGAACCATAGAAAACTATGCTTGCGACTTTCGAGAGAATGGTTGGTACTTAGCCCCCATATTAAGAAGCTAGTGGCTCAGCTTCATCATGAAGTTCAGAGGATAGAATCATTGCCCCCCAGGCTTCATTTCATCCAAATGCATAGACGAATGAAAGGAAGATTCAATTACTAGATGAAGGACTTGACTCAAACAGAGAAGGGGAAGTTGTTTCATGCTTTAATGAGCTTGACATAGGATAGGAACTATGCTCAAGAATCCAGGTTCAATCCCTAGACCTCTGTTTCATTTTTTAACGAGCTTGACTTAGAAACAAGAACTATGCTCATAACCTTTATTTAATTTTTAAAAGAGGTTTCTACAGAGACGCAAAAACTATCCTCACAACTGGTTTCATTTTTTAACGAGCTTGAAATCAGAAAACAATGCTCAAAACTAGTTTCATTTTTTAATGATCTTGAAATTAGAAAACCATGCTCAAAACTGGTTTCATTTTTTAATGATCTTGAAATCAGAAAACCATGCTCAAAGTTGGTTTCATTTTTTAATGAGCTTGAAATCAGGAAACCATGCTCAAAAATGGTTTCATTGTTAATGATCTTGAAATCAGAAAACCATGCTCAAAGCTAGTTTCATTTTTTAATGAGCTTGAAATCAGGGAACCATGCTCAAAACACTCCTCTTGATCATGGCTTCCAAGAGGAAAATGCTCCAGAAGGAAACCATGTCAAGGGACAAAAATCGGTCATGGCTTCCAAGATATATTCACTTGATGGAAGAAACACACTCTAAAAGGAACACATGTCAAGGGTTGTGACAGGGGTAAGGAGATCATACTCCAATATCCCTACCGAAGAGATTACCATGTCAACTACCGGAGCCAAGTCATAAGGAACTAATCTTACAGTGAGAGGCTCATATGCATCGACAACTGAAGGCATGGGAGACAATGCTACATAATTGACCTGTGGCAAGGGTGATACCGTCTGCATATAAGAACTATTTAGGGAGGTAATCCAATCAGGACCAATGAATGAAATTTGATCAATAGTCACAATTCTTCCATCGTGAGAGAAAGATAGAACCCAAAAAAGAGTGGACACAATAACTTTCATGTCATAGACATAATCCTGCCCAAGGAGTAAAGAGAAATCCAAGGGGTCTTGGACTACCATTACGTCAATGAAGACAATTTTCCCTCCCAAAGTTACAATAAACTGGGGAAGGGTCCCTAAAGGTTGACTGGTTCTTCTGTTAAAATCTAACAGACTCTGCGTAACCAGCGCAAGCTGAGGAAAACCCACAGCTTGCCAAGAAATAGAGGACAAAATACTAACATATGCACCTTCATCTTTCAACGTCTAAGGAACATTGTCACCACAAAACTGTATTGTAATATGGAAAGTAATGTGAGAGGGAAGACGAGGTCCAGTTAGCACACCCTAATTAAAAACTATGGACTCATTACTTGGAGGGGGTTCCATGGGAGAAGGAGGAATTCCCTCCAGCACAATAGATTCTGTATCAACTAGAAAAACATGGGCAGTATCAAGTTTACTCTCTAGTGGGAGAGTAGGATCGACTAAGGATGAGATCAGATCAACCACTTGGGTTTCATTCTCTAAGGGGAGAATGGGGTCGACGGGTGGAAAAGGATCGACCGTTTGGGTTCCACTCTCTGGCAGGAGAGTGGGATTGACCGAGGATTGGATTGGATCAATCGCTTGGTTTTCACTCTCTGGATAGAGAGTGGAATTGACCAAGGATGAGATCAGAGAAACCACTTTGTCAACTGGTTCAACTAAGGACGTGACCAGTTTGACTACATGATCAACCTGACTGACCAATGAAGGGACCAGATTGATCCTTCCATCAACTACAGGTGGGTCGAGAGTAAGCTTGCAATAAGCAGTTGGAAGTTGAGGCTATGAAACAATCATGTTTTCCAGGAATTTGAAGGCTTTGTCCATACGCGGGAAAAGGTGAGTTAGATGACTTCCTTTGCATAACATGCATGAAAACTTGACTCTACTTTTATTCTTCCCAACAGTATCATGACTAGTTGACAGGAGGTCAACAGCATGTTGTTCAGAGGATAATGACATTGGTTGGTGAAGGTGTGTAGACCATGCTTCTATAACCTTGGATAGACCAGGGCAATCCTTAAGAATAAGTCTACCCTTACAAAGCCTGCAAGGGTACTTGGTTTTACGAGTTGTTTGGGTGTTCTTAGCATCATCAACACTCCCAACACAATTAACAATAACTTGCTTCTTTCTGAAATGTCTGGCGATGGTTGGAAGTTTGGACCCTTGTTTATTTTTCTCCTTCATATTCTTTTGTTTCTTCTTCTTCTTATCCATCAAGTTACTAGCTTTAGAGATTTCACATGGTGAAGAAGATGAAATGGAAGAAGAACTTGCAAGTGAAGAAGGCGAAGAAGATATTACTGGCGAAGAAGTTGAAGGATCAATATGAGGTTGATTCTCTTGGGGGGGAGTTCTTACAAATGGAGCGCTAACTACATTCGGGACTACCTGAGTGGAAAACAACCATACCGGTAATCCAATTGTTAGACTTGGAAGGCTCAACGTAGCGATTTAAGGAGGACCAATGTTTCTGTAAGAAGGAAAGACAAAAGGTTCCCCTGGAGTAGGGGCTCCTTCATTGGTCATTTCGAGAACTGACGCCATAAAAAAAAAAATCCAATCTAGAGCCCACTAGGGAAAATAAACAACACACGTTAAAAATATAGTAAGCAAGCAAGCAAACAAAACCTTCTCACAATGAACACACTAGTTGGTGATGAAATCCAACGTCACGGGAACAATATGAGAAGGGGCTGAGATAGAGCAGGTGGGAAAGTTAAGTTGACGATCTGCTTAATGGACTTACACCTTGGTGGAAGCTCCCACACATAATTGTGGGTATACCCTCCAAGGCACCCGAGTGAGTTTGTCCAACGTCGATTCCAGGTACCGTGAAGACTTGCCCCTCCACAGTCACCTTGTGTAAAGACCCTAAAGAGATAGGCTACTAAGGTTACCAACTACAACAATGATGCCTGGGGAAATAGTCGACAGTCTGATCCACACGCAAGGGCATGGTATGTAGCCCGAAATCAACTTGAAAGCCTTCAACTCATCATCGTGGGTATACCTTCAAGAGACCCCCATAATACATGCAATCTCTACACCAAGACCAACAAAGCAGGGTGAGTAACTTTGCTAGTCTCAATGCGACCTCATGATTGACGCTTGTGTTAGAAGGGCTTCCCAAGACAAAATGTAGCAATTGGATTTCATCGCTCCCTAACGTAATATTCTATGTTTGTTCGCATCTTTGGAAAGTTATCTTTCACACCTATTCCAAAGACCTACAACTAATCTAATGTAGGTTTGATACCAGAAAATACAAAAATGTCTAATCAATTTTTATAAGCGCTTTATTTTATGGATGTTGTTACTCAAAATGAAAACAGCATGGACAATATGGTGTTTTGACCAACCCGAAAGTTATTCAAAGAGACGAAGATGCAATTTTTTCATTTCGATGAAAGCTATGCTATGAGAAGGAGAAAACATTTACCATTCCCAGATATACAATGTCCCGAAATTTTACTAAAATCAACAATATCAAGATTTTCAAGAAATGAGAAAAATATACTGTACACCCATACATGATTCATGCCCCCCCCATACAAAGCCAAGAAATTCCAAGAATCATTCAATTTCGCTACTTCAACTGCAAGGATGCCCCAAATCTAATATAAAGCAAGAAATTAGAACTTTTTGTTTCAAATATAGCTAAAATAAATAGCAAATCAACATGAAACAAAGAAACCCAAACAATTTTCTCATTTAACACAAACTATTCAATAAAAGAAACAAAAGTTCTTTCACCAAACAATTCTAAAGAAAAGATGATGTTTTGTAACTGAAAGACACTCAAAGAAAGAGACCAAATATTTGAAAAGCAAAAAAAGAAAATATGGCTAAAATAAGTTTCAAATCTATCAAGGAGAGTGTAAACAGATCATAATCAAACCCAAAAATTCACCCCAAAACCAAATCCAAGCTCTGGGTAAGGAAAAAAACATCAAAAATCAAAATTATGACAATTTTCGTAGGCAGTAGACTAACACAGTGTGGAAATCCCTTATTTCCGTTGGTCATAGAACCAATATAGTGCAAAAACGTCGCACTGTGTCAAAAAGGTAGGGTGCGGAAATCTTATATCACCGCATTGTCCCTCAAAGCAGGGTGCAAAAATCAAATAACAAATGGAAAAAATGAAAAGCACGAAGGTTTTTCCAGTGTGGTTTGACAGTTAGAGAGTCAAGATGGATCTCCCAGTCACTCAGAAAACAGAATCCAAGCAAACAGAGAAAGAAATCAAGACAAACTAGAAAAAAAATCTGTTTCCCCAGTGGAGTTGCCAATTTTTTTATATGATAAATCGATCAATGCGGGCATAAACTAATCTCCCTAGATCCACCTGGATCTAGAACAAAACAAGACATGACATGATTCTTTCCCTAAGTTACAATCATTGATCTAAGTGTCAAAGAAGGAATTGATGACTTCCCTTTGAGATCACTTCCTTATATCTTTGTTTTTCCCTCTTCACTCCGATGCTCTTGTGAAACCAAATCTGCAATGACACAAACCAACCAAAGTGAAAGCAACTATGATAGATTCAATGAAAACTTAAACATGTGATCAAGGATTCATGTAATAAAATGAGAACAATCTTATAGGAAATAAACATGACATTATATTATATAATGTGGAAGAAAGATACAACCATATGCCTTGATGTTGTCAAGTTCTTCCCAACAGTTCTTTTCTTCCCACACACTTCTTGCTCCAATGGATTCTGAGACTGTGTATCTGATAGCTACTCACAATCTATCTTGACAAAGCAAAGCTCAAAGACAACATAAATTTCCCAAGATCAATCCAACTAACTTTCTCCATGAGAGCTCCTCTCCTTTTATAAGCTCAAGAAGATAAGGTGAGGAGGTTAGGATGATCCCACTAAATCATGAAAGAGAGTAATATCCAAACCATTCAGAGGCCACCTCACCATATAATCTTATCCTTCTAGAAGCATCGAGAAAATGCTCGTTTTTCCCAAGTACGAAGTCTGCCACACCCTAGCTGTAATGTGTAAACTCCACGACCTAGCTATAGTGCAACCTATGGAAATAAGGCATTTCTACAACCTATGTATAGAGAGACCTGCGGAAATCCTCCTTAATGAGGTTTTTACAAAGGAAAATCCAATTTATTCTCTCAGGAAAAGTTCTTCTCCCTTTTTTCTTCAGGAATTCAGGCCACTGACCCCTCTGAAGGCAACAAATAGGTTTACATCATTAACGGTCATAAGGGTGATGAAAATAATGTGTACCAATGACTATCTTAGTCTGCCCTCACCACATCGTGGACCTCTCAAACTATGTAATATTTAACCTACCATTCATCCATGGCGGTAGTGCTAGTAGGTTGTGACAGGGACGCTTCCACACCTCTCCCTCAATGTTACATTTCTATGCATGGCCTCTCTACTCCTTATGTGAGTCGGATTAGCAAGCATCGTCAAGCCTTCATACACTAACAAAAACACTGTCAATAATCAATATACGTAAATCATACTGAAGTCAATCATATGTCACATGTGCATAAAATGAAGTACTTAAAAAAAATACAATCCACTCCCTAAGTCAATCCTAAGTCCAAGGAATTTCATTGATGCCATCAACATCCATAACTTGTCATGTGCCCTGCACACTCAAGAAAATTCATCAATAACATCGGCCAATATATATACATCAATATAAAAATTAGTCACAACACATGATCATCATCATATATAACCCATAATCGAAATGAAATCATAATATACCATAACCGAATCACTTGCATACAAGTTTCCTCAAAGAATATGTCAATAAAAGTGTGTTCATTAGAGCAGGATGTTACAAGAGAACTACCTTTTTGGTAGTCTGAAGTGTTTATTTGTAGATTCTGGGAAGGTAGATTCAAAACGGTTTGATGATAGAGATACATAATGGCTTAAGACAGATTGGTAAATTAAGTAGCAACGTTCACATCCCTATGCAACAATGAAGGGGTCAACTAGCGGTTATGAGGAATATCTTTTAGGTAGAGATTCATGATTGTATAGAGGATTCCAAGCATGAATTTAAGAAGGGATATATTCATTACATATTTGATAATGTGCACTTGTTTTTTACTTTCAGAGTTTTATTTTAAGACAAATAAGTGGACATATTTGATTCAAGTTGAGGAGAAGGAATATGCAGTCATTAGTTGCAGCATATTCGAAGAAGATCCTAGAAAAATGATGTGGAAGATCAGTCAACATTGTACACAATTGCGTAGCAGAGTCATGGACATTTTTTGTGACATATGGAAGGAGAGAAACCATCAAGAGGAGTTTTATTGTCAAGGGAAAATTGTTGAATGATTGATGTCAGCTCAGTGAAGACATGACGAACCATGTATACTTGAAGTCAAGTGATGAAGGAAAATTGACATGAATTATTTTATCATATGTCAGTGGATTTCAATAACAAGAAGCACCAATGGAAAATGAGCACCGAAAGAGCGGAAATAAGGCATATAGAAGAATCCCCACATTTATCTACATGAAATATTATAGAAGAAGATAGGGGAAGATAAATCGTCAAAAGGAATTACCCTTAATGTAAAAAGGGGAGAGAAAGAAAAAAATTAGGCAAGAAAGATGAGAAACATGAAGACAGGGGGATCAACATTATTAAAATAAGGTATATTGTCAGATGGAATTACCCTTTTCCAATGATGGGAAAGGGGGAGAGAAAAATCATAGTACATGAAGACACGAGGAGAAATGGTCACAGGGGGAGCATGAGTGTTTCCATCAATGCCAAAGGGGGAGATTGTTGGAAAAATTATTGTCATTGATCTCAACTATAGAAGAAGTATAGAAGACTCTATAAGTGATGGGTGTATTTGAAAAAGTATCCAAAGTGGTCCCCTTATGGAGTATCTTTAAACACAAACCTCACGGGAAGACACTTTGAAGAAGTATACAAGAAACCCTATAAGTATGGTTAAGAAACCCAGGATGTGTGGTCATGCGCCCCAAAGTTGAGTGGAGAAAAAAAGGATGACAAACATTGCAAATACATGCAAAACTTTCATATATGGATATTCATCATCATGACATTTATAACGGTAGGTGGTACATGATGTGGTTCCTCATGGTTGAGAATTTATTCTCTCTAAAATATGAAGCCCCGAAATATGGGCAAGAAGTTATAAGCTAGCCCCAAAATTAATTAAAGAAGAAACGTTGTTGCAACAAGAAGTTACAGGTTGGCCCTAAAGTAAAATAAAGGAGGTGCTTGGAGTACCTCTTTGTTTTTTAACCATCTTGAGGAGGATAAAATATGCTCGATATAGCTCATCTTCAATGAGTATTTCATCACATTTTTAATGAACCTAAAGAAAGAGGGGTTCGGTCCCATATGGGTCCTTCAATGTATAATTTTACGAGCCTAGAGAAGATAAAACTCAATTGTCTTTTCACATTTATAGATTCTATAAATAACTTAATTAAGACTCTAGGAGTGTTCTTTTTCATAAATTTAGTCTCCAAAGCCCGAAAAACTATAAAAAAATACAAGGGATAACTCTTTTAGCCAAGGTCGAATAGAGAATTCATTTATCGTAATTAGTCCATATGGTCTGAAAAATGGTTAAACATACACCCAATATATTCCTTTTCAAATCCTTTTAATGATTTTGAAAGGGAAACAATATCACTCGACAATATTTTCATATTTAAAGAGTTTTAAAATAGCTTAATGAAGACTCTACATAAGATGTCTACTTTATTTTTAAATGAGATTGAAAAAAATAATTAAACTGTGCTTGAAGGGTCTACTTCATTTTTACATGAGCTTGAAACAGATAATGAAATTGTTCTTGGAGGGTCTCCTTCTTTTTTACATGATATTGAAATAGAGAATGAAACTGTGCTTGAAGCATATGCTTCATTTTTAAAGGAGTTTGAAACAGAGAATGGAACTATGCTCAAAGAGTCTGCTCCATTTTTACATGAGCTTGCAACAAAGAATGAAACTGTGCTCGAAGTGTCTTCTTCATTTTTACACGAGCTTGAAATAGAGAATGAAATTATGCTCAGAGGGTCTACTTAATTTTACATGAGGTTGAAACAAAGAATGAAAATGTTCTAGAAGTTGGTTTCATTTTTAAATGAGATTGAAACAGAGAATGAAACTGTGCTCAAGGTTGGTTTCATTTTTAAATGAGCTTGAAATAGAGGACAAACTATGCTCGGGGTTGGTTTCATTTTTAAACGAGCTTGAAAAAAAAGATAAAATTGTGCTCAAGGTTGGTTTCATTTTTAAACGAGCTTCAAATAGAGGATAAAATTGTTATTGGGGTTGGTTTCGTTTTTAAATGATCTTTAAATAGAGGATAAAAATGTGCTCATGGTTTCATGTTTTAACAAGCTTGAAAACGGAAATGAACTATGCTCAAAATGATACCCGTTGACAATTTTCTTCCCAACGTGATGTCCAAAGGTTGGTAGTTTTAGTGACACCCAGTGGTGGGTTTTTTCCCAATATGATGTCTAGAGGTCGGTACATTTCCCCTAGCATGATTGGTAGAAGCTAGTGTCTTAAATCCAACATGATGTCTAGAGGTTGGTACCTTTCCCCCATCATGATCAACATAATATAGCGTATTAAATCCAACATGATATCTAGAGGTTGGAGACATGCCCACAAGCTTCCTTTCATCCATCAACTCTTTGTGTGCATGTGTTTAGAATCCCGGATACTAATTGGAATACTTTCAACAGAGAGGAAGGAAGAAAGAGGATCAAATGACACAAGCGTAAGAAAGGAAGGTTCAAGTACTAGATCTAGTAGGAGACTTGACTCAATTGGAGGGAGGCCTGTTTCAGTTTTTAACGAGCTCGACATAGACAATGAAATATACTCATGGTTATTTATTTTGTTTTTTAATGATATTGACACAGGAATAAAAATATGCTCATCGTTATCTGTTTCATTTTTTAATGCACTTCACACAAAAAGAAAAATATTATGATTGGTTTTTGTTTCATTTTTTAACGAGATTTACATGGAAAGTGAAATATTCTCATAGTTATTTGTTTCATTTTTTAACCATATTGACACATAAAGTGAATTATGCTCATAGTTATATGTTTCATTTTTTAACGAGCTTGTCACAGAAAGTAAACTATGATCATGGGTTTCTGTTTAATTTTTTAACGATCTTGAAAAATAAATTGAACTATTCTCATAAGCATTGACCATGGCTTCCAAGAGGTATTCATCGAACAGAAGTGTTGGGTATGTGTTATATTTTTTGCATGTGTGTGTGGGTGCGTCAAATGTGACAGCTGCGTCTGGCGATCCCTCTAGTGGTGCTCTTTTTGTTGTGTCTACCAGAAGCTTTCCTAGGGGGGTCCCAGGGGGGGCAGGTATGCCCCCCCTTGGCTACACGTAGCTTTCAGCAACGGGTGGTAGCCCAGGGCCGATGGGGTTCGGGGTAGCACCCTGAAATTGTTTTGGGGGGTTTTTTCTATTTTTAGCGGTTTTGTAAATTAATCCTGGATTAAGGGATTAGGGTTTTGGTATCTACAAAATACCTAAAAACATTGTATATATTGTATGGTGAATGGTGAAATTCGATATAATGAATATAAGAAAGTTTTTCCCAGTTAAGGGTTTCTGGTATAAAATATATGTGTACTATGTGTATGAGCCATTCATTAAATTTTGTTTTTCTTAAGAATCTATATGCATTGCTTTATTTCACAGGTTTAAATCTTACAAGAAGAAGAACTCTGGAAAGAATCTATGTCAAGAGACTCAATAGGGTAATGAGGGAAAGATCAGGTTCCAAAACCCCCATTGAAGGGTTCACCATGTCAACTACCAGATCTAAGTCTAAAGAAGATGAGCATACAATGAGAGGTTCCTTCTCATTAGTTGTTGAAGGCATGATACCAAATAATTAACATGCGATGGGGGGATACCATTTTAATATAAGGAGCATTCAGGGAAGTCATATGGTCGAAAATCATACCAGGACTAATCAACGAAAGTTGGTCAATGGTAACAATGTTTCCATTATGAGGGAAATGCATCACTCGAAAGTGTGTGGACATGACAAATTTCATAATATAAACATAGTCCCACCCGAGGAATAAATTAAATTCCAAGGGGACTTGAACTTCCATAACATCAATACAAGAATTTTTCCCTCCTAAGGTGATGGGAAACTAAGGAAGGATCCATGAAGGTTTTGTTATAAAAATAAGATCGCAGAGAAGTAAAATAAAAAAAATGTGGAAATAAAAACAAAGAAGATACACAATAAAATAGAGACACCTAGATACATGGTTCATCCGGTGTGGGCTACGTCCACCATATAAATTTCCAGGTCCTTCCTTTTTATTATCCATCAAAATGAAGGGATACAACCCACAACACACCCACTATAACTTCCTCTTCTTTCTTTCATGGTCTCCTCTCTTAGAATACAATATTCTCCATAACAGAAAACCAAAATACAATTACTTGATAAAAGAGGGTTTCCTTCTAAGGAAAAAACCCTAACATAAATTTTACCATCATATCTACGACCTTATAATAAATGATCCATATTGACTCTGAAATTAAAATATTTGAATTGAAAAAAAATAAAATTATGGCCCCCTCATGGCCTGGGGGGGTTGAATTTTGTATATTGTAGTTTATTTGACCTCCATATGAATTAGAAAGATAATCATGCTCCAAAACCAAAACGTTCACTAGATATTCTATTAAAATCCCACAGATGATAGGAAACCAACACAAACTGAGCGGAACCTAAATCTTTCCAAGCAGTTAAGGATAGAATACTAACATAAGAGCCTTCATCTATAATAGTGTGACATATATTTTTATCGTAAACCTACACAATTATTTGGAAAGGAAGGTAGGAAGGAAGGCAAGGCTCTTCCATCCTATTCCAATAAAAGGAAATGACCTCAGTACTTGGAGGAGGTGTTTTAACCCTAAATTGCACCACACATGCTTACCTGGCATTAGGCCAACTCATATCCCTTCATTGCCAAAACATCTGTTGAACAACCTCTTTGAAAATCCTCTCAGGAAAAGTCACACGCGCCCTAACCCACTACTGCACGCGTTGGAACCCTGGCAGGCCTACTACAACCCACGTTTATCTAACAAAGCACAAAAACAGGAAAGTTGCCAACGGGACAAAACGCTATGGGTCAGTTAACTAAAACTCCCATCCATGCATGGCCGAGAGTTCGTCCAAAACCCTAGTTCCTTCTAGCCTATAAAAGAAGGGGTAGGGGTACCATTTGGAGGAGGAAAATTATAGCGAAGAAACTCTGCCCAATTGCCGAATCCATTTGTCCCAACCCTTTATCCTTTCCTCAAGCCTAAGGAGAATTAACGCAAAGTAGTTGGAGGACAAAGAAGAGGAGGATCCCAGGATCAGGATCAAGGAACGGTGGTCGGTCTTAACATTGATTGTAAGTTGATTCATTTTGAAAATAAAAAAAAAAATACTTTTCCCGTCCCAATGCATGAGTTATTTATGATTTGTGCAATTTATGCTTAATTTCTAACCCTCAAGTAGAAAAATAGCATGCATGTGTAGTGTTTTGTCTTGATTGCAGGTTAACTTTGGAAGGAGCAGTGCAAGTAAGTGGGTAAAAGTGCAACGAAGGATCTACACCAAACATTAGTAAAAAGGTTAGTAGTTCCTTTTCCGTGCATGTGTCTTGAAAGAGGGAGTTAAGTTTTGGGGTGGTAGGTTAAAAGGTCATTTCTTTAAGGTCAAAATCTACATGCAAATATGACCCTAGTTTGCTAGTCCGTAGGGTATTATTTCCCAACAACAAAATTGGTGACTCCACTAGGGATGATACTCTTTAGGGTGTTTCAGATTTAGTTGAGGTTTTTGGGTAGTTTAAAGGATTAGATTTTCAGTTTCTTTGCATGTATGTTTTCTATTAGGTCAAGGCTAGTAGGGAACCTGGTTCTTTATACAAGTATTTCCTTGACTGTTGCTTGATGGTAATTATCGGGACACACAGAGGTACACGCGGCCTGCAGAAGGCCTGCACGCGTGTAACCTGTGCCCTAACCTCTTACAGCCCGTGTTCGAACTCTAGCTTCAGAGGTTCCAGTAGCGTGTAGGAATCAGAAAGCTTGAGAGGCAATCCTCCTCTTCCCTGTTAGAATTATACATTCTCAGAGGGCTTTCTGAATCCTGACTGAGTCTTGTTGGTTCATAGTCTAGTCTCAGATTGCTTTATTGCGTTTTGTTATTCTTTGCAATTATTTTTATTTTATGTTGAAAGAAGCATCCAAGCCTTCAAGGGACCCTGGTTGTCAATACCAGAGGCCTCTTCTGGGTCTGGGCTACCTGTTTCTACTTTTTGTCTTAGATTTTGTACATACCCGCGGCCTATGCAAGTTCAGCCCACGGGTACACACACTATGTTGTAGTTCAGCACGTGTTTGAACATGTGTTGTTTCAGTGACAGGAGCGTGCTTGATAGGCTTCTTTTCAATCAAGGTGGGGCATTCATCCCCTCTTTTGGTGAGAAGTAGTTATCTCAGGTGTTTAAGTCTAGAACTAAACAATCAATAGGTTAGGATCTCTCACCCTTAGCCTATTTTTTCTTGATTGATAGTTGATAGAAAAGATAAAAGGAAAAAGTTTGTTTTATGGTTTTTAGACGAGCACAAGATTCTTTGCTTTCTTGATTTCCATTGTGTGTCTTTGCTTTGATTCTTTGTGATCTGCGCTTTAAGCCATAATCTGATTTTCCTTGGTTTTAGGCTTGTCGGTATTTTCCCTTTGTTGCTTGATTTGCACGTAAATAAAAAAGAAGAGAAAAAAAGAATCTTTTAATTTTCCTCTTTGTTTGAAGATTGTGTTTCTACATCAATAGCTAGGAAGAAGTCTTTTTGTTCATAAGTTTTTGCAGTGCATTTAGAGCATAAGTAGCTCGCAGATTGAGTGAAATTCCTTTATGTTTGATGCATGAAATCTTAGAAAAATTGAAAAGAAAAAGAAGTCTTTCTTTGTGAAAAGTTGTTGATTTTTGCATTTAGTAAAAGTCTTTTGTTTCTAGTATTTTTCATTTGTTTTTTGATTTGAGTCTTTACACATCATCAGTTTCACCTTCATACCCTGTGACGTAAAAAATCCAATAAAAGCAACGCTAATTTAAAACCTATTAGACTTTTTTATTTGTAGGGTTCATATACTAGCTCAGGACTAGGGCCTTGGATTAGGTTGGAGAGGAAACTCTCGAAGGCCACTCAAAACAAACATTAGAGTCTGTGATAGGGAGTGTAGAAGTCCAGTTTTGTGAAAGTTATCTGGGACCCCCCTCTAACACAGGGGATAAACATGAGGTTGCGTAAGGAAAGGTAGCGGAGATAACCCCTCCAAAGCCGGACCAAGCGTAGTGGAGAACACATATCGAGGATTTGTTGAGGGATTCCGTCATTTGCATTTTCCATGGGGCTTCATGGGTCTCAAATCCATTCAAGGTCCTCAGTTGTCTTCCAGACCATTTTCTCTCGATACCCTTGACAGGTTTCGGGCTTGATACCCTGCTCATTGTGGTCTACTCGACTATCGACTGTACCCGCCTAGTGACTGTTCACGTGCTGGCAAACTAGTTGCCAATCTTTTTAGGGACATACACAGGTGACTGCGGGGGTATACCGCAGTACCTAGAATAGACATCGGGCCATGCTTTCTAGAGTATACCCGGAGGGTGCTTCCTTTTTCGATTTGCACTTGCATCGGTAAGTTGCTCTAGTGTTGGTTGTTGTAACTGTTCTTCAAAATAGTTAGTGATTTCTTGACTTATCTCTTAGGGGCTTCTTTTTTAGTGTGTGTTACTGTTTGAACATGTAGAATACCTTAGCGTTTCTTGGATCTTCTCACACAGTGGAGGATCCTGAGCTTTACCGGTCACGAAGTCTCCTGGGCCTGCTACTGGTTATACTGGAGCCACCCCTGCCACCATTGAGGCGGAAGCTAGACCAACAAGGGTCTTTCGAAGCAACCGGGTTACAAACCATTGAGCCCGAACAACTCCTAGAGGAATCAACTGCCAATCATGGTTCGGTTGAAACCCCAACCACTGATACTTGGCCATCGGTCAATGTACCAATTCAATTTTACGAACGCCTGTCAGTGCCTCACACAGCTATGGAAACAAATGTTGTTACTTCCTCTAGGAATTCTTCCATTCCCACCACCGTTGCTACCACAGGAGAAGCCTCTCCTAACTGGTCGTCATCGGTCCGGGCCACCATGGTCTCGACCGCAACTATGTCGCATAGTGGACCAACCCCATCTATCACGGAGGCCACAACTCTTTTTACACCTAGTACGACATGCTCTCCATTCTCATACGGTATGCCTAGTTTGGGCACAAGTCCTGCACTCACTCACTCCACTTTACAGACTTTGGGTATGGGGAAAGGGAGCTCTAACGCTCCTCTGCAAGGTCAACTTGGGGACATTCTTGTCCCTTTTAATGTTTTTCCTTACACCAAAGGTCATATCTCTCCTTCGTCCCCTTCGCTTTGTGGTCTGCATCAGTAGTCCACCAGGCAACCTGTAACATCCCGATCTGGCGCACTGACAAAACTTATTCTTTGAGGACACTTGCTCGCAAGTGATCTGGATTTTTATGATGATGAACCACTTAACCTTGATGATGATGCGTCATGATTGATGACAGGAT
>JZKD02S1652457.1:0-13418 GCA_000966675.3 Picea glauca | reverse complement strand
AGTTTATCTCTGGTGCTTGTGTGGCCCCTTTGCGGCTCGGGGGGCTAAGGGGGAAGAAGAGTACCCCTAGTGTTTGGCTGGGAGGTACCGGTGAGCTTTCTTTGGTCGGCAAGCAAAAGCGGCATGGAGCGAGGGAAGCGGCACAGCATGAGGGATGTCTCCGAAGCAGGCGAGTGGCAACGGTATGGTTTTAATGGTGAAGTAGAAAGCAGTTTTACATTCAGAAAAATTATTGTTATTGGTGATAATATGATGAGATTGGTTGGCATTATGGTTTGCAATTTCGTTCCGCAATGATATTGTAGGTTGTTTATATTCTGATCATGTGTCACCTTACCTATGTTGTCATGTGTTTTTGCATTGATATGAATTAGGTGATGTTGTTAAATTCTTATTTGTTAAAAGAAGAAAATAAAAATAAAAAAATTCCTACTGAACTTCGCTATTCATAGACATAACGAAGGGGTTATTACACAACCTGCACACATGATTTCATTTGGAGCCGGGATTCAAGGAACACCTACGCAAACTATGCTGGTAGTTTCATCACCGTTTGTTTGGAACGGAACATTTGGTAACAACACTTTCGCATCCACTGCTTTCCCATCTGGGGGCACTCCCATTTTTGGACAGTCTACTCCAGCGCAGGGTACTATTCCTATGTCGGGGGCACATATAGCAGGACCTTGGAACTCAGGACAAGGATCCATTCCCTCCTCTGGAATGTCGTTCTGGGGTAATTCTTTCCACAATCAATGGAACCTTGGACAGACTTCTCTGCCTCTTCCAACAGGACCGACATGGGGTAATCCTTCCCAAAGTCCTTCAAACACAATGCATGCCCAACATCCTATGTCCTTTATGGGGAATCAGCCAATGATGTCTCCACAGATGCAAAATCCTTACGCTGGTCAGGGCCACAGTTTCTACCAGAATTCGGGCCAGCAGCCAAACTTTTCCTGGCAACCTGGTTCCATTCAAACTCCAGGACCCTTTTTCCCAGGATATTAGCAGCAACCCAAACTACCATTCTTGGTGACATTACACTTTCCTGATTTGACAAGGTTGTTAAATGATCCTATTTGTCACGATCCACGTTGGCCTCCTATACCAACAAAGTTTCCTTCGGACATTCCAAAGTTCGAGGACAAGCCTAACGAAGATCCAGGTGATCACGTGACCACTTTCCATATTTAGTGTTCATCTAACTCATTGAAATATGACTCCGTCCAGTTGCGATTGTTTCAACGCACTCTTATCAGGAGTGCCACGAAATGGTACATCGAGCTTGATCGCTCAAGATACTCTTCTTTTGGCGAACTAGCGATGGCCTTCCTTAACCATTTCCAGTTACCTGTGAGATACGATGCAGGCACAAAGTTTCTAGCTAATTTTGAACAGACAACAGCAGACCATATCTCTGATCATATCCGAGAGTGGAGATGTCAAAAGAGTGTAATCAAAGTACTAGTCCCACCAGCATTCTTGCTGGAGTGGTTCCTTAAGTATTTAGTCCCACAATTATCCAAAGACATCGCGACTTCAAGAGTTTTCTCTGAAGAAGATGCCCTCATGAGGTCTCAATAGTTTGAGCTTATCTATTCTTAGTCTGGTTTATTATACAACATCCTTTTGGATGCTCCATGATCAATACTGGATAAAACTAGACAGAGAGTTGGACCACATGCCGACAACATTGTTGGCTCAGCACAAACCAAGCCCACTGAGCAATTGACGAAGCAATTGCAACAGTTATCTATCCAACATTCAGCGGCCAACCAGACTACTTCTTTGGCTGCTCCTCCTACCCAAACGTCGGAAGTACACTCTGTGAAGACGACTAACCCAAAGGCCAACCAACAGCCTAAAGGGAAGAAAAAACAACGAAAGAAGGGTAAGGGTGAGAAAAAACCCACTAATAATGATGGTGAGGACACCACGAAAAAACGGAAGGTGAGGTATCCATGCAACTTGTGTGCGGAAGACCACCCGAAACATCTGTGTCCTCGACTTGCAGAGGTCCAGAAGTTTGTCACACAACAACAACAAGCCATGTTAACTAATCCCTTTCAGCATGGGAAAAATTTAACTTAAGCCTCTACAAGTGCTGAAGGGGAAAGCTTGGAAACCTGCCCTCCTCCGAACAATTCCTCTGCCACAAATGTATATATTGTTAGGGGTGATGCTTTAATAATGACTAGAGCGCACGACTATAGTAAACCAAGCGCCTCTAAGAAGGGTAAATAAGTTGAGATCCCATATCTTTCTCTACATATCGAGAAGACGTTGGGTGAAACAATGACATGCATCCCAAAGGGTGCATTTAAGAAATCTTCTCACAACCCAAACGCAAGGGCCGCCCATAATTACTCTGTGGTGGAAGATTTATCACAAACCCCTTGTGCGATGTCCGCTTTGGAGGTCTTCCAAAGCTTCCCTACTTAGAGGAAAGCCTCGTTGACTTCTTTAGGCTCTACTGAGACTTGTAACCTGGGTACCATCATATTAGATACGACCGACTTGAAACCTCATTTGTCTTACCACGTCGTGTTTCAGATAGTAGTGGCTCATCCCACGAAAATTTTTACACGGAATATCTTCTGTACGGTGTTCGATGAGGGTGCTTTGACTTGCATTATGTCGTTAGCATGTTGGAAAGCCATTGGTCAGCCCGCTTTGTCTCCATCACCAACTCTCCTCATTGCGTTTGACGGTCGTTCTTTCCGACCACATGGCATCGTTCCTTCTTTCCCTGTGCAGTTAGGAGGGAAGACCGTGTGCATTGAAGTAGAGGTAGTCGATGCTCCCCTCGACTATAACCTCTTGTTAGGTCGGAGTTGGACTTATKCTATGCAATATGTGGTTGCTACAGTTTTTCGAGTCTTGTTGTTTCCACACGAGGGTCGAATAGTGACCATTGATCAATTGTCCTTCTCTAGACCTGACCCAACTTTGGGGGCATCCACGATTCCCATGATTGATAATCCTCATCCTGGTGTCGTTAACGTAGGAGTTGGTTTGTGCCCATCCTTGATGGGTACCTTTGATTACCCACCTCCTCATAACGATGTCAAGTTTATATCGAATCACCACAAGGCTGAGATTTTTCACTTTTCGTCGTTCTGCATGACTTACTTTGAGGATCTATGGATTCTTCCTTCCCCATCAGCCACGATGGATGAGACAAGGAACTCTAGCATGTCCATGCCCTTGTCGGCTGATGAAGTAGTGTACTCTTTAGTCTAGCAAGCTTCAAGTAACCCTGATCCGACTCCCACACAAGAGTTGGATCCACTTCCAGAGTCTATTTGGGCTCAGGGTTCTCTTGCTACCACTGATTCATTAGATTTAGTCTTGCCTTCCGACGAAGTAGTAATTGAAGCAATGACTAGTCCAGACAAACCTTGGGACAATCTTCATAACAGACCATATTTCCTCCCGGAGTTACACCGAATCGAGGAAGGAGAATTCACTATCACCATGGCAGGAGATCAGCCGTGTCCTATTAACCTCTTAGCTACACAGGAAATTTATGCTGAGGGCAATATGGCGACTATTGACGAAACCATACCTATCAACATCTTCTGCAACCCTAGCGTCATGGAGAATGTCTTCGTCGGGGTGGATTTCTCCCCCGAAGAGATTCAGATTTACACAGATCTTTTCAAAGAATTCCGCGACATTTTTGCTTGGTCTTATGAGGAAATGCCAGGTATCGATCCGAAAATAGTTGAACATGAAATCACAATGTATCCTGATGCCAAGCCTGTGTGACAAAAACTTTGTCCAGTCAATCCTAAGAAATCAACAACCATCAAGAGAGAGGTTGAGAAATTGCTCAAGGCAGGGTTCATTTACCCTATTCATTTGACTCAGTGGGTGTCAAACCCTGTGACGGTCGATAAACAACAAGGCATGATTCGTGTATGTACCGATTTCCGTGATTTTAACAAGGCATGTCCGAAATATAATTATCCAACCCCATTCATCGACTAGATCATTGATGAATGTACCGATTGTGAAGCCTTTTCGTTCATGGATGGTTTTTCGGGCTTTAATAAAATCCAAATCAAACCTAAGGACCAACACAAAACGACATTCATTTGTCCGTGGGGTACGTTCGCCTATCGTAAGATGCCTTTTGGCCTCAAGAATGCTGGATCCACTTTCCAGCAGGCCATGTCTTTTGTGTTTCACGACCTCAAACATATAGTCGAGGCCTATCTAGATGATCTAGCATCACGCTCTCGCAAGTGAAATGATCATCCTACACACCTCTGACTAATATTTGAACGTTGTCACTACTTCAGGATTCGCTTGAATCCCAATAAGTCCATATTTTGCGTCACGTCAGGACGTTTGTTAGGTTTCATAGTGTCAACCACAGGGATCATGGTGGATCCTTTTAAGGTGGAGGAAATAATCCAGTTGCCCCCCCTACGCACAATCTTACAACTTCAAAGTCTTCAAGGCAAGGCGAACTTCTTACGACGCTTCATCACCAACTATGCCGAAATCACCAAGGGATTTATGCGTTTACTTAAGAAAGACGTTCCCTTTTTTTGGGATGAGGCCTCTCAATGCTCTTTCGATGCATTAAAACATGCCCTCACAACCGTGCCTCTGCTACGACCATCTAATTATAACAAAGATTTCTTATTATATATGGCTGCCACAGAGTCAACCATAGGCATGGTTTTAGTTCAGGAAGATGATTCATTTTCAGAATATGTGATCTATTACCTGAGCTGAGGCCTCGTAGGACCGGAACTTAATTATTCTCATCTAAAAAAACTTGCGTTGGAAGTAGTTCATGCTATTCAACGGTTCCCTCACTATGTTCTGTTTCGCAAGACCACCGTCGTTGTTGTCGTGAATCCATTCTAGTACATGTTGACACGATGAGCTATCGGCAGAAAAATTAGTAGATGGATGGTCATCCTCCAAGAATTTGACTTAGACTTCATTTCAGCAAAGTCCAAGAAGTCATTGGTCTTCGCAAAACTTATTTCGTAGTTTTCGGTTGAGTCAGGTGACGTTGTGCCTGAGGAATAGCCTATCCGGGGGGATATGTTTTTGATTGAATCATCATACCTCTGGTATGGAGATATACTGATCTATCTCCAGAATTTGAAGTGCCCCACCTCTGCTTCTTGTGACGAGCGTCGACGGATACGCCATTAGGCTAAGAATTATCTCATACTCGATGATACGTTGTATCGGAGAGGTGTAGACTGCATCTTGCGTCGATATCTCACTCATGAGGAGGCTGTCATATTGCTCAACGATTGTCATACAGGATCTTATGGAGGTCACTTATCTGGGTTGGCAACAACCCAAAATATTTTACGAGCAGGCTACATCTGGCCCACACTTATCAAAGATTGTATCGAGGCGGTCAAGAAGTGTCATCCATGCCAAATCTTCTCTCGGAAGATGAGGGCACACCCAACTCCTATGTTTCCTGTCATCACAGTTGGTCCCTTCACTAAGTGGGGGATTGATTACACTACATGCAACCCCCCATCAGCAAGGGGGCTCCGTTATATCATTGTAGTTGTCGACTACTTCACTAAGTGGGTCGAAGCTATGCCAACATTTAAAGATGATGGAGAGACTGCATCTCTCTTCTTATTTAACTAGATTATAGCATGGTTTGGCATTCCGAGAGAGATTGTCACTGATCATGGAAGTCACTTTCAAAACCAAATGATGTCTGAGTTAACGTCAAATCTTGGGTTACGGCAAGAACATTCATCACCTTACTACCCCCAAGTCAATGGGGAGGTGGAAGCTGTAAACAAAACTCTTAAGACAATTCTACAGTGAACTATCAACTCAGCCAAGTCAAATTGGCATTTGATGTTATACTCGGCATTATGGGGTTACCAAATGTCAGTTAAGACTGCAACCAATTTCTCACTTTTCCAACTCATTTACGGGTTGGAGGCAGTATTTCCCATCGAATGTAAAATCCCATCTTTGAAATTGGTAGTACAGTTATTTCCAGACACTCCTCCACTTGAAGAGAGGTTAGTACACATTGAGCAATTTGATGAGCAGCATCGGGATGCGTCCCTGGCCAACGAGGCTCATAAACATAAGGTCAAGTGTCAATATGATAGGTCCGTTTGTCCTCGAATTTTTTCTGAGCACGACCTTGTCCTTGTCTACGACCAAGATAAGGACCCCCTGGGGGCAGGAAAGTTTAAACCCATGTGGTTCGGACCCTTCATTATTAAAGAGGTGTTAAAAAAGGGTGCTTATCGTTTGGTCGATTTTGAAGGGAATGCTTCGGCGGAGCCTCGAAATGGGCTCTGCCTCAAGAAGTATTACTCATAGAAAGGTCACTGTGGGTAACTTTTTGTAACATATGTATAGTCTGTGTACTATTACTTTTTTACAGTTCTTTGAAAACGTGTCATGGACGTGTCATTGATGTTATCTTTCGTCAATATGGCATATGTCAAGTGTGTCCGAGGTGTTCATTGGATATGTGGACGGTGCTAGTCGACACACATGGAGGCTTGCCTCTACAGCTTGGGTAATCTTTACACCACAAATAATGTTGCTGAGTATAGTGCATTTATTGAGTTGCTTCATGATGCTTTGTCATTGGGTATCTCTTGTCTCCGGGTCTATCTAGACGCTCAACTGGTTGTGTCACATCTAAACAGAATATATCGGGTTCATGACCCAACTTTACACCGACGATTCCTTAGGGTATGTCTCTTGGAACACAACTTTGATTATATTACATATTTTCATGTTCCTAGGAGTCTAAATCAAATCACAGATACTCTAGCTAATCACATTTTAGATTGGCATCTTKCTCACATATAAAAAGATCATGAACATAAACATGTAAATACATTCTTGTACACATAATCCATAAGACACAAAAGAGAGATAAAAACCATATATAAACATCATAAAATCCTTAGAGTACATAGATGGGCTTAAGCGCCTCACAAGTTGGAACAGTAACGAGTCACTGGGCTTATGCCCTCAAAAATTATATATACATCAGTTCTCGTGGCACATAAAACTCTAAAGTCTACTCAGGGCCTATGGGCCCTGTTATAATCATGTACAGCCTGGGATAAACGCCTAAACAATTAGAACCGTTTCCGAGGTGCCCCCACAACATGAGTCTGCATGGATGGCGGCATGTCCTCTATCTCTGCCATGCAAACTGTGCAAGTGAGTGCAATGAAGTTCCGCTCAATTCACCTTAGAACCCTCCCGACCTCTCCTGCTGGGAGGTTCCCTGCTACTGCTTCTCCCCCAGTGGCGGCAGTTGCGGCTTCTAGCCATGGGCGATGCATGTTCCGTGCATAGTCGGCAGGTTGCACGGGTCCCACATCTGCATGCAATAAAAGTTCACCCATCAAAAACTATGGTATTCAAAAACATGATATATATATCAAAAAAGACATAAAAATTACATATGCAAACAAAAAAACTATACAGGTTGAGACTTACCCATCTCCCCTCGCTCCTCACCAGGAGGCACTGGTATCGCTGGATCTCTGGAGAAGTCGATCCCCACATATGGGTAGTCCTCAATAGCTGGGATCTATCGTGACAGCCAAGCAAAAAAGTCGTCGTTGAATGCCTCCACGGTCCTTCCACCACCCTATCACGACAGTAACGCTGCCCATCTACATAATGCGGGGAAAGTGGCTAGATGTCCTTGTACTTTCATCCGAGGACTAAAACATGGAACTATCTCGAAGAAGAATGAACACAGGATGGTCCCAAACCTGAACTTCCTGTGTCCGCTGACGACAAGCTGTCAACTAAATCTTCATGCACTCCAACAGTGTGGTACTCCAATCAAAAATTTGTGCATTCATGCACTGGATCGCACAGTTCATCTGTGTGTGCGAAGCCTGATGCACGGCTGCTGAGCCGGTAATCCACCCAATAAGCGATAAAATAGTCTGTAGGTTGAGACTGGTAATCCTACTAACAGGTACCGAGGAAGTTCTATGATCAGTCCCAGCCTCACAATACTCATCTATCAGCTCCGAGACTTTGCTCGGCCCCGCAGGAAACGTCTGAAAGTTGACTGGTTCCCCTCTCCTTAAGAGGCTAGTCAAAATATAAATTTCCTCGGTGGTGGGCACCAAGGATTTCTCCTCTAGCATGAATTCCTCTGCGTCAGGGTGCCAGTAATCAACCAAGGTGTTTAGTATCCTTGGTTGCGCGTGCATAAATGGACATAAAAAGAATTTCACCAATCCGCATTGCGTCAGCACAGCCACAACATTCGGATCTGCAACCACTAACTCATTGGCGGCCTCATGCTCCCTCTCCCTCCACTGAACATACATCCTGCCAACACAACAAAGTCAAAAGAGGGTCAATACTTTTATACATTATCTTTTTCATTACACGGGGGGGTACCCATGGCCTGTAGAGGTGACAGTCGCGGGCACCCGCGCGCTGTCCCTGGATAGCCCTCGTTTGCCTAGGGCAGACCTTTTTGAGGTCAATGCCCACCCCCAAAAATAAACTAAATACAATAAAAGAAGCATTGAATAACTAGACAAGGGAGTTTGTACTTACTTGGTCCAAGAAGAAGTCCGTTTCGTCCACTGTAGCTCCCGGAATCACGATCTTTGGCAAAGGGGGTCTTTTGGTTCCAGAGTCAATTTCCAAATCAGCAATGGTGATAATGAGCTGCCAGCTTCTATTTATAGACATTTTGGCCTCTTTTTGTCACTTTTTTGGGCCCCTTTATCAATTTCTTTATGCCAAAAACCATTTAGAGTGATCCAGAAGTTATATGGGAGGGGTTTGATCAGGTATTGGGACAATTTTTAATGAGTTTCGAAAAATAAAAATAAAAAATATATTGACGGTCCATAATTTTTTTTTTTAAAGAAATCAACTTGAGCATATAGGTTAGGATATTGCCCCAACTTTTTCATCTCGTTGCTTTTTTTATGCTATAGGATCGATCCCATCCGTTTGTGACACGGAACCGTCATATCTTCTCTAGCAGTGTCGCAACTTGATGGTAGAGCTTACCAAAACATGGATGCCCTAGGTAGGTCCTGGTTGCATTATGGTGTCCATGCCATTTCTAACAACATTGTAGGCTCGGGAGTCCATATAGTCTTTCCTGAATACGAGCTTGAGCCTCATTCGCATGGGTCTTTTTCACTCTTTGTCTTACCCTCCAGACTCCCACAACATAAAGGGTCTCCTTTTAAGCCCTTTTCAGACCCTCTAAACATGAAAAGATTTCTGAGCGATCTTGTGACCTTTCACGCTCGTTAAACTAAAATTTGAAGTCACGTCTGTCAGGCGGTAGTTTACCCCTTTTTCAGTCCGGATGTTCGAATGTACAAAGAAAGGAATAATCTATTGAATTTCCATTCTTTAGAAGAGTATCCTCAGGTAAGATTTTATTCCTTTTTCGGGCATGAGGGACTAAATTTACGAAAAAGAAACCCCCCCGGAGTTCATAGTTAAGCTCTTTTTAGACTCCCTAAAACTGAAAATATCTTTGAGTGACCTTATTCTTTCACACTCGTTAAAATGGTCCAGAAGAACATTCCTGAAGCAGTCCATAGTTAACTTTTTTCAGACTCATTAAAAGTGAAAAAATAGTCGAGTGATCTTGTCCTTTTCACACTTGTTAAAATGGTTTTGAATTGACGTCTAATCGGTGCTAGTTTATCCCTTTTTCGAACCGACTAGACTATTGACGAAAAAGGTACCCCAATGGAGTTTCCTTTTATGCTTTTTTAGAATCTCTACATATGAAAAATCATCGAGCTTCCCTTCTCTGGGCTCGTTAAACTTACATCGAAGGACATTACCTTTGTGTGTTCTATCAACCGCATTTGCATACCTTACCCATCAACCTTGTAAGAGTTTGCTTCTGCGTCTTAACACCTTTGGCCACTGGAGGATTTTTCCCGAGTATCATTTTACCAGAACATCAGTCTTGTCTTTGTTCCTTGAACTTGTATGTTTGCAGTACTCATTCCTCCATTGTAACGTAATATTCCTTTATTCTTTTTCAAAATCATAAAAAAGAACAAAAAAAAATCAAATATACCCCAAAAAGAGGATGGGAAAAGTATTTTATTTATTGGCAGCATAATGAGTCGCCCTTGGATGAAGCACATCTGTCCGTTTGATCATCAGACTATGGGATGTACTACGACCTTAGGAAGCTTTGATCACTATATAGAGTTGTGTCCTCCACCGTTTGATTACTCTTCCAAACATATGGGGATTTTGCGTTGCCTCCTGCTTCATAGACTTATGATTAACAGATATGTTGCCTGAGTCTTATCACTTGTCGTGCTATTGTCAAAGGGAAGTTTGTCACTGAGCCTGAGTTGACCCCTCTGCAATATGCCTCTTGTCCGCATACCCGGCCATCCTGAACGTCCAATCAAGTCTTTGTTCGAAATCACTGAAGCCTTCAGTCCGATCATCAAGATTATCAAGTCCATAAACGACGAGCCGTCGAAGACCTCTGAGTAGTGCAGTCGTACACTCATATTACACTCTTACCCAAGTTTTAGAAGATTTTGAAGTTGTTTCTCGAGCTCTGAAGTACAACCATCAGGCTGAATCAGCTTCTGGGAGATTGATACTTTATATGTATATCTTTCCGATTTCGAGATGTAGCTCCGCTATGTATTATTCCCGACTACTCTTCATAGTTATTTGACATGGATCTACAGTGTATTTGATTGGTAGCCATGGTTCTATTTTATACCGAGAATGGGTATGCCTGCCTCAGTGAGACATTTGATATTTTGCAGATGACACCTCTTGATTCCTGATTCTTGGGCTTACTCTTTCAGCATATCAGTACAGATTGGTAAAATATTGGTAATGTATTTCGGCCATCAGATTCTCTGCTGACCTCACACATTAAGGGGCATCTATTATAACCCTAAATTTCACCACACATGCTTACCTGGCATCAGGCCAACTCATATCCCTTCATTGCCAAAAAATCTGCTGAACAACCTCTTTGAGAATCCTCTCAGGAAAAGTCACACGCGCCCTAACCCACTACTACACACGTTGGAACACTGGCAGGCCTACTACAGCCCACGTTTACCTAACAAAGCACAAAAATAGGAAAGTTTTGGATGGGACAAAAAGCTATGGGTCAGTTAACTGAAACTCCCAGCCATGCATGGCCGAGAGTTCGTCCAAAACCCTAGTTCCTTCTAGCCTATAAAAGAAGGGGTAGGGGTACCATTTGGAGGAGGAAAATTATAGCGAAGAAACTCTGCCCAATTGAAGAATCCATTTGTCCCAACCCTTTAGACTTTCCTCAAGCCTAAGGAGAATTAATGCAAAGCAGTTGGAGGACAAAGAAGAGGAGGAGCCCAGGATCAGCATCAAGGAATGGTGGTTGGTATCAACATTGATTGTAAGTTGATTCATTTTGAAAATAATAAAAAAATACTTTTCCCATCCCAATGCATGAGTTATTTATGATTTGTGAAATTTATGCTTAATTTCTAACCCTCAAGTAGAAAAATAGCATGCATGCGTAGTGTTTTGTCTTGATTGCAGGTTAACTTTGGAAGGAGCAGTGCAAGTAAGTGGGCAAAAGTGCAACGAATGATCTACACCAAACATCAGTAAAAAGGTTAGTAGTTCCTTTTCCGTGCATGTGTCTTGAAAGAGGGAGTTAAGTTTTGGGGTGGTAGGTTAAAATCTCATTTCTTTAAGGTCAAAATCTGCATGCAAATCTGACCCTAGTTTGCTAGTTCGTAGGGTATTATTTCCCAACAACAAGAGGTTCCATTGAAATAGGTGAAACACCCCCGTCTTCAGAGAAATATGAAGTGAAAAGAAGAACTTAAGCGGTATCAACTTCACTCTCGAAAGGAAGAGTGGGATTGATTGATGATTGAATTGGACTGACCACTTCATCAACCAACAGTTGGTTGGGAGAGGAATCATAGGAGGAAGTTGCAGGTTGTTTCTAAGAAAAAAAAAAATATTCCAAAAATTGTCAATCTTCATCTATACGAGGGCAGAGGTAAGTGAGATGCATTTCCCCACACAACCAATAATCCTGACTTTACTGTTTTTCCTCCCAACCTAATGACTAGTTAATGGGTTATCATCAACATGACCTGCAGTTGCTGGTGACATGGTTATTGAGAACTCATGGAACCCACTTCCAAGACCTTGGAAATACCATGGTAATGTTTAAGAAGGTGGTCACCCTTACAAATCCTGGAAGGGAATTTTGTCTTGTGAACTATTTTGGTCGACGTTTTAACATTATCGTCCTTCATTGTTATAACCCTAAAATGCACCATACAGGTTTACCTGACATCAGGCCAACTCATGCCTCTTCCTAGCCAAAGACATGCTGAGTAACTCCTCAAAAAAACACTCAAAACAAGCAACCCGCGCCCTAACTTCTCACTGGGCGCGGGTAACCGCTTGCTGTCCCTTTACTGCACGCGGGTATCCGCGGGCTACCCAAAACAGCCCGCGAGTACCTAACAAAGCAAAAAATCAGGGAAGTTTCCGCCGAGACACAAGTCTTTTTGTTAGTTAACTGAAACTCTCCGCCATGCATGGCCGAGAGTTCGACTAAAACCCTAGCTCTTCCTAGCCTATAAAAGGAGGGGTAGCGGTACTAATCAAAAGAGGAAAAAGGATAGAAAAGAAACTCTGCCAAAATAACCAAGCCTATTATTGTCCACACCCTTTAGCTTTGCCTTAAGCTTCAGGAGAACTTCATGTTGCAGCAGTTGGAGGACAAAAGAAGAGGAGGATCCCAGGATCAGGATCAAGGAACGGTGGCCAGTCTCAGAACTCATTGTAAGTGATTCAGTTTGAGACTAATGAAAAAGATTCTTTTCCCATCCCAAAGTTCATGAATCTCATCTATGTCATTTGATTTATGTTTTATTTCTAACCCCCTATTAGATCAGTAGCATGCATGTGTAGTCTTATCTTGATCGCAGGAAGCTTTGTAGAAGGGGCAGCAGCATCAAGGAACTAGAAGGCTCAACGGAGGATCTACTTCAAGCATCGTTAAAAAGGTGAGTTAATTCTTCCATTGTTTGCTCGAAAAGGGGTTGAGATTTTGGGTAGAAGGTTAAAAGTTAAATATTAAGGGTCATTTTCTGTGTATAAGTTTAGAGCCCTAGCTTATTAGTCTATAGGGTAGAATACCCAACAACAGAATTGGCGACTCCACTGGGGATATTTTACTCTTAGGGTTTCCGGGTTTGGTTAAAGATCTTTTTGGTAGATCAAATAATTCGTTTTTTGTTTCTTAGCTTACTTTTGTTTTCTGTTAGTCGAAAGCTAGCAGAGAACCTGGTTATCAATACCAGTTCTCTTTGACTGACGCTCGACATTTTTCTTTTCGGGACACACAGAGGTACCCGCGGCCTGCA
>JZKD02S1652446.1:131858-147883 GCA_000966675.3 Picea glauca | reverse complement strand
GACATAATTGTTTAAGCACAGTAACAACTGATTCACCGCTGCCCCTGCCCTCCCCTATCAGTTGTTCAACACAAGGAACCTAACTATACTATAAGTTGGAGAGATAATTGTGTTAACAATGAGCCCAAGGGGGTCCCATCTTTAAGGATTTTTAGTGATCCATAATTCTAAGGCAATAGGACAAGTCCCATCTTTAAGGATTTTTAGTGATCCATAATTCTAAGGCAATAGGACAATTCACTCATAGGTGTGTTTCTTGGTGTTCTCATAAGATGAGAATTCTTGATATCTTTTTTAACATAATTGGTAACCTTGCTTAAAGGGTTACCTAGTAACTTCACATAGCTCTTGCTTGATGTAAGGCGTTCCAACTTTTTCTTGTGATGATCTTCCTTATTCATGATCACTATGCAACCACCCTTTCCGCTTTCAAAATAACAATGTTCTCATTCTCCCGAAGGTTTCTGAGGGCAACAAATTCCTCTTTAGTTAGATTACTTTTTGGTGGTTTTTCATTCGTGAGAGTGTGAGAATGTCTTGTCTGATTTCCTATTTTGCACAGAAAGGGAAGGATTTGATCCCATCTTTGATTCTACAAACAATGTCTTTGAAACGGATAGATCTCGGGGTGATTGCAAACCCTAGGCCCTTTCTTAAGGCATACATCGTGGCATCATCACTCGGAGAGCTTGATAGATTTATAACGATCTTCTGGATGTGGTTACATACATCGTCCACTTGGAGGTGTACGACTTCATGTTGGCTGCTTACGAATTCGCCTTGCAAAAACTGGAATCAAATGGTTGTCACGGAAACGTTTTAGAAAGGCAAGATCAATTTTGCTCTTATCAATATTTATGCTAACATCATCATGAATTTCAATTCTGTACATATCCGATTCTGCACTTTACAGTGTTATCCAAAGTTTAAGAGGAAAATGCTCATCCAGATAATAAGAAGCTTATTATTCATGTCATTTTGAGAATTGAACATGGATATGGATGGATAGAGAAAATAACATTCATTCCTCACCACCATCCAATTAATTCAAATAAAAAATATTAATAAAAATATTATTATTAAACTTAATAATAATATCATCTTAAAAATAAATAACAATATTATTATTAAATTAATAATAATATGAAACTTTAAAATTTAATAAAATATTAATAATATTAAACTTCAAAATTTAATAAAATATTAAACCATAAAATTTAATAACAATATTAAATTTCTATTAACATTAATTGAAAAAAACTTAGAAACATAGAATTTAATAACAATATTAAATTTCTATTAACATTAAGTAAAGAAAACTTAGAAATAATAATAGAAATTAAAATTAATAACAATATTGAATTAAACTACAAAATAACTAAATTTAAATTTAATATTAATAATTAGATGATAACACAAGAATCCACAAAATCATTTTTTTTTAACAATGTTAAAATATAAAATATAATACTGAAAATAGAAAAGATTGAGAAATAACAAATGATATAAATTCTAATATAAAAGATTGAGAAATAACAAATGATATAAATTCTAGTATAAAATGAGAATAATAAAAATAAAGAAATTAAAATTATAGTGAGATACTTTATAGTATAACAAACAAATTTAATATTAATAGGATATGAATAATATAAGAATAAAATAAAATTAAAGAAAAATAAAAATAGTATCCATTAAAGAGGATAATAAAAGTAAAGAAATTAAAATTATTAAAAATTATAATAAGTCTTAGTGTTAATAACATTATAAAAACAAAATTTTGCTGTTAAAATAAAAAAAAAGGAGTAAGGAAAAATTAAGGATAAAGACTGATTTAGGTGGATATTGGTGGCCACCCACTTATTCCAATTGGTTTCTTTTGTCAGTTTTTAGTTTAACACCTTCTTTTGTACTTCTTTGTAATTGTGGGTTCTACAATTTTGGGGTTGTATGAAGCCCTACACATCTTCCAATGGAGACTGGTAGCTGTCCACCTAATCCAACTGATTTATTTTGGAAGTTTTCATGTTAGCACATCTTTCTATACTTCCATAAAGATGAAGTCATAGTTTGATGGCATAGTGCGTAGTTCTCGAAAAACGTGATTCATGTGACTTTTGGTGTTTCATCTCCTAGGGTTATGTTTTTGGATGTCTAGGGTTTTGACATTCATGTTTATCATAAAAAGGCCTTTAGAGTCTCATTGTAATCATCTTCTTGTGAATGAGCATAGGTGTCACATCTATTCTTAGAGATTAAATTGCCACCATTCTAGCGAGTCTTGCAGTGTGTATTTTTACAGTCTCTTTACAATTCTTTCATTAATAAAAATCAAGTATTGTTGTATTTCTTTGTTTCTGACAAATTTCATGAGTATTTCATTGTAATATCTTTTCTTTAATTTCGTTCTAAAAATAATCCACATCAAAGAGATAAAAATAGAAAACAAGAGAGGAGGAAGGAATAGAGGAAGGGACAAAACACTACAAGTCAAAGGAAAACTAAAATAGGAAGAGTCTAACCAACATTGACATAATTATTAGAGCCTCTATGTGAGTTGTTATTTCTCTAAGTAATAGGGAGCTAGCTTCTTCTAACATCCCAACCATTATCTTTGTTGGGATTGAGAGGATGTTTGAGGATTTCAATGGCTTCTCTAAACTTATGCCTAAAATAGTTATCCTCCTTAGCAATGAACTTAGTATGCTCAAGGCATAACTAACGTTTGGTGTTGTGAGTGTTCTCAACAAGGGAAGAGTTACAAAAAGATCAAGCCTAATATTCACTTGATGTTCCTTGACCCTTAATTGGAAGGAACAACCAATTTCACCAATGTAGGATTTTCCATAGGAGCAAGGGATCTCATAAACCCGTTTGTGGAGACAAGGATTTATGAGGTCCTTAACGGACTTCATCACTCCCGTAATGGTGTTAGGGGGCTTGAAAGAAACAAATATATTACTTATAAATCTTTTCTTGGTCATTTATATTACTTATAAGTGTTTTATAAATCTTATCCATCACACCATGGATGAATGGAAGGACTAATTTTGAGGTTTCATCTAGTTCCTTGTTATGTGTCTTGCTACTAGCTCTTTGAATGGTTCTCTTAATTTGGGTTTCTTTATACCCATTCTTTTTGAACACCTCAATGAGATGTTTGCGTTCATAATCAAGAAGTTCATTTTCTGAAATTCTAAGGGCCCTAATGGCTTCGATACTAATGGCACCAAGTTTTTGGGTTGAATGGTGATGAGAATCAACATGGATGTTAGGAACCTAACCTACCTTACCCACTACCTCAATGAGATGTTTGTGTTCATAATCAAGAATTTCATTTTATGAAATTCTAAGGGCCCTATTGGCTTCGGTACTAATGACACCAAGTTTTTGGGTTGAATGGTGATGAGAATCAACATGGATGTTAGGGACCTAACCTACCTAACCCCTAAAGTGGGTAGAATAATATATCTCCATGTAATAAATGTCAATATTAATAAGGCCTAGCAATAAGGAGAAATAAGTCAAATGTAAGAAGACCTAATAGAAGCTTCTGCTTTTAGAAAGATCTTCCTCTAGATTGTTCTTTTGGATATATAGATTTAGTATAATTGGATAGATAGATTTAATATAAATAGGAATAGAAGGGTATGCAAAGTTTTGTCTTGGATATTAGCTCTGATGGAGGTTGCCTCCTTAAGAGACAAGTGAACATTGCTCTTAGTAATCAAAGTGCTCTTTCTGGTGTTATTATGATATTGTTTTGGTTATATCATTGTTTCTCTGCCATTTCTAGCTAATTATATGCATACTATTTTATATCTGGAGTACTACAATGGCGGTAGTGTTTAGTATGGGTAGCCTTTCTAAAGACTTGATGGGATAGAGTCCCATTAGGGTTTTTAATGACCCTCACATCTACAAAAGGGATACTTTCATTTTCTTCCATCTACATGGTGAATTGGATATACTCGAATTGGTTGTTTAAATGAATAAAAAATTGGACAACTTATGCCACATGACATTGATATCATCAACAAACCTTTTCCACATATTGGAGAGAGGAGATCCCATGAAAACTCCACTAATTTTCTCATAAAATTTTCACATTCCTTAATGACATCCATAGCTACATTAATGAGTACCTTAAAAAACAACTAGACCACATCTATCAAATCTTGAAGATCAAAACGAGTGTCTTTGATCATGTCCACAAAGACACTAAATCATTATCTTATATAAAGAAGTTGGTAAGTCCTACAAACGCTGTTAAAATACCAATACTGGCAAAGTACCTAGCTAGATCATAATTTGTGGAGCTAATCGTGTTAACCATCGGCCCGAGGGGGGCCCCCATATTTATTGATTTTTAGTGAGCCATCAATTCTACGGACGATAGGACAATTCGGTGACATGAGTTTCTTGGTGCTCACCAAGATGGGAATTCTTTGTTAGCTTTTTTAACATCATTGTTAACCTTGTTTGAAGGGTTACCTGTTACGTCTTATAGCTCTTGATTAACACGTAAGGTATGCTAACATTTTCTTGCGATGATCTTGCTTATTCATGATCAGAGTGGCACCACCCTTCTCGGCTTTCAAAATAACAATGTTCTCATTCTCCCGAAGGTTTATGAGGGCAACAAATTCCTCTTTCCTTACATTACTTTTTGGTGGTTGTGCATGCCTAGAGTCTGAGCAACGTCTTCTCTCATTTCCTCTTTTACGGAGTCACTGAAGGATTTGATTGAAAAACCTAGACCCTTGTTTAAGGCATACGTCATGGCATCATCGACTCGTGAGCTTGATAGATTTATAACGGTCTTCTGGATGTGGTTATGTACGGTATCATCTTGGTTGTGTACGATTTCGTGCTGGCTGCATATGATTTCGCCTTACTCTCGTTTTAGGGTTGACAGATGCAAGAATTTTCACAAGTGCTTTTCCTTAGCCTCCCATCCAATTCTGGACGCGTTTAAGGCAGCGAAAGCATCTAGTTCCATCCAGATATCAGGCTGGATGAGATTGCAAAGGCGTAGGTGAAGTTGGAGCAAGTTTTTGAACAGGAAAACTAAGTCGGATTTGGTCTTTGTTGTTAGTTTCTCCATGAATTGTTCCATCTGCTACGTATCGAATGTTTTATGGCAACGAAAACTGGAATCAATTGGTTGTCACGACTACGTTTTAGAGAGGTAAAGATCAGATTTCCTCTTCTCAATATTTATGCGCAGTCTTTCAAGACGGCTAACATCATCATGGATTGAATTCCAATTCCGTACAGAACAAAATTTGCATTTTTCAGGCCTCTCTGCTAAGTTATCCATTAAGACTTTAAGCTAAGTTCATCATGACAAAAAGGTCCGAATAGAAAATGCTGATGAAGATAATAAGTAAGAATGAGAAGGCTGTCAGGGAGGACCAACAACTCTTTAGGTCAAGATTGGCTCATAAGAATGAGAAGGCTGAAAGGGAGGACCAACAACTGTTTAGGTCAAGGTTGCCTCAGAAAAAAGGAAAAAGAAAGAGACAAGCAGAGAAGAAAAAACTTTATAAATAATGTAATATTAATAAAGAACTTATTATTTAACTTAATAACAATATAATTCTAGAAATAAATAAAATATTAAATTAATAATAATATTAAATATTAAATTCTAGAATTTAATAACAATATTAAATTAATTCAAAAACTCTAAAAATAATAGTAATATTAATAAATATTTTACTATTAAAATTAATAACAATATTAAATAAAACTATAAAATAATTAAATTAAATTTTAATAAAAATAATAGTAATATTAATAAATATTTTACTATTAAAATTAATAACAATATTAAATAAAACTATAAAATAATTAAATTAAATTTTAATAATTGAATGATAAAATTAATAACAATATTAAATAAAACTATAAAATAATTAAATTAAATTTTAATAATTGAATGATAGAATAAGAAAAAAAAGTAAACTTTTTATAGAGATGTTAAATTTTAATAAAAATAATAGTAATATTAATAAATATTTTACTATTAAAATTAATAACAATATTAAATAAAACTATAAAATAATTAAATTAAATTTTAATAATTGAATGATAGACTAAGAATAAAAAGTCTATAAAATAATTAAATTAAATTTTAATAATTGAATGATAGACTAAGAATAAAAAGTAAACTTTTTATAGAGATGTTAAAATATGACTCTTTATCTTTATAATATTACAAACAAAGATAATATTAAAACCACTATTAATAAAATAAGGATAATATAGTGGGGAAGGAACTCATTAAGAGACTAAATACAATAAAAATGGAGATAGGAAGAATAACATAAATATTCAGTGAATAATATCTTCTATTAAATAATGAAATAGGTCGAAACTGAACTGAGCAGAATGGAATACAATGAGGCTCTAGAGACCCTTTACATATTACTCATGAATGCCAAAATCCTAGACATCCAAAAACCTAACCCTAGATGGTGAAACACCAAAAGTCGTGTGGGCCCTATGGGTAAGTTGGTGTAATTTGGTACCTTATGGTCGTAACTTTTGCATACGACCTCTGTTTTAGGCACGTGATAGCCCATTGGAAAGGTCTTTCAGAGAACTACACATTTCGCTATCAGACTCTGACTCCGTCTACAATCTGACTATGGTGAGCCAAAAAAACAACGTTTAGGGCCTCAAAATAACCCTAGAAGTACAACATGATGTGTTGACATGAAAACATACAAAATAAGCCAGTTGGATTAGGCGAGAGGCCACCCGTATCCACTTGGAGAGTGTGTGGGGTTTCAGACAACCCACGAAGTGTAGAACTCACAATTATAAAGGAGTACAGAATAACGTGCTAAAAAAACGGACGAGAGGAGCCAGTTGGAATAAGTGGGTGGCCACCAATATCCACCTGGATCAATTCTCCCCCCTTAGGAAGCAATGGTATCCATTGTGTTGATTTTCCCCTTCAGGTGAGGAAACATCTGCTAGATTTGGCCCTGGGTGAGCCACTTGCCTTAGTGTAGGAGTTGCCTTGCCTTGACAAACCGATAAAGATGGATCCGCTGTTGGCGAGTGCCCTTGACCTGTGTGTCCACTATTTGATCAGTGGATGCTTGTTCCATGTAGTCAGGGTTGAGCTATGTTGGTAAGCTATTCTGCGATTTCATAGGTGTCCAATAATGGTGGAAAATATGGTTGAAGGAGGTTCACATTGAAGACTGGATGTAGACCAAGGAAGGGTGGAGTGTTGAGCTCAAAATCATTGCTACCCACAACCTTGGTGATAATGTAAGGCCCATAATGAAGTGGGAAAATATTTCGATGGGGCCCGGTAAGATGCTCCTTTTGCAGATGTAACCAGACTTTGTCACCAACCTGAAACTGGCGTGGTACCCTATGTTGATCATGGCGTTGCTTGTACTTAGCATTGGATTTCTGCAAAATCTCCTGGACATGTTGGTGGATGTGCTGAATCCTCTTAATGAATCCACTGGCTTTGTCGATCCCAGACTGATAAAGGGAAGAGTCTATCTGTGCGGTGGAAAGAGGAAGTGAAACATCAATGGTTTCCAAGGGTTGGAATCCTAGACCCACCTGAAATGGGCTATGGCCAATGGAACTATGGAGAGCCCTGTTGTAACTGTGTTTGACATATGGGAGACACTCGTCCCATGTATGTGGATGCTTAGAATTGTACATGTGTAGGATGTGCATAATCCGATTGACTACTTCTGTTTGGCCATCGGTTTGGGGGTGGAAAGTACTGGATTTTGTGAGCTTGGTGTCCAACATAGACTAGAGACTTGACCAAAAGGTGTTGAGGAACCTGCTATCTCGGTCGGAGATGATGGTCTGTTGTATCTCAAAGTGGACCCATACTTATTTGAAGAAGAGATTAGTAGTATCTTCCGCTGTGACATTCTTCTTACAGGTGGTGAGGATGGCCATCTTTGAAAACCGATCAATGACCACAAACACACTGTCATTTCCTTGCTTGGTGGACAACAAGCCAGACATGTAATCCATTGAGATGGATTCACAAGGCTTCTCGGGAATAGGAAGAGGGGTGTATAATCCTTGTTTTTTGATGGAGGGAAAGATATGATATACTTGCTGACGTGATGCCAAAGTTTTGGCCAAAAAAATATTTCTGAAGAACGACCACAGTTTTCTCCACGCCAAAATGTCCTACCACCCGACTGTAGTGGGATTCCCAAATCATCTTTGCACGCTCGCTTGTAGGAACACAAAGATGGCCCAAGTGGCATAAGATTCCATCCCGAATGTGAAAATCAGTGACAGGTGCACCTGTACCCAAGAGCTGATAGGTGGTGGAGAAGTCCGAATATTGCTGATAAAGTTGGGGCCACTCAAATGCTTCATGTCCATAGGAATGGAGCACAGTGGTGATTGTAACCATAGGAGGCCGACTGAGGCAGTCAATGACTTGATTGGAGATACCTGTCTTATACTTGATGTTGAGATGGAACTGTTGTAGGTAGGTGGACCACTTCTGATGGCGGTCGTTCTGCAATCTCCCTTGGATTTATATGAACTGCAGAGGCTTGTGATCAGTGTGTATGATCGTCTCTTTCCCTAGAATGTAATATTTCCATTGATGGTAGGCTTGTACAATGGAATACATTTCCTTGTCATAGGTAGGGTATTTCTAGACAGTATCAGAGAGTGTCTCACTATGGTATGCCACATGATGCTTGTGTTGAGTGAGAACTACACCCACAACATAGTCAGATGCATCAGTCTCAATATCGAATGGTTGTTGCAGATCAGATAAGGAGAGTACGTGAGTTGATCACAATCGATGTTTCAGATCATCGAATCCTCGTTTTTGCTCCTTCCCCCACACAAAATTGGCCCTACCACCACCCTTGGTCACCTGGCTAAGGGCCCATGCAATATGGGAGAATCCCAACATGAAGCGTCGGTATAAATTGGCTAGTCCCAAGAAGCTCCGAAGCTCGGTCAGTGTGGTCGGGGCTGGCCAGTCATGAATGACTTGGATCTTACCTGTGTCAACATGTATCCCATGCTCATCAACAATGTAGCCCAGTTATTGGACCTTGTTCATGCCAAAAGAGAATTTTTCCAAGTTGGCATAAAGTTTGTGCTGCCGTAGAGTGCTCAAAACCTGCTGAATATGCCGCATGTGCTCCTCCCACGTTCTTCTGAATATGCCGCATGTTCTCCTCCCACGTTCTTCTGAATATGAGGATGTCATCCAAATATACCACCACAAAGGAGTTGGTGAAGGGTCTTAATACATCATCCATCAACCTCATGAAAGTGGCTAGTGCATTTGTTAAGCCAAAGGGCATGAGTAGCCATTTGTAGAGACCTTCTTTAGACTTGAAGGCAGTCTTCCAGACATCAGTTGGTTCAATGGGAACCTGGTGGTAGCCAGACTTCAGGTCAATGTTGCTAAAGAAAATTTTCCCCTTGATTTGGTTAAGAAGGTAATCAATCCTGGGAATGGGGTAGTGGTTCCTGACTGTGATTTTGTTTAAGGCTATGTAATCAATGTAGAGTCACCAAGTCCCATCCTTCTTTTTCACTAGTACAATTGGGCTTCCGCAAGGGGAGGAGTTGGGTATGATGTGCCCTTTTTGAGGAAGCTTTTGGATCTGACGCCTGATTTCGTCATTCTCCATCAACGAGTGCTGATAGACTGATCCATTAGGTAGAGGTGTGACTGGGGTCAGATCAATTGGATGCTTGACTTGGCAGTGTGTTGGTACCCCTGTAGGTGAGGTGAAGATGTCTCTGTATTCTTCCACAATCCCGTCCACTTGCTTATGTTGCAAAGAGAGGCATTGTGTAGAGGCCACGGATATGGCAATGACCTTCTGCTTATTGTGAGCACGGATCACAAAGAAGACGAACTTCCCAGTTTGTGAAATGACCTTACTTCATTTCTTAACAAAGATTAAAGAAATAACAGTAGGCGGTGCCACCTCTGGGATCATGTACAATTGTCTACCCAAAGTAATAATAACATTGTGGGGTCTAGACTTATACACAACATGATGCTTCCACAAATATGGTTGTCCTAAAATAACATCACAAAATTCAAGGGGAGAAATATCACACAATACCTCATCTTTGAAAAGCTTGATGCCATAGGGCAGACGACACTGTTGGGTGACACATAGATCTCTTCCTTGACAAAGCTAGCTAATGGTGTAGGGTTGTGGGTGCGATGTCGTTAGCAGGTCCAACCACTTGATAACCTCTGCTAAAATCAGGTTCTTCTGACTACCGCTATCGACAATGAAATGAATCGAAGCTCCCTTGACCCACATCTGCGAGTGAAAGAGGCGTTCCCCTTCCTTTGGTTCTTCTAGTTCACTTGGACAGACTTTGGTAGTGACTATGGCACTGGGTTCAACATCGATAATCTGCTTCCCTCCTTCTAGATTTGACTCAGAATAAGAATTGACCTCTGACTCGGAAGCCTTTAGCTTGACCAAAAGGGACTGCTTGGAGCGACATTTGTCGGTGTTGTGCCAAGGAATTTTATGGTACTCACACCATTTTCTTGTGTCCTTCTTCGTCTTCTCGTTTCCCTTCTTGTGTTGCAGCTTGGACAGATTATCCTGAGGGAGACCATCCTGACTTGGTCCCTTGCTGTGTGGGTGGGGTTTGCCTCTGCCTTGCTTCAACTGTGAGGGTGTAATGGCTCTAAATTAATTTAAACAACCATTAAATTAGAACACAACAGTAAAATTTAAAAATTACTTCATCTAGCACATTCAAAATCTAATTTTTCATAGTAATAAAATTTAATAACAATTTAATTCAAAACAATTCATGATTCTAACCTGAACCTGATGCTGTCGCTTGCTTCCTTCCTGCTCCTTTAGAACACAACCCAAAACCGACCTCCCTGCCGACTAGTTAGCTTCTAGCCCTAGGATATCAACAGATATCTTAGCCCTCCGAGCCCAAAACCTCCAGCAACCCCCCGGTGCACTGTAAATTCCTCCCTCTATCCACTACTCCAATCTCTCCCAAAATCCCTTCTCCCCTCTCGTAGAATGAATCCTCCTCTCACCTCCTCCCCCCCCCCCTTATTCCTCCTTCACCGCCTCCCTACATTAACTCCTACCTAACTGCTTTATTACACCTTATCCCTCCGCCATTAATACCCTTATCCCTCCTTTATTACTTATCCTAATGTATTGAATACGTTATCCCTTGTGGGATACGTAACTCAATTTTAAACATTATATTTTATTATCCACCTCTTATTTAATACTTTATTAATTAATGAATTAATTAATAATTAATCAATCATTAACCATCATGAACACTATTTAATAATATCCAATTAGAAATGTTATTTTAAGATATAAATACAGTTTAGCTAATCTTTTAGGATTACATTAATAAATTAATTATAATTGATAATCAAGGGTCCTTATAGAGGGGTTTGCAGATCCAAACTCTCGTCGTTTCTACTTAAATTTATGCTTGATCTTGACAGCGTATCTATAAGCTGTGCCCAATGAGGCGATGTCCAGGAAATCCATTTCTGTTTGAATGTATCTATGCAAACAACCGTGGTATTTGAGCACCATATGACGCTCAAAATCTTTGATACCCAATTTGGTGCGTAGGGTATGGAAAATATTGGTGAAGTCTGGTATTGTCTGGTCCCTTTCTTAACGTAGGGTGGTCCATCTGGTGTACTAGTTCTCGTAGCTTCCAACAAGGTAGTACTGTTCTTTAATGGCGTCCCGGAAGGAATCCCATGTAGGGGCCACCACAAAAATTGCAGATTCCTCCACGGCCCTTTGCTCAGAGTAAGTATCCCACCAGTGTTTAACATGGAGACTGACCTTGAGGAGTGAAAAAGTGATCTTTTCCCTATCAGAAAAATTGTGGACCGAAAAAGATCATTCGAGCAGATTCAACCATTTATCTACAACATCCGCATCTATTAGTCCTTCAAATAATGGAATATCAATTTTTGCCTGTATTTTGAAGGGGGTTGCATGGCCTCTTGATGAAGAGGCTTCTCCCGTGGGCAACCGTCGAAGGATCTGAGCGAAGTTGTCCATCATTTCGTTCCTTTGTCGCGCGAGGGCTTCCTCGAGAAACATTTTAATATGATCTCCTACTCCATCATATTTCTTTTCATCTCCCATGGGTTGTTGTCAGGCTTGATGCGATTGATCTGGTAATGGATAGATTGGTTCGAGTCCCAACTTATTGTACCCAGACCTTGTCGGGGACATGCACGAAGAAAAATAAATGAAGAGTAGAACGCTCTGATGCCATTGATCCGGATTTAGGAGCGAAATGAACTGATTAACCGACTGAATACAATAAACATAGAGATAGGAAGAATAACACAAATATCCAGTGAACAATATCTTCTATTAAATAATGAAATAGGCTGAAACTGTAAAACTATAGAACTAAAACTTGCTCGAATGGTGGTAGCTATCTTTGAGAAGAGATGCGGCTGCTACATGCATTCGTCTGAGCATAATGGAATACAATGAGGCTCCAAAGGCCCTTTACATATTACTCATGAATGCCCAAAACCTAGACACCCAAAAACCTAACCCTAGAAGGTGAAACACCAAAAGTCATGTGGGCCCTATGGGTAAGTTGGTGTAATTTGGTACCTCAACTTCCTAGGGTTGTAATTTGTGTATACGACCTCCGTTTTAGGTGCGTGATAGCCCGTTGGAAAGGTATTTCAAAGAGCTACACATTCCGCAATTAGACTCTGACTCCATCTACAGTCTGATTGTGAAAAACCAAATAAACAACGTTTAGGGCCCCAAAACAACCCTAGAAGAACAACATGATGTGCTGACATGAAAACATACAAAATAAGCTAGTTGGATTAGGCGAGAGGCCACCCGTATCCACTTGGAGAATGTGTGGGGCTTCAGACAACCCCAGAAGTGTAGAACTCAGAATTACAAAGTAGTACATAAGAACGTGCTCAACAAAAATGAACACGAGGAGCTAATTAAAATAGATGGGTAACCACCAATATTTACTTGAATCACATAGAAAACAAATTAAATAAAAAAGTAAACTTTTTATAACAATGTTAAAAGATAACTCTTTATCTTTATATTACTATAAACAAAAATAATATTAAAACCACTATTAATAAAATAAGAATAATATTAAAATAATAAAATAATATTGACATTATGATGGAATTTGACATTTTCTCCTGGGTGGCGCTTCCTTTTTTCTCTGACCATGCGCCCATTATAGTTAAGCTTAATTTTCTCCTCCGCCACAAATATTACCCTTACAAATTCAACCACCACTGGTTATCTTCTGCTGACTATACCGATCTAGTGCACTCTGTCTGGACTGACCCGTCATTTGAAAGTGAAATGAATCCCAAACTGAGGATTGTATGGAAGCTAAAGGTTCTAAAATCGCAGTCAAATTCCTGGAGCAATCGCAAAATGGATTCGGAGGCGGCTCTACTTATCAAATTAGAGTCTGAGATCAACAATTTCATTTTACTCTCCTCCACGGTCGTTTTGTCACCTGAGGACTCCGATGCTTTAAGGCTGCTGGAGAAGAACAGAGCACATATTCTGTGTGATGAGGAATTGAAATGGAGACTCCGAAGCCGAGCGACCTGGCTGAACTCGGGGGACTCCAATACGAAATATTTTCATAGCATAGCCAATCATAACAGGAACAAAAATATGATTTGGTCAATCCAGAATGGAAACAGCGAGACCCTCCGGGATCAAGGCACAATCAAAGCGAAGGCTGTCTCTTTTTTTAGTAACCTTTACAAAGAAAACAAAATTCTTTTTTATCCTGAAAACGTTGCTACTGCTAGACTCTTCCCGAAATTGGTATCTGATACTGAAGCGTCCGATCTCTACAAGCCTGTCACACTGTCGGAGATCAAAGATATATTATCCCATTTCAAAAAAGAGCGAATCCCAGGGCCTGATGGCTGGACAACATAATTCTTCTCATTCTTCTTCGATCTTGTGGGGCCGGATCTCCTACACATGGTGGAGGATACCCGCATCAAAGGTAAGGTTCAAATTTGTCTTAACTCCACCTTCTTGGTATTGATCCCGAAGGAAAATCAACCTGACTCCTTCACTAACTTCAGACCTATATCCCTGTGCAACCTTATTTATAAGATTGTTTCTAAAGTCATTTCTAACCGGATGAAGCCGATCTTGGAAAGAAGTCTTTCGGCTGAGCAGCATGGGTTTCTGAAAGGGATAATAATACATGATGCCATCGGGGCTGCTCACGAGAGCATCCACTCCATTAAATAGAAAAATATGAAGGCTCTGATTTTAAAAATTGACCTCAAAAAGGCCTTTGACAACATCGACTGGACATTCCTGAGACTTATCCTACACACGACGGGTTTCAACATCCAATTCACGGACTGGATTATGTCTTGCGTCTCCAGTGCCAGCTTTGCGGTGCTGATTAATGGGGAGGCAACAAACTTCTTCAAAAGTGAACGAGGGCTCCGACAGGGTTGCCCTCTTTCACCGTACCTCTTCATTCTTCTCATGGACAGCCTAAGTCTTCTCCTCACAAATTACATCTCAGATCACCGCATAACAGGTATTCATGTTTCAAGGCTTATCAAGCTGGTACATCTCATGTTTGTGGATGACACTCTCATAATGTCTAAAGATGATCTTTCGGAATGGATGGCGATTATGGAGGTTCTCAAGCTTTTCAGCACAGTCTCAGGGCTATCCATTAACCCCTTAAAATCCACTATACACTACTGGGGTTTAACCGAAGCCGAGCTCTTGCCACTCAAAAACTTCATCCCTTTTACTTTCATTGATTTAAAGGAAGGCTTCATTTACCTGGGATTCAGACTGAAACCGGGAGTCTCATCTTCTGCTGATTGGTACTGGCTAGTCGCTATTTTTGAGAGGAGAATTGGTTTCTGGTGCAATAAGTGGCTGTCCCTGGGGGGACGTCTCATTCTGGTCAAATCAGTTCTTGAAGGCCTTGCTGTTTACTGGATGACCCTCTCTCGTATCCCAAAAAAAATCATCATTCTGCTCCGTAGACTCTCATTTAATTTTCTGTGGAACAACCTCGTCGGAAAGCACCGGTTTCACCTTTGTAGATGGAAGTCTTTGGTTAGGCCCCGAAAGGCAGGGGGATGGGGGCTTAAAAATCTCTCCATATTCAACTCAACGCTCCTAGCTTGCTCCTTCTGGAGAGCGGTCTCTCACGACAATATCTGGCATCGTGTCATCATGGACAAGTATCTCGGTGCCTTATCTCTTCTCTCTTGGCTTCGATTGGCTACTCTTGGACCGGGTCGGGCTTCACCCTTTTGGAGGGGTCTGCTCTCAGCCTCACCGGTCATTCTCCATTGGCTTCGGTGGAAGCCCGGATCGGGTGCCGAGATTTCCCTCGGAAGGGATAAAATCCTCGGATTGGAAAATCAATCGATCTTATCGCCTCAGCTCTGTTTTTTGCTTTCTTCTCACAGTTTTGTTTTCCTGTCTCAGATGAGGGTGGTTGCGTGCGCCTCTCATCTCTCTGAAAATTGGATTCATAGAATCTTTCTACAGCTTCAAGGTCCCTTGGCATCGAAGTGGGATGCCTTTACCACAGCTTTGAAATCGACAGGTATCTCTCTCCGGAATTCGCGTGACACTCTCCTGTGGGCTGGAGGTGATGGCTCGGGCTTACTTACAGTGAAAAATTCCTATGCGGCTCTACTCCAGACACAACCCATAGTTGCTGATTCTTCTTGGCTTCACCAGATCTGGAAATGGCGTATTCCCCTCAAGCTCCAACTTTTTATATGGCTTTGTGTTAAGGACAAGGTTCTCACGTGGGAGGCTCTTCGTAGGCGTGGATGGCAGGGTCCTGGAATTTGTTCCCTCTTCCATCAAGACACTGAAGATATTCATCATCTCATGGTTCATTGTAATTTTACTTCCCACTTATGGAACCTCCTTTCCCTGCATTACTCACTTCCGCTGGCCTGGAATGGCGTCTCC
>JZKD02S1652446.1:96143-111321 GCA_000966675.3 Picea glauca | reverse complement strand
CAGGAAATTACCCTTGGTGAAGAAATGTATGAATGGGGTTGCTTGCGTGACCCAATTTATATTTTTATCCTAAGCTTTTGGCTCGGGCACATTGTGTTAAGAGGCATGCAAATATCACCGGCTAAGATCTGCACTCTCAGATTTGTAGTCCTTATTGCATATCAGACCCCCCCTCAACCTTCTGCCTTTAACGAGGGGGGGGGGTCTGAGTTGGTGGATTTGCAAGCGCGGGCCCCCCACTACGTGTCTCCCTCACAGTAACTCAGAACCCCTCGACGCATTACCACTTAGCACCTACCCCTCCCTCTGAGTTAGCCTTCTTACCACCTCCCATTACCGCCATTGTTTCTGCCGCCACCCGTCCTCCACTCACATCACTCACGTGCCTGTTCCCTTCCCGCTGTCACGTCTCCCCTCTTACCTCCTTACATGTGTCTTCCACTCCCAATCCATGTCACCTCCGCCATGGCTATCCTGTACCTTCTGACGCCGCATACACCTACCTCCACGTCCTCTCTCCTCGCCACATCATTCCCTTGCACCTTTACACCTCATCTCCCGAGTACCGGCACCCACGTTTCCCAGTCACTGCTCCACCAACTGCATTGTTCCATTTGGCCTCTGATCACCCCCCATTCCATACTGGTTTGCGCCAATCATCTCGCTAGCTCCCCATCATCATCGTCCACGTTTTCCTGTCAGTATTCCCTGCAAACGTCCAATGAATATCCAAGTGGTAGAGTTTCAGAGTTCGACCAACACACTTTTCCAAATGCCGTATTGACTCAGGCTCATCCTGATCCCGATGTAGGTATTTAATGAAAGTGAGAGAGGTGGTTGAAACCTCATCTCACCACATAAATGGAAAGACAAAGAAGGACCAGCCATGGAAGTAGACTGTCATCCCAGACTGACATGATATCGCACCTGACAGGGAGCCGCATGGGCGGTCTGACAAACGACTGGACGCACAATGTGCAGAGGAGTTTCAGATGAAAATATTTGACTTGATCGCACATCTGGAAGTGGTAGTTGATCTGAGTATATGTAGGCATTTTTGATATTTTGTTGAGGTCGATGGTTGAGAAGTGCTCCCATTTTGTAAGCTTTTTATGAAGAACACTGGTTCTCTGGTTGTGTATTTGTTTCTGATACATCTTGGTTAATCTAAGTCAAATTTATTACTCTATCTTATTTTCCTCTGATACTGAGAGAGTTCATGAATGACTGATTCACATGGATTGTTATGACTGTATTATGATGAATATTACATTATAGTGTTGTTATAATTTCTTTTAGTTTCTTTGAGATTTGAATTCAAGAGGATATTGCGTTTAAGTTTTTCCTCCTTAGGATGCTGGAAGACCTGATGTCCACAACAGACCTCTACACTCTCACCAAAGTCTTCCCTCTACTCACCCTTACTCCAACTTACTAACTGAAGTTGATTCTAGACCTCACCTGCATGTGCATACTAGTCCCGTTTTCTAAGTTAAAATGATATCATCTTGAGTCTGCACCCATTTGACCACTTTAAAACCAACCTATGACATAAAACTATGATGGGTACTGGGCTTACCCTCTCTGCAATCAGAGGGTTACTTCTAGTGCTAACACCCCCATTTCTAGAAAATTCTATGCATAGTCTTTAAACATGGTGCAACTTGGTTGAAGCACTTAAAATCAATAAAATTTTATGAAACTTGGTGATAAAATATAGGAATGTGTCCTATATAACATATATAAATTTCATACCTTAATTCCAAACTACAACAATGTGGTAATAAAAATACTTGGCCTTTGTCATTGCATAAAAAAGTGTGGAAATTATTGCACACTAGTTTTGGACACCTTCCTAGCATCAAATTTTGCTAAATATTCATGATAATGTAGAAAAATGTGTCCTTGACATCCTTGCCAATTTTTATCCATTTATTCTAAGAATGAGCATGTGAAATTTAAAATCCAAAGTCACCGTTTATGCAAAAATAAATTATGGAATTCATTGTGGGATGGTATTGGACTTGGGCATGAGGGATAAACTCCATATATGCTTCTAAAATTTTGTTTGAAGGTAGAATAATATCTCTTCTAAAAAATATTCAAAATTTGACATTCAATTCGAAGAGACGAGTGCATGTCGGTGAAAAGTTTGAACCAATGTCATTGTTGAATAACCGAAAAACTTGAAATAAAACACAAAATTGAAATAAAATGTTTTTTTCTATGTAGGATTTCCAAAGCCCTAGGGATGCCCTTGCATTAGACTCAATTGGCTGGAAACTTTTGAGAATATTTCTTAAAATGTAGGTACTTTATAGACTAGATATTCTCCTCTGCCAATATCTATGGCTAACATCCATAAAAATTCCTTCAATATTTTGACCTCACTCTTCTCTACATCTAACTCCACTCTTTATCCTTTCTTCTATTCTTTCCAACTATGGTCCACATGTGTTGCAATAATCTATTTTTTTAACTCAATGGTTCTTTCTACCTTATATCACTCCCACTGGATGGTTTTTATTGCCTCTCCATCCTCCCTCTTTGTCACCATTCTCAGTGTTTGATGTATTGATTATGGTTCTTTCTACCTTATATCACTCCCACTGAATGGTTTTAATTTCTTCTCCATCCTCCCTCTTTTTCACCATTCTCAATGTTTGATGTATTGATTGCATCAATACACTCTACTCCTCACCATGAAATCTGTTTCTATTATCCTCTCCTTCTTTTGTGGCTTTCCTTATCATGATCACTTCCTTCACTTTCTCTACTACATTTCTTGCAAACATACCACCACACAAAAGATTATGAGAATGGGAAATTCCCATCTCCTCCTCCTTCAAAAGTGTTGTTTTTGTAACACCATGGTATGACCCCAAGGGGGGAATATATGGGGTTAAATGTATATGGTATGACCCCAAGGTGGGAATATATGGCGTTAAATATACACGTAATGGGTAAATGTATATGTATAATGGTTAACCTAATAATAAAGGGTCCACATGTTCAATGTATGAATATATATAGAGAGATCACGTAGTCATTATTAAGGACATGTGATTTGGATGTATGAATGTATTAATTATTTGAAGGAGGTTACTCTATTATTTATGGATTTATTGTGTAACTCGTATCTCTTATCTATCTTGGAGTTTTGCTCCACATTCACATTGGTGTACATGGTGTGTACTTTTGGTTTATTATGATATTTTAAGGTTTTGGTTAATAACATAAGATTTTGAAGGAGGGTAATATGGTATGACCCCAAGGGGGGAATATATAGGGTTAAATGTATATGGTATGATCCCAATAGGGTCATACATGGGGTTAAATATATATGGTATTGCTCCAAGGGGGGAATATATGGGGTTAAATGTACATGTAATGGGTAAATGTATATGTATAGTGGTCGACCTAATAATAAAGGTGCCATATGTTCAATGTGTGAATATGTATATATAGAGATCAATTAGTCATTATTGAAGACATTTATTTTGTATGTATGAATGTATTGAGTGTTTGGAGGAGGTTCTCCTATTCTTTAAGTATTTATTGTGTAACTTATCTCTCTGATATATCTTGGAGTTGTTCTCCATGCTCACATTGGTGTACATGGTGCATACTTCTGGTTTACTATGATATTTTAAGGTTTTGGTCTATAACACATCAATGATATGCTCTTCTTTTTATTTATGCCATTGCTCCACAAGTTCTTTCTACTATGCTTCTTTCACATATTCTAAGACCATATTTGACATCACCTTCCCAACCTTATCCAATTCTACATTCAAAGGATGTAAGTTAAATGTATTCCCATCTTTCTCAAACCATTAGGTATTTCTTATCCCATCATGCATAACTATTCTATGAAAATTCCATGGCCTTCCCAACAAAATGTGACAAGAATCTATGGAAAAAACATCACATATAATGCTATTACTATAACCAATAATATTAAAATTAATCAAGAAATATTCTCTCACACTAACTATATTCCCATTTTGTAACCATGACAATTTATATTCTTCTAGATGAGGTGTACTATTCAAATTCAATTTATGAAAAACATTAGTAAACACTAAATTTTCTTAACTACCACTATCAATAACCAAATTACAACACTTACTTAAAAATCTTGCATTTAACTTTTAATATGATTTTCCTCTATTCTAGTTATTTATCAACTTCTTTCTTAGGATGTAACAATATTTTCCTCATCATTAAATTTTTCCCATGCTCTGATCCCATATCAATCACTACACTTGCTGCTATTGCTAGTTCTTCTTTGGAAATATGAGTCCTTCCCTCAACAATTTTTAGCATTCAAATATCCTATGGACTTGCAATCCACATATAAATAAAATACCTTTAGATTTTCTTCCTCAACCTTTTCCTCCTACTGAACCTCTTCCTCTGTCAGCATCAACACTTCTTCCAATAGGTTGGTTTATAGTGTTGGAGATTTCTTGAATTTCTTCTTTGTGTTTTTTTTTTTGTTTCCCTCTCCCAAATCCTTGACCTCTTCTCAAGTTCTACTTATTTCTTTGAAATTTATCCTCAATTCTCAAGGTTTCTTTATAAGCCTCTACAACTGAATGGAACTTTAACACATCAAATTTATCTTGAATGGAATAAATCAAACCATTCACATACTTAGCAATGGATTATGGACTCTCCTCATTTTTTCCATGCCTAATAGAAAGTTTGTATAATTCCTTAGTTTACTCCTTCATAGTCATCTTCACTTACAACAAAATTTGCAATCTTCTCAATAGATTTAAAGCATAATCTATAGGCATACATTTTATTTCCAACTTTTCTACCATTGCCTTCTATGTCTTAATTATGTTTTTCCTTTCATACTCTCTTTCCAATTGCAATTTATCCCACCATCAATAAGAAATAATTTTCATCCTTATACAATAATACCTAACCCTCATAGGATCTTTAATTTGTTCAAATTAAAAATACTTTTCCATTCTCCTATCTAATTTATCAATTCCCTAAGATTTAAACTTCCATAATAAATAGGAGTTTCAATTTTAGGTTTATCTTCATTATCTCTAATCACTTTATCTTCTGGTTATTCTCTAACAGTCTCCACATCTCTTCTTCATCATCATTGTTCTCTTCTTGGGAAACACCTCTTCTTTGTGATACTTCCATGGCATCCATTATGGCCATCATTCTCCTCATCATTGCTGTCGGGTCATCAACATCATCTTCTTCTTGTCTTCTGGATATTCCACGACCTCTTCCTCTTTGTGCCATTTATGAAATTATCTTATGGATCACTGCAAAAACTCTATGTATGTTAAATATCCACTCCCACACCATTCACAAGAGCCACTAATCCTCTCTTACACAATTCTACCCAACATTCCACTTTGCTGGAATTGTCAAGTCCACTTAGGAGTTCAACAACATGATCAACTCACCATGATACCACTTGATGCAAACTTGGGGGCTTGAATATCAAAATCACATAGTGAAATCACCCATAAAAAAACACAAAATTGTAAAAACATCAAATTAAATAAACATTCACACATATTGTCTATATCACCAAAAACATTACAACAAATAATTTCACCCATAATCTCTGCAAACATTATTAGCTCAAAGGCCAATGATATTTGGCCTTATTACATTCAAAAATATCATGGAGAGGTCTTTGGATCACACACATTAACCAATAGCTATAGAAGAAAACAACGGAGAGCCAACATCTCCTATTACATCAATCTCCTAGGTATTTAAGCTATGGGGCCATGACTATTCAGTTCCCAATTATTTTTATTTCCTTGGGTCACTCCAACATTTTTTTTACAATTAATAAATTCTAATAATTGAATATTTATCTTCCAAATAAGATCTAAGTGTTGGAGTTTGAATATTTAAAGTTAAATTGGAAAAATAAATATGTGGAAAAATTTTTGTCATTTTTTACCATAATTTGTAATTAAATTATTTGGACCCCTTGAAATAAATATTTTTTTATGAAATTGAGAGGGTTTATACATAATTATTTTCTCTAAATCCTATGAAAATTTCTCAGTCTAATGGTATATATTAGTTTGTGCACAAGACAAAATATTGAACCCTTGTGTTTGGAAAATTATGTGCCTAGTCTCTAAACATGGAACAACTTGGGCATAGCACTTGAACTTGTTAAAGTCTTTTAAAATTTTGTTATCAAATAGAGAAATGTGTTCTTTACAACATATCCAAATTATGTACCTTAATTACAAAGTATGAGAGTGTGTTCATCAAAATACTATCAAAGCAAAAATAAAATATGAAAAGTACTATGCAATAGTTTTAAGCACTTGTGCCGCATTTACTTTTTCTAAAAAAGGGTGAGGTTGTGTAGAACTATTTTTTTGACATCTTGTCCAAATTTCAGACCTTTATTCCAAGAAATGAGTATTCTCATATAAAAATGCTAAGACACTAAGACACTATTTGCATAGAAATGAATTTTGGAATTCACTATGAGCTAGTTTTGGACCTAGGTGTGAGATCTAAACTCGATATGTATTTCTGAAATTTGGTTTGAGGATATAATATTATCTCCTATAGATGAAAATGTTAGATAATTGCCACCACCAAACAACTAAAAAACCTTGAAATAAAACACCTAATTGAAAGAAAATATATTTGGGTGTGAAATCTTTCAAAAGCACTAGATATGCTCCTACATCATCAACGAGGATCAAAGAAAAAAATTGAAGAGGAATTTATGCAAATGGTATGCGGTGGAATTTTTTGTTGTTATACGTGGCCAAAATGCTACATTTCTATTTGTTTTCTCAAATTTTGTAATCAACAATCCATGAAACTTAATCATTTTATATTGTGATAAATACCATTTTATTAATTTATTGTTATGCATGTGTACAAATTAATTGTTTGGATTGTAATTTAATCTGGACTAACATTTGGATTTATAGGTTTTAAGAATCCCTATGCCATCCAACAGAGGGCGATTGTTCTTTTATACCATGGTCTTAATGTTATCCAGCAAACACAATCAAGAAAAGGAAACATTGCATCTTTCTATTCATTTATAGTGTCCTAGAGTATCAAGTAATGGTTTCTTTCTACTATAAAACTTTATGTAGTTTCTTATAAACTTACAATTCAAAATAGGTATCATATTTCCATTTATTTCTCTTTATTTTAATTGGTTCTAATTGATTACAACTATTTATTAATGACATATAGTGTTCTAAAACCTACATATGGAAAAATCCTTTGCAAGATCTATATTAATAATTAAAATTTCTCTGTAGACATCATGGTATCTAGAGTGATGATGTAGTATACCTAGGGAGGTAATATCGGGTACCTAGGGAGGTACTCAATGGGAATGTGGTTATGTATTATTAGTGGAATTCATTTAATATATGAGAATGTGGTCATTCAATGTAAGATGGACTAGGTCCACTATATTAAAAAGACCCACTATGGTAGTTAGATGTAATAAATGTGAGAAAACTCTTTAGAATGTTCCTAGGAGATAGATAGAGCTATATAAATAAGTGTAAGAAATGTAATTAAACACAGTGGAGAATATTGTGAATGTATCAAACATTGCTTGAGGAGTGTTATCATTCCTTAAGGATTAATATATGGTGTTACCCTACCTCAAGGGTTTTGACTATTTCTTGTGTTCATTATTGGTGAATGGTTTAGTTTATTCTTGGTTTATTTTGAGAGTTATATTCGGATCTATCTAGACACTTAACAATTGGTATCAGATCACTTTCCTTGGTCAAAGAAAGGGATAATTTTTTGACTCTTTTCGCATATTTTTTCTAGAAAAAAAAGAGGGCGGCGCACTTCAGGTTCAGATATAAAAATTTTTGAGAAGAATTTGACTGAAAAAATTAGGTATTTGAATTCCTCTTAGAAAAATACCCAATTTTGAAAAAAAAATTAGACAAAATGAAGTCGAGAAGTAAAGTTATGAGAATTTCAAATTCAATAGTTTTTCAGGGTTTTTCCAGAAAAGCCGCGATTTTCCGCAGTAAGTTATTTTTAACTTTAGTTTTTGTTGAAGATTTATTCCAAGCATGCTATTTTTTACTGGAAGAGATGATGGCCCTAGTATTGAAGAATTTATACAATCTCACAAGTCATTATGGAAAAGGAAGTGGGCATCTTTTGTAGAGTGGGGTTTCAAAGGTGATTCTCTCATATTGTGGAAATCATTTCACCATTTTGAGTGGATGCCACTTTCTAAGGAAACACTTGAAAAATTACTTTTAGACAAGTGGTTTCATACAAAGAGTAAGGATAAAGACATCACAAAGAGTTTATTTTCATGTGGAAAATCTATATTACAAGTTCATGGTTATATTCATAAAGAAAATGTCATTGTTTCTATTAACCCTAGTTGCAAACAAAATTTTATCAATATTCAATTGGTTAATAGATTGCAAGTTCCAACAAATAATATTCAAAGCACACATGTTGCGGGTGAAAATGTTAAACTTTTTAAATATTTGAAGCTCAGTATGGATAAATATGTATTGCATTCAGATTTTGAGGCTCTAGATATGGGTGATGAAGACATTGTTTTGGGATATCCTTGGATAGAATCAGTGGGTACCATTAATATTAATTTGCAAAAGAAGTTTCTAAAGCTTTGGTACAGGAAAAAGAAAATTACATTGCAGGATGTGTCTCTTAGTAAGAAAGATGGGCCCATGGAAGCTAACAAATAAGTTATTATCGAGTTTGAAGTTGAATCATAGGTAGAGTATATAGAAGGAGATGAGGCAAAAATAAAAGAAGGACATAATGAGGAAGCTAAGGAGGTCATTGAACCAAAGGAACAAAGTGTTGCAAGTTTGAAGAAAAAAGAACGGATTCCTACAGTTGTTGTATATTTCCATCCACATCATATAGAGACACAACAGTAATCAAGGCAAGAGCATGTGCATCAACACATTTATGCACCAGCAGGGCACCAGACAGGAAACCGATCAAGAGGTGCATGGAGGACTACCAACACTATGGGAAGAGCTCAAGCTACATAAACAATCCCATGGCAACCCCGACATGATGAAGAACAAGATCAGGGTGGCAAGGTAGTAGATGGACATCATGTTCGACTTCCATTGGGATGGATGGATTGTCGTACTTGGTACTATTTGACTACAATGCTTAGCCAGTCATGTTGTGTGGTTTCTTCTCATGTTTCGATGACGAAACATGTGAAGGGGGATGAAATGTAGTATACCTAGGGAGGTAATATGGGGTACCTAGAAAGGGACCCAATGATAATGTGGTTATGTATTATTAGTGGAAGTCATTTAATATATGAGAATGTGGTCATTCAATGTAAGGTGGACTAGGTCCACTATATTAAAAAAGACCCACTATGGTAGTTAGATGTAATAAATGTAAGAAAAATTTCTAGAAGGTTCCTAAGAGATAGAGAGAGCTATATAAACAAGTGTAAGCAATATAATAAAACATAGTGAAGAATATTGTGAATGTATCAAACATTGCTTGATAAGTGTTATCCTTTTTTAAGGATTAATATATGGTGTTACCCTACCTCAAGGGTTTTGACTATTTCTTGTGTTCATTATTGGTGAATGGTTTAGTTTATTCTTAGTGTTTATTATTGGTTTATTTTGAGAGTTATATTCATATCTATCCAGGCACTTAACATATGATATTGATGGGAACTTGTATCAATACATGAATAGTGAAACTAGAAGCAACAATCTTCAACTAAAAAATCTGAGAAACATTGATTTGTTGGATACATAAGTAGTGAAACTAGAAGCAACAATCCTCAATTAAAAAAATTTAAAGGATTAATTTACTAGTACCAAGCTCGAGGTATATCTCCAATTTAAATTAGAACATTATTTTTTATTTTATTTTACAATTAAACATGGGAAATATTTGGTTGGTAAATTAAGTACAAGGAATCAAAATTTGGGCTTCATTAGGGTAAATTGACTTTGCAAGATCTGGACACATGCTTCTTAACATTTCATCCTCCTCTTGCTACACCATGATTTAATAGGAGGACGTTGCATGATGATCATATTATTGGTGAGGATTGTAATTGTTATAAGAACCATAGGGACATAGGGGTTATTGAAATTTAATGCAATAATCATAAATATTACAATATGAAAAGGTGTAATAGCACGATTATTATATTTTATATCTTTATTTTGCACATCATTAAGAGAGAGTTCATAAATATGATTCTAAACTATATAAAGGAAAGAATGTTAAAGTTTATTAACAAATAATTTTTTATTTTATTTTAAAGGTGGTAGAAATTATGATAATTTAGTTATTAATTAGTGTTAAAGATAATAATTATTTATTAATTATTATTGATAAATGGGTGTTGATTCATCATTATTATTTAAGGAAAATCATATCACTAGAAATAAATTACTAGTGATAAAAAAGGGGAACATTTTTCTTATCATATCTTTATATCTTTAGATATTGGACAAACAATTTTAAATCTTATTCCAAAACCAAAAGATAATGTTTTCAAGAAAACCAATGTCATGTACACAACATTAAATTTTAACTTGTATATTTCAACACATCATTACATTTTCATCATTAATTGGAACCTCTTTATTTTTAGATCCTCAAGTCCTTTACATACAAACATCAAGTAATCTTTAAAAATATCAATCTTGAGAATAATAACTACCTTTGATATGGACTGCTATTTCTGCAAAAAAACATCATAACAACATCAATGAGATTGTCCTACCCAAAATAGTGTTGTGACTAATTGAGAGTGTAAGGAGTCTAAATATTTTGCCTTTTTGACTTTTTGTTTTGGCAACTATCACTAAAATTCCATAATATAATTGTTGGTGAAATTACAATTTTAAGTTGTTTAAATAGTGTTTTTGAATGCATAAATCTATCTATTGTTCTCAAAAACTCCAGAATACTTAGAATATGTAATCAGACTACACTATTGAAATATTACTACCCAAAAGAATGTTACTAATGACTAGACACACTTTTATATACTGTATTATTATCATAATTTGGTGGAGAGACGTTTTCTATAATTTAGTTGCTACATTACTTCCCCACATTTTGTGAATGGTAAAGGAGGTAAACCAAGTAAACCAATAAATTGTTCAATTCTATATAGACTCCTAGACCCTTAACCTTATTCGAGCAAACAACAACAACGCTCATCCACTTAAACTAACCCACCGAACTGTAAAATCTTCTTTCTTTTTATAAATTGTATATGTTTTTTCCTCTTTGAGATTTCAGACTACAATTTCATCTTAAGCCTTCACTATTTCAATGTCAGAGTACAATTTCATCTTAAGCCTTCACTCTTTCAATGCCACCGCTATGCATCCTTCCAGGTAGCTAGCTGATACATTGGAATAACTTGCCCAGGTATAGACGTGCATTCGTTCATCATTAATTATAACCATCACTATTTTCATTCTCGATCATTGTATTACATTTTTGGCAAGGAAATATGATCGCCTCTTGATTATGGCTGACTCGCAGTAAAAATGCAATTTGTTACCTTTAGAAAATGTATATTGTTTTTCAAAATTAGTCACAAATGACGAAATATAATTACAATTTTAATAACATGAGAGGTCACTAATTACAATTTTAATGACATGAGAGATCACTCGTCAACAATTAAACGTTTTCTACATGGTTTGGGCTTATGTAAGGAAGGTAAAAACACAACACATTGTTAACACAATTTGATCTTTTTCAAATTTTTTTATTTTTCCATATCTTTGCTCACATGATGTTTTTAAGGAGAAAATAAATTTAATAATAATAGTTTTTGTTGGAAATCTAATGTATCACGTATTAGGTTATGATATTGACTTGAAAAGGAATATGATAGGTTACAAGTGAAAAGTAACAAGAAACTTTTGGAAGATGAATTTAAAGAAACTTTTGGAAGACTATGTATTACATAGTATTAATAAAATATATATCATCTAAATTTGGCGTATTCTAATAGTAATATTAGCACAACTGACTTACGGTTGGAGAACGCTGAAAGGTATCGATCAGTGATAATTATTTTACTATTTGGTTGGAACTATTAACAGACCTTCCATGTTTTGATTCGAACGTCGTTCAGTGCATTTTGGATGGTACTATCCTGAACAGTCACATTTGAAACACAAGCTTTGCTTCCGTTCTTTCCCAGCGATCCGATACTGAAGTTATAAATTGAAAAATAAGCATAGATCTTCATGTAGTGTAACAGAGATTAGAAATCTCCAAAGAATAGAGACAGTAATTATACCTTATGTCGTGACCAGGACCACAGTTAATATTGTTCACGCGGATGTCTGAACAACCTGTTTGTATGGAAACGCAGTCGTCACCTTTTCATCCCACTAGCCATTAAAACAGATTAATCATCAGATCCGAGAAAAGAATAGTTCTCCGCTTTTAAATTAATATTGACACGATCTGAAAAGATTAGGGATTAAAAAACGATTTTGATGGATTTAGTGTTTTCCGATCCAGGTGAATATTAAACATCTGTGCAGGTCGTGGCATCAGACGAAAATGAATGAGTGCCACCAAAATGAAACCTGTGCAGAGTGTTTTTTAATAATATAAACGTGGCTTTCATATATTTTAATCCTTTTTAATCATTTGAATGTGGCAATTATGTATTTTTACAGTAAATTTATAATGTGATTAGGTAAATGTAAAAGAGTAAACATGTTAATGGATGTCTTCATAAATGCAAGGAAGTTATGAAGAATAAATCTGACACATTGATTTTGGAGGACGACTAAGAATATGCCAACATCTTCAATGCTTAGCCATAAGATTAGAATTTAAGATTAAAAGCTCATTAATTATGCCCATTGTCAATAGGTGTACGCCTTTCGACGTAATTAGGGCTTGAATTAAACTATCGTAGTGGTCTATAGCATCATGGTTGAACTCCATGATTCTCTGTTTTGTGCAAAAATGGTTTTGTGGGCTTTTTCATTCCCACATGCATAAATGTCTTGATTCCCTATGTCCATTTGCATTAGTCTGCCATCCTCTGCATGTAGATTTGTCTCCCGATATCGGATCTAAAACGAGCAAGGAAATTGTGTGCAGTGCAGTTGAAAAGACTTCACACTACAAACTTCGTTGCTGAGTACTCAAGACTTACCGGGTAGTGGGAAATTTATTGGATTTACTGCACACTGTGATAAAACACTTATGAACAATTTATAAATGCAGATATAACACAGTGCTATGCTTCACACATAAACTTATAAACAAAATAAGATTCACAAATACATGTAAGTATTGAAGGATTTGCTACAGGAATTATGTGCTCACAAGTCACACCCAGAAAAAATGCAGACCCTGATTAAACTTAACAGAAAATGATAGAATTCAGAAAACTGAATATCAATCTGAGAAAACGACAACAATAAACCTCACACTTAGGAAAATAAAATTACTCTATTTGTGAATAATCTTGTCTATGCTTTATATCTGAAAGAAAAGAGATACAAAATACCTTTGTTACAACTGTATATCAAAGAGGAAAACAGAGCATCCTCTGTTTCACAAAATGCCAAAGAAATATCTCTAACAGTCAACAAAAAGGTCTTTCTCTCTCACAACATTCGTTCACTCAAAAAACTCTATATGATGGCAACATAACCTAACAGTTAAATAGCATAACTGATAATCTAATGCAACGAATAGGAGTAGGGCATAGTTTGATCAACACTTGGCAGCTATGGTTACACAGTTGTAACATCTGTGATAACTGAATGCTGAAAATTTAGCATCACGTTTTTTCAATATGACAATACTCAAAATATTTGATATATATATTAAACTTCCTAGCTGCACACTAATACAAAATATGATAACTATGACAAGCTTCAACTACAACAATCTCTATTGAATTTACAGACACAGAGCGTGTGCTGTCAGATTTCTTTGACTCCTCAACTGTTGTTTTCTTCTTCATGACTCTGTTCTTTTTACCTCTCTGCATCCACTGCATCTTGCTCGTCGACTTCCTACAAACTCAGACTTATATAGACTACTACTAGACTTCTTACATAAGTAAAAACTTCTATCTACTTATAAGAAAGAACTTCAAAAAGATAAAGATGAACTTCATTCATTAAGACTACTGCTTGCCTACTGACTACGACTAAGCTTGTGTAACTTTGTATTTGAAAGCTGACTAAATACAAGTGACTTTGTATTTGCAAATTGACTAAGACTGACTAACAAATATGCTGGAGCCGTGAAGCTCACCTACTTGTAATTGATAAATTGAGAAGCAAAGAGAAATGTAGAGAGAAAAGAGTAGAACAATATATTGAAATGTATGAAGAAGTATTGAAGAAGTACTAAAGAAGTTACAATGTAAAGGGAAATAGCTGAGCTAAATAGGCTCAAGCAAGACAAAAATAGAAAGTACAGTTGTCCAGTACAACTGGCAGTGTACAGTCAGACTGTTGAGGTTACATTATATTTAACACTCCCTCTTAAACTCAACAGTTACAAACATCAGCACTAATTATGCCTAAGTGCTGTCTCTGAAAATAAAAAACTGACTTTCCTACTGGCTTTGTAAAGATATCAGCAAGCCGATCTCGAGAACCACAAAATTGTAGTGCAATATCACCATTATTGAATAGCTCGCGTATGAAATGAAAACGAGTGCCAATGTGTTTTCTTTTCTTGTGAAACACATGATTTTTGGATAAAGCAACTGCTGATGTATTGTCACAGAAAATAGGAGTTGGATCATTTTCTGTATGTGACATATCTTTCAATATTCTTCTCAGCCACACAGCTTGACAGGAAGCTAAGGTAGCAGCTACATACTCTGCCTCTGCAGAATATATTGATACAATTGGCTGCTTCTTTGATGCCCATGAGATCAGGTTCATGCCTAGTTGAAAAACATGTCCAGATGTGCTTTTCCTGTCATCTAGGCTGCCTACAAAATCACTGTCTGTGTAACCATAAAGTTGATTACTATCAGATTTAGTGTACCATAAACCAAAATTGAGAGTTCCTGCAACATATCTCAAAATTCGTTTCGCCATTTTCCAATGAGAATCTTTGGGTGATTCCATGAATCTGGAAACAAGGCTGGCTGCATACATAATGTCAG
>JZKD02S1652446.1:81729-95077 GCA_000966675.3 Picea glauca | reverse complement strand
CTCACATGGGGGAATTTGCTCTTTAAATATAGGAAGACCTTTGACCATGGAGTTCTTCTGAAGAAGACTTAGACTCTGAAATGGTAGATGTCCAAATATTGTATGCCAAACCATTGTTTAATTCAGGGTAGATGCACTTTGTGCATATGGTTGACTCAGATTTGCAGTTCTGAGGGTAAGGGAAAACATCGTATTTGGAGTCATGTGGATTTCAGAAATCAATTTTCTGCTTGGGAATTTGTCATATATCTTGCAAGATGCTCCCTCAAAAAGTACCTTATAGCCATGTTCAATGAGATGTCCTACACTTAACAAATTATGTTTCAGATCTAGAACATGATAGACATTGTWTATGTCTTTCTTSACATTYTGTTTAGTAAGAATAGGAACAGTTCCTTTTCCTTGAACTTTGACTAAATAATCATTTCCAAGTGTAATATCAGATGAGATTGAAGAATCAATGCATGAAAGTAATTCTTTGTTACCTGTCATGTGATTGCTACATCCACTGTCCAGCAACCAGAGATCTTTAGGTTGATGTTCAATGTTGTGACATGAAAGAAACATACCTCCTGAGTTTTCTCTCGTGTGATTTGACACATGTTCTTTGCCTGAGAGCTGATATGCTTGCTTCTTCCTACATTCAGATTCATAGTGCCCATACTTTTTGCAGTAATAGAATTGTATGCTTGTTTTTTCATTTGATCTTCTCCCTCTGCCTCTTTGAGGCTGAAAATTCCGATGTTGATTTTGTTGTTGTTGTCTTTGACCTTGGAAATTTTGATTCGGATACTGTTGTCTGTTACCTCCACTGGAGTGAGGGTTACTTTGATTGCCCCCTCTTCCTTGGTGACCTCTGCTTCTTTCTCTGCCTCTCCCTCTACTGAAGGAGAATTGAGTTTTGAAGGCATTGGAGATTGACTCATCTGTGAGATGCAGTCTAGTCTCATGTGTCACCAGAGAACCAATTAGTTCATCTGTTGAAAAACTTGACAGATCCTTGGATTCAAGGATTGTTGTTACAACCATTTCAAATTTATTTGGTAAACTTCTGAGGATTTTCTCAACAATTCGTTGATCAGTGATGGCTTCTCCAGTCAATCTGATCTGGTTCACGATTCCCATGACTCTGTTCATGAACTGATCCACATTTTCGGACTCTGTCATCCTTAGAGTCTCGAATTGCGTCCTCAAGGTCTGCAGTTTAACTGTTTTGACCCTGTCATTTCCTTGGTAGGAAGATTTAAGGATGTCCCAGGCCTGTTTTGAAGTACCAACGCCTGTGATTTTTGAAAAAATTGAGTCATCCACAGAATTTTGAATCCATAATTTACCTTTATTTTCTCTGTTTCTTTGAGTTTCCTGAGCAATTTTCTACTGATTTGTCATGGTGGCAAGGTCTGTTGGATCTGGTTCCACATATCCATGATCCACTGGTTCCCAACACTCTTGTGCTTGCAAGAACGATCTCATCCGAAGAGACTAGAACTCATAGTTCTTTCCAAGAAGAATCAGACCCTGAGTTGGTCCTAAGTTGCTAGACGAAATATTTTTTTGAAAAAAAAATCTCAGAAAAAAAATAGAGGGAAATTTTGTATTTACCTCCGATCGCTGAAACGCCGATTCGTCGATGGCCAAAAAGATCTTATCGGCCTTGAATTGGCCTTAGTCACCGTGCAATGTGACCACACGCCTTAATGTTAAAGCGCTACGAGCTTTTCGGTTCTTTGTTTTTCAATTTGCCGAAATGCGAAAGTTGCCTTTGGACAATTTAACGGTCCAGATCTTCCTGTGATCTGACGGTCCAGATCTTATCGGAATATCGCGAATCGGGACTTCATGAACCCTGATGATGAGCTCTTCTGACTCCTTGATTCCCTAATCTTCAATTTACCGATGGCACTTTTCGAAAGCCTCGATCTCTGCCACGCGTCCTCAACAGATGGACGGCTCAAGTCTGCTTTGGGGGTTTCACCGTGGAGATTCCCGATCCCTTGTTTTGACGAGATGATGTCATCTTGGCCCCAAAACAGAACTTTCCTCCTGTCAGGATTTCGGACTTCGCAGTTCTGAAATGCTTGTGCTTCTTGTCCTCAGGATTCATGATTTGCCGAATCTCGATATGCCGATGGCCCTTTTCTTTCGGGAATTTTCCCGAGTCCTCAGATTTACACCATGCATCCCCACAAGATGGATGGTCCTGATTCAACCTTGGGATATCGCGACTTGCGATGCTCCGTTGACAAAACTTCTCTGTCAACTTGAAACCCCAGATGCCGAAACGCTGACGGTTTCCTTGATGTCTGCCACGTGTCCGGTCAAACAGACGGTTGTGATCTTATTGCTATTTCGTGAATCGCAATTTCGCGAGTTTAGAACTCTTGTTGCGACGGTCTTTCAAAACCGCGAACTCTGAAATGTTGATTTGACAGCACTTGGATCTGCTACCACCTGTCCTCGGAGATGGATGGCTCACAAGTCCTCTTGGGATTTCGTGATATCGCGTATCAGAGTTTTTGGAGTGAAATCTTTGCTTGTCCAACTCCCAATCCCTGATTTTGCGATGGGATAAGATCAACGGCTCACGATCTTTCTTGATTCAATGGTCCAGAATGACTCGTGATTTTGCGATTCGCGAATTCTCACGACAGTCTTCTGACCTTTACACCTTGCAAGTTAGCGAAGTGCCGTGATCTTGCCACGTGTCTCTTGATGGACGGTCCAGATGATGTCGGGACTTCATAGGTCAAAAATTCCTTGGCGCTGCAGAGGATTAAACCTCGTGCACTTTCTTGCGGTTCCAACGATGGTCGAGCCTCTGTGCAAGATCTAATGGCTGAAACTCTTTCGCCTTTTCCGCACTCTCCTCGTCCCTTCTAAACTGGTTTCCCGCTTCGGATCCATTCTCAGGACGAATCTTACGGCCGCGACGGTTGTTCTTTGAACCTGAGACGCGTTCTTTGCTCCTGTGGAAGAAAGATCTGTGAATCTTTCAAAGATTTGAAAGAAATTTATGGATTCTTTGTTCACTGCTTCAATCTTTGATAGATTTGAGCGAATTTGAAAAACCTTTAAACGATGCTGCCTTCTATAGCAATCTTTGATGATTTGAGCGAATTCTTCGAGTTCTTTAAACGTTCTTTCATTCTGCAGCTCTTCTTCGTCAATCTTTGACGATTCTTGAAAAATGTGCAAGAATCTTTAAAGTTTCTTCTTTCTCGGTCTCTGCTTCCTCGTTCTTTCGAGCGTAGTACGCTCTGCAACCTCTGCAAGCTTCCTACGTTGATCTTTTGAACGTAAGACAGACTGCTTCCTCGTGGAAGTTTCCTGCGAGGATCTTTTGAGAGTATGATAGACGGCTCTCCAAACCTTGTGAAAGAGACTGTGTCGCGTGCTCTCAAGATCCGTGAAGCTCTGCGCTGTGAGGATCATGTTGCTCTCTGGACTGTGTGAAGAGGCTTACTGTTGAAGCTCTGATACCATGATAAATTGAGAAGCAAAGAGAAATGCAGAGAGAAAAGAATAGAACAATATATTGAAATGTATGAAGAAGTACTGAAGAAGTACTAAAGAAGTTACAATGTAAAGGGAAATAGCTGAGCTAAATAGGGTCAAGCAAGACAAAAATAGAAAGTACAACTATCCAGTACAACTAGCAGTGTACAGTCAGACTGTTGAGGTTACATTATATTTAACAGTAATTACTATTCCAACAACTCAGAGATATAATCATAAACCTAACCCTAATATGCTGTGTTAGTAGATGAAAGAAGACAGTTGGCTTTATTCTCACTTGTTGTGTCAGAGATCACGAGTTTCCTTCCACGCCTATGAATTTCCTCATAATTCTTTTTCTCAAACCCCTGAGCTTCTATGTAATAAGAATCCATGGCCTGCACTGCTCCAATCCCTATAGCTTTTGCAAAGATTCGTTATGCGATTCAATAGTGGATGACCCAAATAGAATTATTTTTTCTTTCAGTCAAAACTTTGAATCATGTTATGCAATTTAGTAGTGTATGACCCAAGTCGATTTTTTTTTTCCCATCAACACTTTGATTCATGCATGCTTCATGGTGTGCACTCGTTTGAAGTTTGAAGTGGGAAAAGAACTCTGCGGCCTCACTCTTGTTCATGGTGGTGCGAGTTACTTCAATCATAAAGGTTCGACTGGACTTCACTTATATTTATGCGAGCAACCTTCACTTCATGGCATTGCCCTCATGGAAAAAAGGTGTGAGTGCCTTCACTAACACTAGTGTGACCCTTCACTTATGAGTGCAAATGTAAATGTCCTTTACCGAAATGACAACGATTACCCCCTCAGAGTTCAAAAAACATGATGCTAAAGTTTCGACATTCAGTTATCACAGTTGTATAACCGTAGTTGCCAAGTGTTGTTCAAACTCTGCCACATTTTTTCTCCTTTCCACTGCATCAGATTTTTGGTTCTGCTATTTAACTATTAGGTTATGTTTCCATCAAATAGAGAGTTTTTTGAGTGATCGAATGTTGTAACAGAGAAATTTTTTTTTATTGATTGTTAGTGATCTTTCTTTGGCATTTTGTGGAATAGAGGATGCTCTGTTTCCCTCTTTTTATTTACAGTTGTAACAAATGTACTCTGTATCTCTTTTCTTTCATAAATAAAGCATACACTAGAGTATTCAGAAACATACTAGTTTTGTTTTCCTGAGTGAGGTCTATTGCTGTAATTTTCTCTGATTGATATTCAGTTTTCTGTCTACACTTTCATTCTCTGGTTCTTGGTTAATTAGGATCTGCATTTTTTGGGTATGACTCTTTTCTGAGCACATAACTCCTGTAGCAGATACTTCATTTGGTATCAGAGCTCCCAGGTCTTTGTTTGTTTGGAGGTTGTGGTTTTTTGCAGCCAGAAGGAGACAATGGCCCAAAGTAACAATTTAGTCCAATACTAGATTCCTCTTTTCTATGGGGAAAATTATGAGTATTGGAGTGTGAATATGAGAAATTTGCTCATCTCACAAGATTTATGGATGCTTGTTTCTGCAGGGTACACAGAGACAGATGATCAAGCTGCTTATAATGCATTATCAGTTGATCAAAAGATATAATTGAAGGAGAATAGGAAAAGGGATGCTAAGGCTCTATTTCTTCTTCAAACAAGAGTTGATATCTATGTGTTTCCAAAAATTGCAGAATGTGGAATTTCCCATAATGCTTGGGAAACTTTGGAAAAATCTTATAAAGGTTTTGTCAAGGTAAAGGTTATTAAACTACAGATGTTGAGATGATATTTTGAGTCTCTATCTATGAAAGAAAGTGAAAATGTTGAATTTTTTTATCACTAGAGTTCAAAATATTGTAAATGCTATTCATGCTCACGGTGAAATGCTTGAAGATAGGAAGATTGTTGAAAAGGTTTTAAGAAGTCTTCCCAAAATGTTTGATCCAATTACTATTGCTATAGAAGAGTCAAGGGATTTATCTCAGCTAACCCTTACTGATTTATTTGGTAGTCTTCAAGTTCACGAAGACAGGTTGAAAAAGAATGAGGAACCTTTTGATCAGGCTTTTCGAAGTAAGTTGAAAGTTGATGAGAAGAAGCAGCAATTTTCATCTGTCATGAATGAAGCTTCTACTCCTTTTTTTAGAGGAGGTAGAGGCCATGGCAGAGGTAGACGAAGAGGTGGTCGTGGTAGAGGAAGAAGCAATAGCTCTGGTAGAGGCATTTTTCATTGCAACTACTGTAATAAAGATGGTCACCTTGAAAGCTATTGCTTTAAGAAGAAGAGAGACACCTCTCAAGCAAATTTCAGCAAGGAAGAAGGTGAAACCTCTCAAACTCTATTTCTTACAAGTAATTGTCTTGAAGCTAAAGATGATTTTACATGGTATTTAGATAGTGGTTGTTCAAATCATATGACTGGAAACAAAAGTCTGTTTGTAAAGTTAGATGAGAGTGTGAAGGGAAAAATAAATTTTGGCAATGATAATGAAGCAGATATATGGGTAAAGGTACCCTTGCTATAAAAGTCAAGAATGGAGGTGTTATGTATCTACAAGATACTTTGTTTGTTCCAGGTTTAAGGCACAATTTGATTAGAATAGGGCAACTAAACTCTAAAAATTACAATTTTTTTTTTTGAAGGAAGGTTTTGTAGGATTTTCAACAATACTGCCCTAGTTGCTGAAGTTCCTATGACATAAAATAGGATGTTTTTGATGATAATGGAACCAAATGTAACTTGTTTGAAGGCCTCAATTGATGTGTATTGGCTTTGGCACAAAAGGTTAGGACACCTTAATTTTGGATCTCTTTCTATGCTGCAAAAGAAGAATTTAGTGAGAGGTTTATCCTCTTTCATAAATCCTGATAATAAGATATGCGAATGTTGTGCAGTAGGGAAGCAACATAGAGATAGATTTCCTTTTCATAAATTTAGAGTAGCAGAGCCTTTGGCTTTAGTACATGTAGACATTTGTGGCCCAATTCAAACTTTGTCTCTTGCAAAAAACAAATATTTCCTTCTTTTTGTCGATGACTTTTCAAGAATGTCATGGGTTTATTTTCTAAGTGAGAAGTCTCAAGCTTTTAGCTTTTTTCAAAATTTTAAAGCATGTGTTGAGAAGGAATCAGGGTTCTATTTGAAAGTTTTAAGAACTGATAGAGGAGAGTTCACCTCCAATGATTTTAAAGATTTTTGCAGCTCAAATGGCATAAAAAAGGAGTTAACTACAACTTATACTCCTCAACAAAATGGTATAGCAGAAAGGAGAAACAAAACAATTGTAGATATGGCTAGATATATGTTAAAACAAATGTCTTTGCCAAACATATATTGGGCAGATGCAGTGCATTCAGTGGTATATATTCTCAATAGAAGTCCTACAAAAATGGTAAAGAACTCTACTCCTTATGAAGCTTGGTTTTGTAGAAAGCCAACTGTTTCTCATTTGAAATTTTTTGGGTCCACATGCTATGTTCATATACCTTCTGAAGTAAGACAAAAGCTTGATGGAAAGTATGTAAAATGTATTTTTATTGGATACTCAGAAGAAAGTAAGGCTTATAGGTGTTATGACCCTCTTATTGATAAGCTTTATGTAAGTAGAGATGTGATATTTGATGAAAGGGGAGTTTATTTTAAAGATTAAAGTGAAGTTAAATTGGTTACCCCACATATTGAGAATTTAATCCTTGATGATAATGATTCATCAAAGCACCCATCTACAGTGACAATTTCAAGTTCATCTACAAGAGGTTCTCCATCAAATGCATCTTCATCTAGTTCATCAACAAGTTCTCAAGCAACATCTCCTTCATCTAGTTCATCAATAAGCTCTCGAGCAACATCTCCATCTAGTTCTCCTAGAAAAACCAGAAGTTTGAAGGAAATTTATGAAACATCAAGGTATGCTAATGATCATTTTGCTCTTGTTTCTTCTGCAAATGTTGAGCCTATAAATTTTAAAGAAGCTTGTTTTATTGAGCCATGGGTGCAAGCAATGGAGGATGAAATGTCTCAAATATAGAAAAATGACACATGGGAGTTAGTTGAACTCCCTCATGGAAAATATTCCATTGGAGTAAAGTGGATTTACAAGATGAAATTTAATATGGATGGAAGCATTTCAAAACACAAGGCACGTTTAGTTGCAAAGGGGTATGTGCAACAAGAAGGCATTGACTATGAGGAAACGTTTGCTCCTGTAGCAAGACTTGAAACAATAAGAGCTTTTCTTTCCATTGCATTTCAGTTAAAGTTGAAAGTTTATCAAATGGATGTCAAATCTACTTTCTTAAATGGATATTTGAAAGAAGAAGTTTATGTTGAACAACCTCAAGGTTTTATTGTTGAAGGTAAAGAAGATAAGGTGTATAGGCTTAAGATGACACTTTATGGTCTTAAACAAGCCCCTAGAGCTTGGTACTCTAGGATTGATAAATACCTTCATGATCATGGTTTTGTTAAGTGTTCTTTTGAAAGTGCAGTCTACAAAAAGGTCATTGGATCAGATTTTATTATTCTCTGCTTGTATGTTGATGACTTAATATTTATGGGCACCTCAATATCACTTGTGAAGGATTTTAAAGAAGAAATGAAATTATAATTTGAGATGTTTGATTTAGGAGAAATGCAATATTTTTTGGGCATGCAAATCAGACAAACAACTGAAAGTATATCTATTTGCCAAACCAAATATGTTGAAGACATGTTAAAGAGGTTTAACATGCAGAATTGTAAAGCTGTGGGTACTCCTCTTGTTGTTGGGAGCAAATTGATGAAAGAAGATGAATCTTCTCTCTATGATGCCACTCTCTATAGATCCATGGTTGACAGCTTAATGTATCTGCCACTCTCTATAGATCCATGGTTGGCAGCTTAATGTATCTGACCACTACTAGACCAAACATTATATTTTCTATAAGTCTGGTTTCTAGGTTCATGAATAAACCTCATGAGTCTCATTGGAAAGCAACCAAAAGAATACTCAGATATGTAAGTGGTACCAGATTCTTTGGATAATTTTATAATGCTACTAATAATTTCAATATTGTAGCATACACAGATGCAGATTGAGCAGGTAGCTTGGATGATCACAAAAGTACTTCAGGATGTGCTTTTCTTTTTGGAGGAAATATTGTTTCCTGGAGCAACAAAAAACAACCCATAGTTGCTATTTCTACAGCCGAAGCGGAGTACATTGTAGCATCATCTACAAGCACTCAAGTCATTTGGATGGCAAGATTGTTAGAAGAATTGGGCATGGAAATTCGTAAACCTATTAAAGTTTATTGTGACAATCAAAGCACAATCTCTATTACAAAGAATCTAGTTTTCCACAGAAGGAGTAAACACATTGACATTCACCATCACTTCATTAGAGATCTAGTCCAACAAGAGTTTCTTTGTTTTGAATTTTGTAAATCTGAAGATCAGCTTGCAGGCATTTTTACTAAGGCTCTTCCAAAGGATCGATTGGAGAATCTCAGATCACAGTTGGGAATCCTCAAACTTGACATCAAGGGGGAGATTGAAAAAATGTGATGCTAAAGTTTCGGTATTCAGTTATCACAACTATGTAACCGTAGCTGCCAAGTTTTGTTCAAACTCTGCACGTTTCTGCTCCTTTCCGCTGCATCAGATTTTTGGTTTTGCTATTTAACTATTAGGTTATGTTGCCATCAAACAGAGAGTTTTTTGAGTGATCGAATGTTGTAACAGAGAAAGTGTTTTTTATTGATTGTTAATGATCTTTCTTTGGCATTTTTTGGAACAGAGGATGCTATGTTTCCTTCTTTTTATTTACAGTTGTAACATAGGTACTCTGTATCTCTTTTCTTTTATAAATAAAGCATAGACTAGAGTATTCAGAAACATAGTAGTTTTGTTTTCCTGAGTGAGGTCTATTGCTGTAATTTTCTCTGATTGATATTCAGTTTTCTATCTACACTTTAATTCTCTATTTCTTGGTTAATTAGGATCTGCATTTTCTGGGTGTGACTCATTTTCTGGGTGTGACTCTTTTCTGAGCACATAACTCCTGTAGCAGATCCTTCAAGAGTGAGCGTGTGATTAATCTATTCATGGTTATGGGTGTGTATGCCTTTGTTGAATGGGATAGTGAGTTACCTTCGCTCCAAGAGGTGCGAGGGATCCAATGAAAAAGAACATAAGGTGTGGAGTTTAATGCACGAAAAAATCTATTAAATATAAAATAACTATGAACTTTTCACTCAATCTTATCCGTTACAACCGAAGAATCGATTTCACACACTGCAACTCCTACTCCTCGCTCATGAGGTTGCCTGCATATTTTATACTGATAGCGAATGTGTGGAGACATCGGGTGATCCTCAACTTGAGCTCTTGCAATTTTTTATATCATGAATAGTCCGCAAGGGCTCTGTGATTTAAGTCGACATCTTTAGGACCGTGATGCAGAGTGATAACAAGTCTCGTTTGTCTCTTTGAAGAAAATAAGTTTATCATTTTTTGTTGTCAACGTTAAGTGAGTACACCATTGTTGACTGTGCCTCTGTCATGAAAATCAATTCGAAGGCTCGTGTGGAAAAACATGCCTTCTTTCCTGTGGAATAGCTAAGTCTGTGGATCCATTCATCGACTTATTTGTCCAGCACCAGTAATGCCCACAATGCTTTTTTGTACATTTTTAATTTAGGCTTTTCATCTTTGTTTGCATTATTCTGTTCTTGATCTGAGGCATGTTTCTTTCAGATACATAGCAATAAATGGAACTGTTCTAGCGAGCTTCTTCATAATGGTTCAGCTTCAACAAACATGCAACCATATTAAAATGGAAAGGGTTCTTCACGGCTCTCGCCCATGTATGCTAGGGCCATTTCATACTAGGCTTTTCCTCTTTGAAAAGTTCATTAGTGACTTTAGGCCAAACTTGAGAAGCTACAATGGGTTACATTTTCTCCAAATATTATTGTAGATAATAGAAACTGAGAGACTCAAAGCATGAGCGACACATTCAATCTGAAAGATCTACTAATACTTGTAACTTGTACATAGTCTTTTTTTTTTAAGTTTACTTGTACTTTTTTGAAATCAAGTTGAATTACATTGTAAACTAGTGAATTTTAGAGGAGACCATCCATTTTAAGAGTTTGAATTGTTGAGTATGTTTGTTAAAGGGTGGAGTTACAAGAAACCCTTTAAGATCTAAATTAGTCTTTAAATGAATTATTATATTTACTGAATATTCTAATAGTCTTTGTCACAATTGACAAAACAATTCTCATTAATGTTTTAACGTGTTTACAAGATTAACAAGACAAAATTGAATTTCTCTATTTTGAATCACAACTTCAACAAGATGAAATACAATAAAAGGATTAACATTCTGAACTAGTCCTTCAAAACAATTCTCTTTTTGAATTTGAGATTGATTCCTATGAGCAACTAGCACATGATCAAATTAGTGACACCACTTCAAAAGAAGATTCAAATGAAGACGAAATTTGTCATAAATAAATTCTGCTTGCACTTTCCAAGCCAATCATCAGATATTGGGAAGACATCAACAACAACAATAACATATTAAGTCTTGGATACAAAATGGAAGATATTATTCCAAACCAATTGAGCGAGTGTTGGATTCCTTCAAGAAAACTCATTTTCACCAGCTCTAGTTCAAGATCAAATTCCTAAATGCCAACATTGTCACCAAGTTGGCTACATGGAGGATCATGATTTTGATCTTCATCCTTGTGAGAATTGTGGAAAGCATAATCATCCTTTAGATATGAGTATTGATACATTTTGCACTGGAAATATTTTAATCTTTTCACATTGTCTTTGAAGGGGGAATAATATCATTGATTGATAATCAAGCTTCAAGTTTCAAAGTCCTATCAATTGAGTAAAAAAATGCGAGCCAGAGTCAGAGTCATATTCCATCAACATGATTTGGTTTGTGGTCTTCCTTAAACCACCATTTAGTAGAAGACATCACCTTCTGAGTTTGTGGTTTTTCTTAAACCACCATTTAGTATAAGAAATCACTTTCTACTAGCCATTTGGTTTTTGGTCATCTCAAAACCACTAGATTCATAGATCATATTCAACCATTGGTTTCTATCCACTTTCAAATTTTATCTCTCTATTTGAACTCACATACAACCCTTTTATATTAAGGGGGAATCTTGGAAACCTAATTTGTTAGGGTTATCACTTGAGAAAGAATATGGAAAGTCACAAGTGAATAGGAAATTCCATTGAGAGTCCAAGATACCTCTTGAAAGATGAATCCAAAGGTCATAGAGTATGTATTTATATGTGTATCATATTAATAAAAAATAGATCAGGTTGATCTCCATTTAGTATATTTTAACAAACTATTTTCTAGTTAGAATTCCCATTGAAATTAGTTTCATACAGTCATGGTTAAATAAAAATAATAAAACTAATGGGTAAGTGAAAGTGATACAAAATTTTATCAAAGCCCAATGAATGAACTTATAAAGCCTATAATAAAAATATAAATTAATGGGTAAGTGAAAGTGATATAAAATTAAAAATTAATCAAGAATAATAAAACTAATGGGTAAGTGAAAGTGATACAATTTTTTTTTATCAAAGCCCAATAAACTCAGAAAGCCTATAATTAAAAATCTAAATTAATATAAAATTAATGGGTAAGTGAAAGTGATAAAAAATAAAAAATTAATCAAGATTGATCTATAATCCAGAACATAGAAATCGTAATAGACATTTTCCAATCATAAAGTAATGCAATTTAATTTTTTTTCCTAAAAGCAAAAAATCCTTATATTCAAGAGACATGAATATACATGTTGCTGTCCCATAAAAAGAGTTTGTTTGAGATTCTGTCCTATAAAAATTATTCAAAAAGTGCATCTCTGTATTTCGATATACTTTCACTTCAACTCCTTAAAGGAGCCAAAAGATACATCTTGTTTGTCTATATGTTCGATTAGTTCATAGATGTAAATCTTCCTTTAAACATAAAATTAGAATTAGAATTGAAATTCCATTGATTCTCCCTCTTTCCCATCCACAAATTTATGGATACCAAGAGCCCCCAATGGAAGAGACAACACTTCCTTAGACAATGTGCTTTCCTTTGCATTTAGCTCCCTATATATGTGGTTGAAATAAATCCATTCAAAGGATTGAATGACCTTCTTTATATCCTGGAGCATAGAGGATAGTATCACATTTAAAACCGAGACTTTGTTATTGGCCCAATCATTCACCATCTTGGAATCACCCATAACCTGCAACTTATTTACCCCTTTCTTTGAGGCAGCCTCTAACAAAGTGAAAAGAGTGATAAACTCAACCCTCCTATTTGTGCCTGACACATATCTGATGTGAATGTAGTGATTTTGGCTCATAAACATCACTAGACTGACCCTGCATATAGGAGGGCGACCTTGACTAGCATTGTCGAAGAAACCCCATGGAAATTCAAAGTACAAGTTAGGCATGGAAATAACCTTCAAACCTTTTTCTTTGAGATATATCATAAATTATTTGACTAGCTTAATGATAGGGATTTTGGTGACCTCTAGCGGGATTTCTTCATTTTCGAAAACACTGGAATTGCATGCCCACCAAAGGATTTGAACTGGAATATACAAGAGCCCCTCAAATTGTTTGACTAAAGTGTCCATTATCCAATTCTTTAAACAATATTCCAACTTCACTTTAGTCCTTGAATAATTCTCTTTGAGCTCCACCTTGACTATCGATGCCACTTGAGTTGCATATAGACAAACAATGAAGATGTGAGAAATGGATTCTTCACTATTCTTACACAAAGAACAAAAACTAGGTCCCACCCATCCTTTATTAATTCTAAAATC
>JZKD02S1652446.1:10885-36342 GCA_000966675.3 Picea glauca | reverse complement strand
CCTCAAGGTACAATGTATGTAAAAATAATAACTACAATTACTAGGCAACTGTATCCTTCACTCCAAGATGACCTCGCAGAGAATGGAATTTCTGCTCAGTGAAGGTATTGGTGAAAATGTCTTCCATCTATTCTGCTGAAGGAATGAATTGTAAGTCGATGATCCCCTCGTGTACTAAGTCACAGATGTAGTGCATGTGGATCTCGATGTGCTTCGTCCGCTGCCTCTAAATTGGATCTCTACAGAACTTCATAGTGCTCTGGTTCTCACACCAGATGATGATCGACCGATGAAACTGAATTCCCAACTCAGTGAGAAAATGTTGTAGCCACATAGCCTGAATGGTTATGTTAACTACCCCTCTGTATTCTGCCTCGGCTGGAGATAGAGAAATGGAAGTTTGCTTCTTGCTCGACCAATAGATAGGCTTGGAACCAAGACTGAGTGAGTAATCAGATGTGGACTTGCGATCAAAGATATCGCCAGCCCAGTCGGAATCAGTAAACCCAATGAGATCTAATGCAGAGTCTACTGCATAATGAATCCCAAAGGTGATGGTGCCCTGTACGTATTGAAGGATACACTTTGCATCTTTCCAATGTAGCTCATGCGGCTCCTACATGAACCTGGAAACTATGCCAACTGCATATGAGAGGTATGGTATGGAGTGTTCGAGATACAACAAGATCCCCACTAGCTGTCTTTACAGTGTGTTGTCAACCAATGGAGTCTCCCCGCCATCCTCAAGTTTGACTCCTGATCGGAAATGAGTCGGAGTAGACTTGCAATTTGTCATGTGAAATCTCTCAAGGAGATCTTGTGCATACTTGGCTTGAGACAATTTGATTCCTGATGCATCCTGATTGATCTCAAGTCCAAGGAATAAGTGTAGTAGACCCATGTCCATCATCAAAAACTTGTCATGAAGAATCCTCTTGACTGCAGAAATCACTGAATTCAAGCAACCGGTGATCAACAAATCATTGACATACATAACTAAAAGTAGAATTGAATCAACCATCCTGAGCATGTATACATTTGGGTCTGATTTACAATGTACAATGTTCTGTGACAATAGGTAGGAGTCCATCTTGGCATACCATGCCCTCAGAGCCTGTTTGAGGCCATAAAGTGACTTCTTCAGTTGAAAAACCAAAGATGAGTCCTGCATAAATCCTTGGGGCTGCTCCATATAGATATCCTCAGAGATATAACCGTGAAGAAATGCATTCTTCATTTCCATCTGATGGACTTCCCATCCCTTGGCTGCCCCAATGGCAAGTGCCAATCGTATGGAATCCATCTTTGCTACTGGAGTGAAGGTCTCATCATAGTCAATACCATGAACTTGTTGAAAGCCTTTGGTGACAAGCCTGACTTTGTATATGTTGATATGTCCATCTGTTGCACTCTTGGTCCTGTAGACCCATTTTCATCTGACAAGTTTCCTCCCAGAAGGAAGGGGAACCAGATCCCAAGTTTGGTTCTCGAGGAGGGAGTTGTACTCCTCCTGCATGGCGGATTCCCAAAAGGGATTTCCAGCAACCTCGCCATAATACTGTGGATATGAAGACTCAACCAAGAAAATATGCCTAGAAGGCAATGGCTTAGTGGCAGTGAGTGCAATAGGAAGCTCCTCGAAATCAAATTGATTCCTCCTAGTATTGACTAAATCACCAACGAGATCCCCTGCATCCTGAAGAGTAGTTTGTGCCCACTTGGGCCTCTTCTATGGCTCTGCAAATCCATCTGGATGCTCTGAATCTGCATCTGACTGTATTGACTCTGAACATGAATCATCTGAGTCCTTTAAATCAGAACTCTTGTCTGAAGAAGAGTCGGCATGTGCATTCTCATCATCTCGGACAGGTGGAAGAGTGAAGGTGTCTGCATGCAGCTGCTGAGGTACATGCAAGACACTTTCCTCGAATTAGACACTACGCACAATGATGAGCCGGTCTGAGGAAAGATCAATAATCCAATATCCCTTCACACCATCAGGGTATCCAACAAAAATGCACTTAGTGCTCTGTGGATCAGGTGCCTTCCTCTTTTTAGAGGGAATCTGAGCCCATGCACGAGAACCAAAAATGCGAAAGTGGGTCACTTCTGGTTTAAGGCCACTCCAAGCCTCGTAGGGGGTCTTATCCTTGACAGATCTATGGGGATATCTGTTTTGGATGTATGTTTCACAGTTAAGTGCTTCGTCCCATAGTCTCTGTGGTAGTGACTTTGCATGCAACATGCAAGATGCCATCTCCTTTAGAGATTTGTTTTTCTACTAGGAAACTCCGTTTTGCTGCGGAGTGTAGGGAATTGTATGCTACAACTGAATCCCTACCTCATGGAAAAAATTATGGATATCATGATTTACATACTCTCCCCCATTATTAGTTCTACGGAATTTGATCTTTTTTCTGGACTGTGTCTCAACCAAACCTTTGAAATCTTTGAGGTGTTGAAAGACCTTGGATTTTTGGATGAGAAAGTAGATCCATGTAAAATGTGAGAAATCTTCAAAAAAAATGAGGACAAACCTCGCTTTTCTGATCTATGGATGTGGAAAAGGACCCATGAGGTCACTGTGGATCAGATCTAAAGGTGCGGAAGCTCGCTGAGACTTTCCCTTGTCGAATTTCTCTTGAGGGTGTTTTCCAAGCACACATCCCTCACATAATCCCTTGGAGAAATGGATGTCTGGTAGACCATCAACTAATATATGCTTGCTAATTAGTTGCATGTATTTTAAATTCAAATGTCCAAACCTTTCGTGCCATATCCTACTACTTTCATCAGCATGAGTAAGTAGTAAAGCAAAATCAGGTTCAATGAATTTAGAAAATGTATACAATCTAGACTGATGATTTACCTCACCGGTTGCAACCCTGGAGTTGGTTTTCATGTCGCAGATGTACAAGGAATTTTGTGTGAACATGAATCTCTTTCCGGTGCCATAATTCATCATCTGATACACAGAGAGAAGGTTGACATAAAGCTTGGGAACATGTAGCACATTCTCGAAACTTTCGTTGGTGAGTTCAATCCTTCATTTGCTGGTGACTTCGACAGAAGAGTTATCACCCATCAGAATGGTAGGACCTTTGCATTCATCTACATAAGAATATAATGATTCTGAGGTAGTCCTGTGATGTGATGCTACTGAATCTACGATCCAAGCATCGGGAGAGGAGTTGATGGAAATCAAGGCATGGATAGAATTGGATTTCTTGGAATTCAGATCTTCTGACTTCTTCTTCTTTGCACCCTCAGGGATGTGATATACAAGGTTGTTTTGATGAAGTATATGAGACATCAGATCTATTTTTTTTTGCATGCATGCAGATTCCGAATGGAATCCTTTGTGACAATATTTTCATTTCTCTTCTTTTCTTCCCTTTTCTCCTTTGGATCCAGAGGCATTAGTGAAGGGTTTTGTGTACCCTTCCTTCTTCGTATGTGCATGATATTTCTGCTTATATTTATCTTTAGATTTCTGATATTTGTGGCTTCCATCATGCATAGTGAGTGCATGCACCCTTGCGCGTTTGATTGCGCCCATGTTGATGAGCTTGGTTTACTCTTGTGTCAAGGATTCGATAAAGTCCTCAAGAGAAGGCATCTTCCAGGTGGCTCTAGAGGTGAATATGATAGTATGGAATGTAGATACGAATACATAAAATTTAGGACCAATCTTGGAGAGAATGGTGAGAACCATTTGTTTCTCCTCCGCCGATTTATCAACCCCACAAGCTTTGAGTTGCGACAATAAATCCTTAAATTTTGTAAAGAAATCTTGGATATTTTCGAAGATTTTTGGATCCAATGTGAGAAGCTCCACCTCGAGCATGTGTCCCCTCATCTCATCCTATTTTCCAAAGATCCATTCCAATATTTTCTAGGCTTCATTGGGAGTCTTACAGAAAGATATGTGAAAAAGGAGATCGGGAGAGATACGACTGCAAATTGTTCCGAGAGCCTCATCCATGTGATTTAAGTACTTGGATTTTTCTATGGATGATGTCGGTTCTATATATGTATTCATGGTTAACCTATACAACCCTATGGATCGAATATGTGTGGGTATTTTCTCCTTCCATGCAAAATAGTTATAAGGTGCAAGAATGAATTCTTTTTGGAATTCCATCTTTCTGCTGTCTTCAATCTTTTGTACCAGCAAAAAAATTTGGTGTATATTTTTCTTAGCAGTACGTCGGATATGATATCATGTAAATGTGTTGAACCTACACATAATATATCTATCTAAACATTAATACACACATTTTCAGAGAGAATTGGAGAAGGAAGAAGAAGGAGAGAAAGAATGGAAGAATTCTCATTAACCGTTGTGAATAATTAATAAATTACACATGATATACTCTGTATATCTCAATGAGTTCGATTTGAGGTGAACCAATGCACCATAGTGGTGGTATAGAGTGATATGGACACACACCAGCAGTTACGGGAGTGAACTTCCACCTATTCTAGTCTCTTAGGCAGTTAAGGGAGTGAACTACCACCTAGTTGAGTTAACTAGTCAACTAGTCTTCAGTTAACTGACTGAACAAAGAGTAGTAAGGAGTTAACTCAGGGAATCAAGGCTAATGCACCACTCTGGTGATGATACCAAGGCAAGGTCAAATTAGCATGGTGATGATCCCAATGTTGCATGGTGATGATCCCGATGCAACATCTAAAATCAACTCAACTTAGTCAAACTAAAGTGTCAACTAAAAGAGAATATTCTCCAGGTGGAATATTCTCCCCTAAAATATAGGAGACTGGATAATGACTAATTATTAGTAATAAACAAGGAATAACCTTAGGAAAAATAAATCCTAGGTGTGTGCGAAGTAACTCCAACATGCAAGTCGTCGCTAGTATAGAAAAAATTTCGAAATGTTTTAGCATTCCAAGTTTTTATAAATAAATTGATGTCAGATTTCCAACAGATGTTGACTATTGACCATTACTGTAATAAATGTGAGTAGTATTTGAATAAGTGCAGGTCAAAGGGAAACGATCTGCTGATATTTTGTGGGAGTCGGATATCCGACGCCTTCTCCATTTCCGTAGGATATACGACTACATCGGGGCCAATTAAAAAAAAAAACAACAAAATTACAATTTCTAAAGGTAAAATCCGACGAAAATGATTTTTTTTTGGGTGGTGTTGGAGGATGCCATCGTATTTTGGATTCAAATGTAGTTGTGGATGACATAACTTACGGAATTTTAGTGTGCAAGATCTTGGTAAAGCGTTGAGGCCTGTAGTTCCATGGTTTCCTATTGGTGACATGCATCCTCCATATATTCCATACGATGGACAAATATCCACTATAGATCTACAAAAACCTAGATCCAATATGAACCATTAATTTCCCCTTTAGCTAGATATAACTCTTGTCGCGGGGCCACTATGAAATTTGGAGTGTGTTGGAACCTTACGCTCCATGTGTCATCTCAGGCGATGAATCTCACATCAACATGATGTACCTCAACGTTGGACCCTTGGGGTGAAAAGAATTTCCCCAATATGAAAGTCTCGGTGAGGGACAAGATCCGAAATGAAATCACCCACCCAATTCCGAGCGGAAAAGTGTCAACACCTGAAAAAGCAAGCTAGGTATCATGTGGTAACATGTATACCACGTTATCCCATGTGGAAGGTCCATGTGTCATCACATGAGTGGTGCCACATGACATGAACATTTGACATAATGGGACAAGGATATGTGGAGGAAATGAGTGCCACGTGTTGAAGCAATATAAGTGCCATGTGTTATGCCAAGTGGCATACAATGGTGGGGCCACATGTCAGGACAGGTGGCCTATTGTGGATAGGGATGTGTGTCTTAAGAAACAAATCATGTCGGATCATTCCTTTTAGTGTTATACCAATAGAGAAAGAGCTAAGGTCCTAAGATCTGAGAGTTTGAGGTTCCATAGTCCCGACGACCGGTGGACTTGTGTCATGATCTAGTGAGATCAAATCTCGAGAGGATGTGGAGTTCCATGCTGAGAGGGGAAAATGATGAAGGATGATATGTCGAAGGTTTGGTGTCCATGTAGCAGGTGTCACGCCATCGCGACACCAACGCACATTCAACAACCACACCTAGCAAGAAGGATACGTGAGTGCCACGTTGGATGTGCACAATGACATGGAGCCATGTGGTAGTATGGAGGTATTTGACCAATGAAGGCCCAAAATATTTAAAAGGCCATAAATTTTGATCTAGAACTCATAATTGGACAAACTTATAGTCGTTGGAAAGCTCTTAGAAAGAAGAAGTTGATGGTGTCCCTTTTAATGGATTCGAGGAGGTTCAGAAAAAACAAAAAGTTATTACCCAATCCCTTAAAAGGGTACTTAGGGGGTTGAGTGTGTTACAATGGAGGGTTGTGGTTCCCAACACAATAAGATCATAAATAAATCCAGTTGATAAAAATCCACTTTGAAGCTCAAAACCTGAATTCTTGGTCCTTAAGTAGAGGATTTTGTCAAGTTGGTTCAAGCTAATGCACACAAGCCATATAAAAATGCATGACACTTTAATATTGAAAACATAAGACCATACTATTCAAGTTTTTCATCAACCCATATCATCAAATAATTTGATACTGTTTCCAAATGAAAATTATAACCTTGCCAAAAATGTCATTTTGCATGATTTTGATTATCTTTATTTTTATTTAGCATGATTAGTAATTGATTTTATCAAAATTCAAGGATGTTTTTCTCAAAGTGTTGCTAGGGTTACCTCTTGAAAGGGAACATGATTTCACTATCGATTGAAACTTGACATGGAGCCAATATCCAAGACACCTTATAGGATGACGGATACAAAACTTTGTGAGTTGCAGATACAATTCAAGGGACTTCTAGACTTAGGTATTATTAGACCAATTGTTTCTCCATGCAGTGCACCAATAATATTTTTCAAGAAGAAGGATGGTTCCTTTCTATTATGCTTATATTACAGATATTTGAATAAAGAAACAATAAATAATATGCACTTGATACCTCGAATAGATGATCTCTTTGATCCCATGAAAGGACTAGTGGTTTTCTAAAAATTCAATTTTCTATTAGGTTATCACCAATTAAGGATTAAGGAAGGTGAAATTCCTAAGACCACCTTCTACACTTGGTTTGGGCAATGCGAGTTCACAGTGGTGCCATTTGGTTTGAAAAATGCACTCATTGTATTCATGATCCTCATGAATAATGTATTATGAAAGTACCTATACCTCTCTGTTCAAGTATTTCTAGATGATATTCTCATGTATTCCAGAAATGAAAGGGAACATGAGGATCACTTTTTGTTAGTGTTGTCATGCTAAAGAGAACACAAATTGTAGTGCCAAAACATCATCATGAGGTGTGAAGCTTTGTGGGGCTAGCTAAATATTTTCAAAGGTTTGTGGAAGGGTTATATAAGAGATTGTGAAACCCATCACTGCCTTGGAACACAAGGGAATACATTATGAGTGGACAAATGAATGTGATACTACACTAATTGATTTTAACAGATTAATAACCAATGTGCGAATCTTATGAGTTCCTAAAATGGATAAAGACTTCATAATTTGCATGGATTCCTGAAAGAAAAGGTTGGGTTCTCTATTAATGCAAGATAGGGGAGTAATAGCATATGCATCTCAAAATTTGAAGCATCATGAGGAAATTTATTCCATGCATGATTTAGAGTTGGAAGCCATGGTGATAGATCTAAATATTTGGAGGCATTATCTTGTCGGGTGAAGCTTTGTACCCAAAATTGATCATGAAATATTGAAGCATCTCTTCACACAAAGAGATCATAATGCTAGGAAAAGGAAATGGAGTGAATTTATGAGGGAGTACAATTTTTGAATTTCATACATCGACGGGAAGGAGAACGTGGTGGTCAATTTCCTGAGTATAAGGCCATGGATCTTCTCCTTGGTTCCCTTAAAGGTAAATTTGAGGGAGTGAGTGTTGATATAGCTTCTTGGATATAGTTGGTATTTGAATTTTACTTCAACACTTCAGAATGGGATTTAGACAGTTAGAGCCTAAGTTTGAATGGTATGTCATTGAATAAAATGGATTGTTTCGATTTTAAGGGAGTATTTACATCCTCTAGGAAGGAGATATTCGAAGCATTATCCTTGAATAGTCCCATAGAGAAATTTAATTTGTGCATATTGGTCCAAAGCATATGTATGCATAAATGAATACTTTTTTATTCTAGGTAGGCATGAAGTGCAATGTAGTCCAATTTGTCACTATATGTCTTGAGTGTTAGTAGGTAAAGGTCGATCATCACCACTTGACCAGTCTCTTACAATTGCATGGATTTATTATGTCCAAATGAGAAGTCATTTCCATGGATTTTGTTCTGGGATTGACTCTCATGTTGCAAAGACACATGCCATTTTGGTTTTAGTTGATAAAATGACCAAAATCACTCATTTAATTAGAGTCAGAGAAACTTATGATGTCACAGATGTGGTGCTAGAATTTATAAGTGAAGTTATTCATTTTCATGGGTTTTCGAAGTAGATAATGTTGGATAGAGACTCTTGGTTTACATCTAGTTTTTGGACAAGTTTGCAATTAGCTTTGGGGCCTTAGTTCAATATATCATCTATTTCATGATGATATATTGAACTTGAGCACAATATATCATCCTGAAATAGATGAGAAAAAATAAAGAATAACTCAAGTGATGGAAGAAATTATCATGATATATATTATGGATAACAAAAACCATTGGGAAAAGTACTAACCTTTGGTGGATTTTCCTTACAACAATAGTTACCACAACTCAATTGGGATGCCTCCTTACCAAGCTCTATATGGAAGGCCATGAAAGACACCATTGAGTTGGGATAAATTATAGGATCAAGTGATAGTAGGGATATAATTGATTTAAGTGATGGAGGAAAATGTAATTATGATTAGGTAATAGTTAAAGGAAGCAAATGATATATAGAATATCAAGGTTTTATTTGTATAAGGCCAAACAAGAGTACCATTTGGTTAGGAAAGGGGAAAAAGTTGTCATCTAGATTTATAGTTCCATTTAAAATTTAGGAAATAATTGGGCCAATTGCCTATCATATTGTACTTCCATCCCACATGAATAAAGGTCATGATTTTTTTCATGTATATGTGTTATGAAATTATGTAGTTGATGAATCTCATAAAATTAATTGAAAGGAATAGTAGGTTTTGGATATGAGACCTATTTTGCTCGAAATGTTATGCATATTGGACCATAGGTTTCAAAAACTTAGGCATCGCTTGGAGGACAATTTTAAGGTCCAATGGGATAGGTATTTCTTATTATCTATCACTTGGGAGGATGCATAGACTATGTGTCAAGATCATTCCACAATTTTTTTTACCATAACTTTGGGATAAAATCTCCTCAAGGGTGGATGTATGTGTTGATTATTTGGGTTGGTTGTCATTGATGTCAACCCTTGAAGAAAGTATGGTAGCAAATTTCGGTAGCACAAAGGCTTGGGTAATGGACCCAAGATTGTTTGATGTATAATATTATGAGTTTTAATATATTTGAAGGAAATACTATTCTATATGGATAGTACATGTCATTCCATTTCCGGTGGTATGTGGAACGTCACATAACTCCTCACGGTTAGAGATTTATGTCCATGTGAAGTTGGAGAACCCTCACGAGTCATCTAGAAGCCCCAAAAGGTCAAAGTAGTCAAAGTGGTTGCAAAGAAGAAATTATTTAAATAATAAAGTGAAGTGATCATTGTACTATAAGTCAAAGTGGATACAAAATAAATTATTTAAATAATAAAGTTAATGGAGAAATTACTAAGTGGACAAGTGGTTAGAAGTGGGTTAGCCCTAAAATAAGGAAAGTGGTTTAAGAGATTTTAGAAGGTAAATAATAAAGTGAAGTGATGAGTGTACTATAATTCAAAGTGGATCAAAAATAAATTATTTAAATAATAAAATTAATGGAGAAATTTCTAAGTGGACAAGTGGTTAGAAGTGGGTTAACCCTAAAATAAGGAAAGTGGGTTAAGATGGTTAAATGAAAACCCCTTGAGGAAGCTACTTGAAAGTATAAATAAGAGGCAAGGCTCTATAATTTTAATCACACATAAGCATATTGAATATCTACAAGTGATTGAGGTAACCAAAGGATATATAAGCTGAATTTTAGATGGAAGGTGAAGTAAATAAGGACGAAATTCAAGGGAGGATAAATTCTTTTGATGATGCTTTCTAAGGTATGTTATTTACAGGTCATCTCACCATTTTCACAATAACTTTTTTCCTAGAATTATTCAGACCGTGAAATTGGGAGGCCATTGATAAAACATATCCAAGTAGTTGTGATAAAAAAATCAGCTTGTGGGGTGTTGTATTTTTGGAATTACACTCCGTGGAAAATAGGGCTTGTGGCTAGTCCTGAAACTAGTCTAAAGCAGGTGTTTCGGGTAAAAATGTCATAACTTATTCATAACAGATCCAAATTTAGTAATAAAAAATGTATTGGTTAGAGTAAATTCTATAGTATTTTGTGTACCATTTTCATATGCATACAACAAATATTCCATGTGGGGCACTCTCTACAAGTTCGCTCTCTAGAATAGGCCATAATTCAACAAGGTATCCATTTTTGCTATAACTCCTTTTCTGAGAGGTTCCAAGTAGTGAAACCTGGAGGAATTGCATAAAAGACAGTGAAGAACATTGTGTACTATTTTTAGATCTTTATTAATTACAGATACATAGTTATGATTATTTCAAGTTAGGGTTGTTGACTAATCCAAAATTAGTCATGTAAGACTAAAGTAAAGTTTGATGAAAATGCTAGTCTCTTGTTGTTAAAGTTAAGGAAGGTTTGCAAGTATGTGATCATATAAACCAGGTCTATTATAGAGTTAAAAATGAGATTTGGATGATGAAATTGATGAGGGATTTTGGTTGAGGTACATGTTCGGTACATGGTTGAGACAAGTAGTTGATGAGTTGTCACATACATGAGGTTCATAGTTGATGATGTTGGTACATCTTGATGAGTCATAGTTTATGTGTATTTGATGCATGATTGGTACATATTTTGTGCATGGTTGATGCACTCATTGATGGTACAGGTTGAGTTACAGGTTGGTGCATGGTTGATGCACTTGCTTATGGTACAGGTTGATTACAGGTTGTTTGGACAAGTTATTGTGACACGTTATTTGTACATGTTTGGTGCATGGTTGATGCATTTGTTTATGGTACAGGTTGAGGTACAGGTTGATGTTGGCACAGGTTATTGGTACAGGTTGTTACAGGTTGATTACACGTTGATTGGTACATGTTTACAATAGTATATCTCATAGTGATAGTGTGACATCGGTTCTATCATTCTACTTCTACGTCAGGGAGGTTGGATGGGGAAATGACAGGTGGTTGTAGCCACTTTTCGACTATAGTCGAAGAACATAGGGGGATTTATCCTCCTTATGGTTGTATCCATAGAATTGGGGAGTTTGAGATTCCCTCCGGTTGTAGCCTGAGAAACTAGGGGGTTGTAGCCTCCTTCTGGTTGTAGCTATAAAATTCGGGAGTTGGAGATTCCTTCAGGTTGTAGCCTGAGAAACTAGGGGGTTGGATCCTCCTTCCAGTTGTAGATGGAAAACAAAGGAAGTTGGTGCTTTCATTGAATGTAATTCTTAAAGAGATATAAGGAAAATCATTCTTTGGTTTTCTCCTGCTTTGGGTTCCCACATAAAAACACTGGTGTACTGTGTATGTGTATGATTTCTCATTTGTTCATTGTTTATTTACTCTGAAACTATTGGATGATAATGCTACATTGATATAACACTAACATTTTGTGGTTAAAAATCATTATTGCTCTATTACTGATTGTTGGTTGCTTACCTTAGTTATTCCTTTAGCATGATTTGACCCAGGTTTAGGTCTACTGGGGATCCAACAAAGCCTCTAAAACTATTGACCCTCCTGGTAAACCATAAGGTAGTGCAATGCACAGAGTGCACTATGAAGTCTCACCCAAGATAGTCTTAATGGGTGACTGCAATACTCAAATGCTTGCAGTCTAGGACTGAATGGGAATCTATGAATTGTGCGCTGTGAATTCTATCTAATTATTAGAGCAATATAGCGTCATTCTCATTCATGCATATAGCGTGATTAGATCCATTCATTCATTCATACAAAATTATAACATATACTTATTGATAGTAAAAGGGACACAACCATTCAATCACCTTAAACATGTGTTACCGTGGTTCACCCCCTCCTAGGATACTTCCATAAAGATCTAGCTCTCAAGCTCTTTTATTATGGAAGTTTCAAAACTACAATGCCACACACTTTACAAATCATCCTCAATTGGGTTGAGATCTAGTATGAGGCAGACTAGATCACACCAGGATCTTCAGCCTGTGACCTAATCCTCAAAATCTACCCTTTTGACCCTCTATAGCTCAACAACTTACAAGATTGGTTTGAACTACAGTCGTGTTACATACCAGTTACTCCTTCTTACATGAGTAACACTCAATAATTAGAACCCACCACCTAGACCTCCTAGGTATCTATTTATATGTGTTTTTGTCTCATCAACCATTACATTCCCTTACCAAAACCCTAACCTAGTTAGGTCTTCTTGCATGATGGCCTTGCACTCTTTCCTCCTCTGCATGCACGTTTTCCTTTCATCCATTTCTTTTCCTGCCAGCTGTCTTTCTTTTCCATCTTCTTACATGCATGCCTCACATGCCTCCTTGTCAACTGCATTTCCTCCATGTCGCGCCATTTCCCCAAAATGGGTCTGTGCCCAACAAGCCCCCAACAATGACATCGTGACTCATTTCGAGTCACTGCTTGACTTGTATGGATGTCACTGCCTGCTTCCTGTGTTTGTTACTGCCTGCTACAGTGCGTCATACATTTCCATTATCCACTGAAACTACTGGTGAGCTTGATTTCTCTTTTCGGCTATAGTGATGACCACCTACTCCATGATAGGAGATTGTAAAATCTCTCCTCCCTCAGACCCAATCTGTTCAATTCTCTTCTTAGCTACGTTACTCTCCATGACTAGCTACTCTGCCTTTTCTTGCAGGGGCTCCAACAACACCTTTCTTTCTTTCTTCTATGCTTGCAACACTTTCTCTTCCAACTGCAAAACCTTCATTTCAGTGGCAGTCCCGATCTTATCTAGTAGTGACACTGTTTTCTATCACTACTTCACCTCTTCCATTGTTGCATGGAGTTTGTTTTCCTTTTCTTGTAGTTCTTGGAGGCTTCCATCATATAGGAGGTGAGTCCACAACTTCCCTCTCTTTTCTAACATATCAGTGACTATTTGTATGCTTCAGCCGATTTCCTAAACAACTGTTGTTGCCTCCTATTCTTGTCATGCTTTGACTTTTGGGGGAGTAGTGGGCGTGACACGCTCCTCCGATGATTTAATTTTCTCTGTATATTGTTGTATAGTATTCTCTATCATTCATAGCTTCTCTTTCGAAGGAAATGCCTCCTCATTTGTGCTATCAGGAATGGCTTGGAATAATGTGTGGATATGAGTTTCCATCTCCTCCACTTTTTGTTGTGCTCTCTCTTTCCGTTGTGCTTCGAGGTTGAGGGATTCCTTCATTGTGATGTTTTCTACCCGGAATACCTATAGATTCATCATGTCAACTCTTTCTCTCGACTGAATTTCCTATTCAACGCTTACCTGAAGTTTATATAGTTCCTTTATTGGAATATTGGCCAATGCCACGTCCAACACTTCAATGTTTTTTAGGGGTTTCTGTGATGCCTCTTTATCAAGAAACATCATCGTCGATGTGATGATTAAACTGGCACTCACCTAGGCTACAAATTGCACTATTTCAAGCACATGCACTCCTTCCTTAGCCTCCATGGCTGTTTCTTTTGGTGCCTGCGCTGCCCCGATCCTTATCTGCTCGAGCATAGTTTTTACTTCTTGCACTTGATATGCAATTAAAGCCCTGTTATTCTCCGCATTCTCCCACACCTCAACTAGTGTTTCCTCGACTGTTGTCACCACTAACTCCACATCATCCAGGGTTAGTGATATATGGCACTATGGTTTGTGGGCCTTCACCTTCTTTCAACCACCACCAGTTTTCTCGCTTGGCCACTTCTCTTGGGTGTTTGATGGCTCAGGACTAGTGGGCCTCTAAGTGTCTCCGACAATGATTGGCCCCATTTCTTCTATTTCACAAATCTCCTGATTCCCCGTCCTTGGTTCTTCCTCCTCAGGGATCTCTTGTGTCCCTGTGCTTGTTTCTTCTGTGCACACTTCTTCCATTGAATGTGTTGGTGGTTGTTCTGTGTGTGGTGGAGCCTATGTAGGGCCCCTTGGTGGTATGTTATGTTTTCTAGGTTTCTTCTTACCTGGGGTGTTTCCCCCCTCTTGGCCTTGCCTACTCCTCTTTTTGGTTCTAACCCCATTGGTGCCTATTTCATGTGCTGGGGCTGGTTTTCCCTGCATCTGCATTTGTGAAATTGGTACTCCAGTTGGAATATATGATACCTTACATTCTTTGGGCCACTCTTAGACCTCTCTCTAGATCTCTTCCGTCGTCACACAATAGTTGAGTTGTAGCCATTCCTTGGATTTGTCTCTCTTTGCTTGTGTCCATAAACTATGACACATTTCCCTGAAGTTAGTAACCTGTCCAAACTCCTGGATAGTCTCTGGTGAAATACGCCATGTATCTTCAATGAGGGTCTGGATTTATGCAAAGTACCTCGTAAAGATGTCTATATTTGTCTTCTTTCTCTTCGAGTTTGTGCTACTGTGTAATGATATGTAGTGCGTTGCACCACACTTTCTTGGTATCTCCATATACTTATTATAGACTGGTTCCTTCCAACCGATGACACCAATGAGGTTGAGTAACCACGAGTAGTGGAACTCAGAGCCCCAATCCCGTGTGTACTTACTGTCCCCTAAAGACGAGTTTAAGAGGTATGGGGCCTAGCTCATTGAGCTCCCCTTTGCGCATTGTGCGGTAGCGGTGACCACACCGGTCAATACTTCCTCTTTGTGACACTTTCACATCAATTTTCATCTGAGGAGTTTGGTGGCAAACCTTGTTGCAAGATCATTAATGTCACTGATCCCGAAGCTTCTATTACCGTGCTTTGTGCCATACTTGGCCTTGATCTCATCTGAGATGGCCTTGGCTTTGGTTTTTTACTCTAGGTACTATTCTGGATTTTCCCCATCCATGGGTAGCCCCGTAATTTCTACAATGAGGTCCATAGTGATAGGCACCGACCTATACATCCACAAGATCCCGCCATGCAATCGTGCTAACAGTTGCTTGACATAGGCGTTAATGTGATTTCCCCACCCAAAATGTGGGACATCCAACAAGTTCATGATGCTGGTGTTATAGAGCCCAAGAATCCACTACGCTGACTCTAACAATGGCATGCCCGATGAGCCTTCTCCCCTGCTTTCTAGGTAATTTTGGGGCACCAGGTCTGAAAATTTGGCAACATTTTCCATGTCATGGTTAGAATACTTGATGGCAGTCACTCTTCTGACCATGTCATCATCTACACGCACCCCTTTCGAAATATTTAGTAGAACCAGGTTCCCTTCTACTTGTGGTTGTGACCTTCCTTGTGCGCTACTCTCAGCATGACCCTTCCGTTTGGCTTGTGGGGATGAGGCCCCCACCTCTGGTACATCCTTGTGTACTGCTACCTATCTTGCTTCTAGTTCATGGTTCTGTGGCACTGAACCCATGGCCTACTCATCCTGTCATGGCCTTAGTCCCCTCGATGTGTCAAATTTGGTTCTCTCTGTGTCCTCCTCTAGCTGCTCGACCTCCTACATTGGGCTCTGTTCCTCTTCTATGGTCACATGGTTTGTTTCATACTCGAGTGTGTGGAGTTCATCCACATCCACTACTATGGGTGCCTTTTGTTCCCTTGCATTTGTCACCCGAGCAATACTTCTCATGTTTTTTTTAGCCCTGTCCAACTCTCCAAATTGTGGTGGTGACATTGCGATGAGATATATGCTGTAAATCTTTGAACTCGATGGATGCTAGCTCGAAGTATCGCTCTATCACTCTTTCACTCGGATCTATGTTATTCTCCTTAGAAATTTACACAATGATGTTCTTTCCCCCCCCTTTTCTGACTTTATAGCAGGACGATGAAGTGACAACTGTTCTGCACTGACAATTGTCCCTTTTTAACTTTTTTCTCTATGTCCTACGCGCGGTAACTTTGTACTTGTTAACTGTTGTCTTATGTGCTATGTTTTCACACTTTTCCCTTTCCGTCATACTAATTTCTTTACCTCTATGTATGGTCTACCATGTGTTTGTCACAATTTCAACAGGCACCGCCAGTTGGCGCCTTCATTCCACAGTCCTCATTTGCCGAATTGTCACGTTTTCTGACCGTTGGTCCTTTTTCTGGCGCACTGGGATTTTTGAGCACGCAGAGCCCTTGGATTCAATACCCTTTTCTTCTGGAACATTAATCTTATTTCGTCATGTTGAATCGATGACCTATGCACATGGACTCTTTTCGTTTTCGTCGCGCTGACTTGCTGACCTATGCGCGCAAACATTTTTTTTTTTTAATCAATTCTTACTGCGCGATAAATCTCAAGTTGCAGGTGGTCAAATTTCCTTGTACAACTTCATTTGACTCCCATTGATCATGCCCCTTAATTCTGTTCCTTCCAAATCCTTCAACTCCTCCATCTATGACAGTCTTGACCTCATATGGTCCTAACCAATGCATTCTGAACTTTCCTGGATGTTGAAAAAACTTGATGTCATACAATAGGACTAGGTCTCCTTCCTTGAAATTTTTTCTCTTGATATCTCGGTCATGCCAATATTTTTCCCTTTCTTTCTATACTTTTTGGTGAAAGCCTTCTAGAATTCTATCTTCCTCCATGTTCATCATATGACTTAACCTTTCTTGTACTGTGCCTTGCTTTGTCATGTTTGTAATTGTTGTGACACACAAACTTGGTACCAAGTATTCTAATGGCACCACTGCTTCTTGTCCATACACCAATATAAATGGGGTTTGCGCTGTCAACTTCTTATAGGTAGTTCTATATTTCCATAGTACTGCTGGTATATTTGAATCCCATTCGTCTCTATTGACATTGAAAATCTTGGTTAAGGCATTCTCCAGAATCTTGCTGAAGGCTTCCACTATTCCATTTTCCTGAGGATGGTATGGTGTACTTTTCTCATGGTAGACCTTGAATTCTTCAGTCGGATCTCTGATAGTGTTGTTGATAAAGTGAGTTCCTTGGTCACTCATCAGAATCCTTGGGCATCAAAATCTGGTGAGCACATGTTCAAATAGGAAATGTGTTTTTGTCTCTACGCTGCAATCTTTAACCAGTGCTGCCTCTACCCATATTGAGAGATATTCTATTGTAGTGATGATGTATCATGTGCTTGAACTTCTTGTGGGTGGGTGAATTAGCCCAACAAAATCGATAGCCTATTTTTCAAACACTTGTAGCGTTACTTGTGGGTGTAAGAGCATCTCATCCCATTTGTTTGGTTTTCCAACCCTCTGACAAACGTCTCATTGTTGAAAATATTCATTTACATATCGATGAAAAATTGGCCACCATAATCCTGCGCACAGTACCTTATGCGCGATATCTTTTCCTGCATAGTGTCCTCCTACTATTCCTTCATGGGCTTCTGCAAATATCCTAGGCCTTTCATGTTCTAGCGCACACCTTCTCAAGATGATGTCTACCCCCATTTTATATAAGTGCCCTGTGATAAATTGGTAGTCGGCTACTCGAACAACCAGATTCTTCCTCCGCGTGGTGTTAAGTTCCTATGGCGCAGTCCCTGTACTTAAATACTCAATAATGTCAGCAAAATAATCATTCGTGACCTGGACTGAAAATAACTGCGTGTCAGGGAAGGTATCCTCTAAGTTTGTAGGCTCCTCGCCATTGGTGACCCTTGAAAAGTGATCAGGTCTTGCGTTCACCTTCCATGTTTTAACTATGACTTCAATGTCAAATTCTTGAAACAATAGTAACCATCAACATATTCTCCTCCCTAGCACTGGCTTGTTGACTAGGTACTTAAGGGATGAATGATATGTGAATATCTTAAAATGTTTTCCAAGTAGGTAAGGACTAAAATTTTGAAGTGCATACACCATTTCGAGACCCTCTCTCTCTGTAGTGTTGTAATTTTGCTCAGAGACTAAAAATTTTCTTCTTGCAAATGCTATGGGATGGTCCAAATCCCCTGCTCTTGGTTGCGCCAGAATATCTCCCAAGGCTATGGCTGATGCATCTACATGCACATGGAATGTATTTTCCCAATAGGGGAATACCAATATTGGTGCAGTTAACATCTTTTCTTTCAGGGTGTCCAATCCACGCTGACATTCCTCATTCCACTGGAATTTAGTATCCTTATAAAGAAATTTCTCCATCGGTGCAGTGATCTGCGCATACCCCTTTATAAATTTTCTGTAATATATTGTATGTTCCAATGTGCCTCACAGCTAGCTCAATGATTTCGATGGTGGTAAATTCACAATTACTGCAATCTTTGCAGGATCCATGATCAAACCTTGTCTGCATACTATGTGACCCAATATAATTATGAAGGGTGTTCCAAATATACATTTCTTAATGTTCAAGGATATTTGGCATTGCTTGCATCTTTCTAACATCAGCCTCAACACCTCTACATGATCCTTCAACAGGTTGTACATTGTCCAATCATTCAAATATACCTCTAGAAACTCATGGATGAATTCTTTGAGGGAAACAATGACTACTGTGGAAAAAATTGCTGGTGCATTCTTCAGTCAAAAAGGCATGATTGTGTACTGGTAGGATCCCCATTCTGTCGCAAAGGTAGTCTGGTAGCTATCTTCTGGTGCTATCTTTATTTAGTGGTAGCTTGAGAATCCATCGATGAATGAGTATGCTTCCTGACCTCCCACATTTTCTAGGACTTTGTCTGTAAAGGGTGTAGGGAAGGGGTCATGTAGGCAAGCATCATTAAGCTTTCTTAGATCTACACAGATTCTTATGCCTCCTTTATTTTTCTCCTGAACTAACATGGGGCTTATCCATTTTGATTCTTCTACTGGTTCTATGATTCTTGCTTCCAACATTTTGTTGATTTCTGCTCTTACTTTCTGCTTGTATATGGGGTTCAATATGTAAGGCTTTTGTCTGATAGGTCTTGACTCCGATTTGAGAGGGATCTTCATCTCTCCAAGTTCTCCTACAATACATTTCATTTTTGTGAAGGTTGTTGGGAACAAGTCACTGTACTCGTGAAGTAATTTTGTTATCCTATCCACTATTTTCTCGTCCTAGTAGTCTCCAATGCTGGCCATTTTGGGATTCTCAACTGTCCCAATTTTTACTTTTTCCACCTTGATCGGCACAACAATTACTTCTAATTCTATAGGTGGACCTTCCACTCCTTGTTCGCCTTCAACTTCCTCAATCTAAATATCACGTGGATCGTCTTCATTTGGTACTTCTTCCTGCACATGGTAGCATGAACACATTTCTTTCATTATCTATTTGTTCTGTTGTTGTTATTCTATTATGAGTTAAAATTCTAGGTCCTTAATGAATATCACCCCTCTTATTTGTTTAAGTGCTACATCTATATTAGGGTTCTCATGCTCAAATGAGAAAGTGAATGCAAAGTTTTGCTGTAGTACTGTCTAGCTCGTAGTTCCTCTGCGTAGTTCCTGGTCTGTATACCAGTTTGCTAGGATGCCCTCTAATGTGTGTACAAAATGATGAGGCCATTCCTCTGGGGTTGTCATTTTCCACAGTGCTCTGCACTTCTCCAAGTGTTCCGCTGGTTCCCCTTGTCCATCATATTTCTACTGATGGTTGCTTCTTTGTTCTGCGCCAAACCTAATGCCTAGTAACCACTTACATTGGTACAAGTCCTTGAATTTTTCTTTGTGTGCGCCCCACCATCTTCCAGGTGTAGACTTAAGTGCGATGTTGAGAGATAAAAATATCTGGATGTTTGATACTTCCTCCTCATATCTCATTAGGAATTCTTCCAAGTCGTTGATTCCATGGAAGCTTGGAGGTTCTCTGATTTCTGTCCCAACCCACCTTACTACACGATCTATTCATGTGCATCTTCTGGTTGAGACCTCATGTAGGCGCTAGTGCCAATTCTCCAGCCCTGTGTCTGAGTTAGAATCACATGACGTGATACTTCTCCAGCTAAGTACACCATCAACAGTTGGATTAATGTAATCTTTGGCGTGCATGATGGTTCGGTACAACTGGTTAATTTCTTCCATATCTAGACATGTTGGTTCCACAAATCTTTCAGCTTTTGATGTATCTAGGGGCACGATAACCCTGTATTATCCTGACTCAAATATTATCTTCCTAGTATTGAGGTTGATTATCGCCTGATTTTCAAATGCCCAATCCAATCCCAGTAATGCTGGATATGGTGTTATGTTGTCCACGATTTCAATCCCATGCATTGCCATGTACTTTTGGGTAATACATTCACTTCATATCCCATATCTAATATCACATCACCCATGTTAAAATATCCTATGTTGGCATTCAATCAGATATGGTTTGTAAACTAATAAATGAATCTATACTTATTGAACAATATGCAAAATAGAGAGGAAATCAATGCCCGTGTGCTATATTTTTGAGGTGATATCTTAGATCATGACCCTCAATATCTAAGCAAAAAAATGCAAACCTCAGATCATGACTATCGATATCTAAAACAAAAGATGCAAACGATGGGAACGAACCTACCTTTCCTTTTATATTTTCTAGATTACGATTATGGTCCTTATGATGAGAAAGATCCACAGAGTGGTGCTCATGCTCATAGAGATAGATAAGAATATCCCCATGATAAGAATTTTGTCATTGATCCAAGAACAGATGTTGAGTTGGTTGATCCATGATTTGTGGCTGAGGTGGAAACAAGCCTTGGTGTGCATGTACTTGGCCTTGCAAGTTAACTCTTTGCTGGTTCTCCTTATGGCATGGAGGTGATTGACTATCCTCTTCTCGAACTTTCCCTCATATTTCGTGGTACATCTATATAACAGGTTCTGTAATGTTATAACAGATGATGGATCCTTAAATAATTGAATACATGATTGCAGGAAAGTTTTAATACAACTTACTTGGTTTCCTGGGTGGAATTCACTAGTATGGTCCAATGCTGACGACATTTCATACATTGGGACGTCTTGGGTATGCTGCACGATAGATGTAGACGCAAAATTCATCTTGAGAAATTATTTTCTGGCTTCCTTAAATGTCTCTTCCTTTCCTGCATCGAATCACTTGGGTGGCTCAATATTCTTCTTAATCCATTGTTGCTATATTGGTTCCTATTTAGCTACATCGTCCCCTGTTTTATCATCTCCACGCATCACTATGTTGATGTTCCTTCCATATTCTCTAGCTTCTTTAGAGATCCACTGTACGTTCTGATTATTTTGATTCCATTTTTCCTGTATCTTCACCAACAGTGTTGTGCAATCCTCTGTATCATGATCTACTGCATGACAATACATGCATGTCGTAATTGGTAGTGGAAATTATCTTTCATAGTGTCCTGGCTATTGGAAGTTATGGCACACTACTAGACCTCATTTGCATCCAAATCCTCCTCTGTACCCAATGTGATCTCCACATGGTGTATTTTATTGAGGTACCTGATTATACTGTGCAGGTTTATATTACGGTTGTGCAATGTTATACTGCGACTGTGCGTTGTTATACTGCTGCGCCACAATATTATACTACGGTGGTGCCTGATTAAATTGAGGTGCAACTTGCCCTGTCATTATTTTGGCTTGCACCCTATATGTGTCTGACGTCCTTTGCCTCATTAGATCCATTGTTCTGTAGTCTTTGTCATCGTGCCCTACTGACTTGAAAAAAGTGCATTATGCATTCTTTAGTACTTTCTAGTATTTCTGCATCAGAGGACAATGATATGGATCATGCATGTGCGTCTTGAAAATTGCACACCAAGGTCCTCCTATTGGAAATGGATTTGGCATCCCTGTTTCCATATACTGCGCGAATGTTGGACATTCATTCTTATGGTGCCCTTCTGTTCTACATGTGGTACACCAAACAAATTCTCTTTTTTCCTTACTTTTGTTTTGGTTTAGTTGGAATGTTAAGTTCTTCAGATCCTCCTTCAACTCCTCAATAGCTGAATCTATCTTCTGTTATTGGTTTTCTCCTAGTTGCAGGGATTCCTATAGAGCCTCTGCCTATGTCTGAAACTTCTGTTTTCGCAGTGGATATTTCAAGTGTGGTAATAGTGAGTTGATGAACATGTGCTTGTGCTGCATATCTGTCATGAGATATTTCATCTTTCCTTTCAATCGCTTGAATCTATTGTCAATATCCCATACAAATTCTCCTAGTTTCTGTCTAATTTATATCATCTCGTTCATATATTGGTCCTCTGAACCCAACTTCTAGAACGCATTAATCAATAATTTCTTGATGCATGTCAGTGTCCTTGTCATCCCAGGTGGACTGCTTACGTCTAGACTCATGTACCAGTCTAGTGTGTGGTCTATTACCATGATAGATAGTTTTGGAAGTTTAGTGTCTTCATCAGTGATCTATTTTTCTTCCCAGGTCTTTGCACAAATACACAAGTGTTTCTCAGGTCTTCTACTGCCTCTCCTCAAAATTCTGGTAACCGAATAGTGGGATCATGTCCTTCCATCCTAAATGCTGAACTACTACCTTCGCGTGCTGTAGATACTTGACTAATGCTTCTTGAACTGTCTCCCCCCGTTGTTGTTCCTTGTGTGGATGTACTTCCTGCTGTCTTTATTCTCCCAAAATTTGGTTGTCTAAACGATGGTATTCTTCTTGGTGTGTTATTCACACATGGGTTTATGGGTTCCACACTGACATTAATATGGATAGGATTTCTACCTTCGATTCCTGCTTTTGGACCTCTCGTATTCCTATCATATGTTGCATGTAGGATTTCCTCATTCTGCTCCACAACCCAAATATCCTCTACCTCCTCTTCATCACTTGCCAAGCCTTCCCTTGGGGTATGACTCTCTTCTTAGTGTTCACCTTGTATTGGTAGGGTACTCCACTGCGTGTCCTTCTGGCTATCACCATGATCCATTTGACTTGGTCGTCATCCATCATGATTGGGTCCAAGGCTTCCTCCCTCTTTCCTTCATCCCCTTCTCCTTCCATTTCTCCTTTTTCTGTCAGTGCTTTCCCCCTTCCCCCATACACGTAGGGAAGTTTAGTTGTCTGAATCCATTGTCATTACACCTTTGTTATACAACAAGATCTTAATAGAAGTATATAATGATATAAGATACCTTCCTCGAGGGCCACGTATAAAATCTTTCTCTGTTATGCTGTACGACTTTGCGGTATCTACTGCAAATTCTGTTATAAATCCTGCTACAATATTGTCGAGCCAAAAATCTACTGCGTGGGTGAATTTGTTATTCACCAGTTGTAACAGCACAAGATGAACTGGGTTCCACTGTAACTATCAGATTTGATTTCTTGCGTGGTTGTATTTCAACCTCAATATCCACTCCTGCAATAAGTGTGGAAAATCACAGAAAAATATTTCATGCATATCAGTAAACACATATTTCTCAAGATATTTGCGCGGTGTTACTGCAGGGTTTCAGTTATCTTGCTGTGCAAACTCTAGCTCCTTTGTTTTCAACCATCTCTCTATTTCCTCCTTCATGGGTCTCCAGGGTATAAACATTCCCTTCTATATTTTCATTCATTTTGACACTTTGGTCCCATATATGACATTCTTTTAATTGTTTTTCAACAGATCAAACATTCTTTTAACATATCTTCAACAGATCTCATCCACTCAATCCTATGCTATTCCAATTGGCAACAAAACCATTTGTTTGTTTCTTACCTTAGTTATGCCTTTAGCATGATTTGACCCAGGTTCATGTGTACTGGGGATCCAACAAAGCCTCTAAAACTATCGGCCCTCCTTGTAAACCAAAAGGGAGCTTAGCGCACAGAGTGCACTGTGCAGTCTCACCCGAGATAGTCTTAATGGGTGACTGCAATTCTCAAATGCTTGCAGTCCAGGACTGAATGGGGATCTGTGAATTCTATCTAATTATTAGAGAAATATACTTTCATTCTCATTCATGCATGTAGCGTGATTAAATCCATTAATTCATTCGTCCACAAATATCCGTCTCTCAAGCTCTTTTATTATGGTAGTTCCAAAACTACAGCGCCACATTCTTTACAAATCATCCTCATTTGGGTAGAGATCTAGTATGAGGCGTACTATATCACACCAGGCTCCTCAGCCTATGACCTAACCCTTAATATCTACCCTTATAACCCTCTACAACTCAACAACTTACAAGACTGGATTGGATTACAGTCGTGTTACAAACCAGTTACTCCTTACGCGAGTAACACTCAATAATCAGAACCCCCCACCTATACCTCCTATGTATCTATTTATATGTGTTTTTGGCTCATCATCCATTACATTCCCTTACCAAAACCCTAACCTATCACTACTGCATTTGGGTCAAATTCCGACGACGCATTTGACGCAATTGGCCCTTTCTATTGTCGGAAGACCGACAAACCTCGAACCCCCTCAAACGTCATTTCACATGACGTCGTTTTTCCGACGACCTAGTTTTCATCTATATTTCGACGTTTCAAACGTTGCAAGAGCAACGTTCCAAACGTGGCAAGACAGACGTTGCAAACGTGGCAAGAGAGACGTTGCAAACGTGACAAGACCGACGTTTCAAACGTGGCAAGAGAGACGTTGCAAACGTGGCAAGACCGACGTTTCAAATGTGGCAAGAGAGACGTTGCAAACGTGGCAAGAGAGACGTTGCAAACATGGAAAGACCGACGTTTCAAACGTGTCAAGAGAGACGTTGCAAACGTGGCAAGATCGACGTTTCAAACCTGGCAAGATCGACGTTGCAAACGTGGCAAGTGAGACGTTTCAGACGTGGCAAGAGAGACGCTTCAAAGGTGGAAAGACCAACGTTTCAAACGTGGCAAGTGAGACGTTGCAAACGTGGCAAGTGAGACGTTTCAGATGTGGCAAGAGAGACACTTCAAAGGTGGCAAGACCGACGTTTCAAACGTGGCAAGTGAGACGTTTCAGACGTCTGAAACATGGCAATAGAGACATCTAGAACGTGGCAAGACCGACGTCTTGAAGGTGGCAAGTTCTCGTCTAGAACGTGGGAAGAGAGACGTTAAGAGGTATCATCTCTGACGTGGTTTCTATGGGAGCGACACTCCAAAATGTCGCAATAGCGACCTTCTTGTAGGTATTTAAAAAAAAAATACAATATCAGTACTAAGAGGGACAGGTACATTAACCTTTGC
>JZKD02S1652446.1:0-10875 GCA_000966675.3 Picea glauca | reverse complement strand
TTCTACACATTCACCAAGCAGATTAGTCAACATTCTTTTGAATGTTCCCCATGCATGCATTATATTTTAGAATGTAGTCCAGGATTTGTATACAGATAGGCTTGCATCCCACTGCCTAATTCTTAGTAGTCATTAATTTTATAGCTCTCTTCTCATGATAGAGTTCTTTGCACAATTCCTTGACATGGAACTTCTTCAACATGAAATTTTCCTTGTTACATATTCATCACTATCTAAAATGACCTCAACCTCAACTCATCCTCAACTTCATTATTTAAGGGATTTACCCAATATTACATAAGGAATATAAGCATGCATTCTTATTATGCATTCAGATTATACATTTAAACATGTGCATATATTCCATCAACTTGTATTTGCATATGCACATTATTCTTATCAGTTTATATTCATTTTTTTCTTTTATGCACATAACCACATGCATCAGCATGAATCTGTGTGTCTACCATAGGAACACTTTACATTTCTCATTTATTTTTAGTTTAAAACCATTTAACTAATGATTATTCACAATCATTCTCATGAAACCCTCAAATTCTTATTCGCGTTTCCTTATAACATGACAACGGATAATTCTTGTTCATTTACTCTTTCATCAATTTATACTAGATTTTCATGAGGAAAATGGAACACATTCTCCTTAAGCTATTATTCAAAACAAAACCATCATAACTCTTCAGAACAAAGTTGACCATGCCACCATGGTACTTATTCAATCCTGGCAAGTACAATTCTCGCCTTACATTTCACTTATTCAAGTAGTCATATCATGCCTTTAAGCATGTATATGTATATCTACATATATGTATGTGCATCATTTTCACCTTTTACCACATTCATTCACATTTATTTAACATTGTCCAGTTTTGATGAGACCTTATAGTCACTTACACAACCAGTCTCACCAATAAAATCATAATTATGTTGCCTTCTCTTCATGGAAACAACCAACAAGAAACCACTCTTGCTCTTATGTTACAAAAACAACCCACAATTCACAAAATGAAAGCAGGTAATTACAATATTATCAAGAGAAAAAAAATTTCCAATTCCATGTTTCTTTAATGATTCAACCATTCTTGGTCAATAGACCTTTATCAAGGAAACTATTTCCTAGATTCCCTTTCATTACTATAAGAGCATACCCGCCCATTCCTATATGGTTGTCATCCACCTCTAGATGTCAATCATGACCCATTGATCATCTAGTAATTATCTATCACTACCTTTGTTACTCTTTATATCAATAATCCATTAATCATTACAGCTTTATCCTCATAAGGAAATAATAGTAGCATTATCAACATTTTATCCATGTTGTTAATTTCCTTGTTGTCATCAGGTCCATCATTAGACCATGCCTTATAACCCACCATAGGTTATAACATGTCTATTTGCATGTTACATACATGCTTAATCATTATCATATGCATTGTAGCATGTCCTCATCTTGCATTTTCATGCAAAGTTCAGTACTCAGTCCATAGGCATATACATATCTGTGTACAACCATGAGCTCGTAAACTGGCTCATGTGCTCGTTTTACTTTACATCCTTATGAGGATTAGCATTAGTCCCAAAGGTCTCATATTTACCTTTCTTAAATATTTTATCCTGGTGCAAGTTTAAAACATTATAGGTCAAGTAAACTGACCTTATTCAGTTTCCTCAATCCTTTGATCATGAGGAGTTATATATACAGTTTTTAGTATTTTATTCGAGAGAAACAACCATTATTACCAAGGATTCTATCAATCTATACCAAATCTCTTTAGCCACAAGGAATTTTCCATAAGGGTCTTAGCATTTATATAGACTACCCTCAGTGTCCCTCACAAATATAAGAGGATTTGTCCATCCAAATGGATAGACAATATTAAACTTTACATAAAACAACTCAACTCATCCATTTTCTAGACTTATGCAACTCTATAATAAGATTCATCCATTTTCAGCCATCCACCTTCAAGACTTACTCTTAATGCCTATCATCATGTTCCCACTATTGTAGGAGTATCCCTCAAACCATTCGAGCAAAAATAAAATAATGTTGCTACAATCAATATGATAATTTTTTGTTGTACGAAATTCTAAAAAAAAAATTTAAATTCATAGTCCTTCTCCTTAAAGAGTTAGTGTAAATAATAACCAAAAAATTTTAAACACAAAGAAAACTATTTTTGATAGGATCATCCTAGCCTTGATATACCAGTCCTATGATTGATCTCTGGCCCATCCAGGCCTAGTGTTTGAACCATGCTCTAATACAACTTGTAACACACCCAATCCCTTAAGTACCCTTTTAAGGGATGAGTTAATTAATTTTATCTTTCCCTAAACCTCCTTGAATCCATTAAAAGGGACACCATTATATTTTTCTCACCAAGAGATTTCTAACGACTATAATTTTGTCCAATTTTGAGTTTTGGATCAAAAGTTATGGCATTTTAAAGTGTTTGGTCCTTTATTGGCCAAATACCTTCGTACTGCGATGTGGCTCCACATCATTGTGCCCATCCAACGTGGAATTGAACTGTCCTTCCAGATAGGCATGGTTGTTGACTTTGCGTCTTCATGACACTGGTGTAGCACCCACCACCTGGCGACTGGAGCTTCGGCATATCAGCCTTCAGCCTTTTCCCCACAGAACGAGAAAATACATATCCTCCCGAGATCCGATCTCACCAGATCATGACACATGCCCATCGTTCTTCAAGACCACGGGACCTCAGACTCTCAAATATCAAGACCTCATCTCTTTCCCTATTGGTATAAACCTAAAAGGTCGTATCCGACATGATTTTTTTCTTAGGACATGTGGCCTTATCCACAACAGGCCACTTGTCCTGACACGAGGCACCGCCACTATTTTCCACCTTGCATAAAACATGGAACTTATACCACTTTGACATGTGGCACTCATTTCCTCCACATATCCTTGTCCCATTATGTCAAATATGCATGCCACGTGGAACCACTCATGTCATGACAAGTGGACCTTTCACATGGGTTGACATGGTATACACATTACCACAAGATACATGGCTTGTCCAATCATGCACTGACACTTGTCCTCTCAGCATTAGGTGGGTGACATCATTTCGGATCTTGGCCCTCGTCGAGACTTTCATATTGGGGAAACATTTTTCGCCCCGAGGATCCAACGTCGAGGTACATCATGTTGACATAAGAGTTTTCCCATGAGACATGTGGAGCGTAAGGTTCCAACATGCTCCAAATTTTGTAGTGGCCCCACAAAAAGAGTTATATCTAGATAAAGGGGAAATCAACGGACTTTGTTGGATCTGGGTTTATGTAGATCTACGGTGGAGATCTTTCGATCGTGTGGAATCTATGGAGGACGCGTGTCACCACTAGAAAACCATGGACATCAGGACCTCAGTTCTTTACCAAGATCTTACACACTAAAACTCCCTGATGTCCATTGTCTAGTAATTATGAGATGATTAAATCGATTAATCTTAGGATTACAACTCCTTACCTTCACCATGAGATCTATGGCTGAGATATTTTGGCTTCCCATATCCAACGGATTAGATTATAAGGTGCCCATCTAAAGGCTTAATCCTAATAAGGGTCCATACTTGAATTGCCATCGAATGAAATACTGACAAGTGTCAATCCCTTGGCCCCCCTATCTATCAAGATGACACAACACATCATGCTTGGCATCACTCTCTCTCTCTCACTTACACTTATATATAAAAAATAAAAGGTTTGGAACCCCACATGGGAACCCTTCCCACTGGGTATCGGGCATCGAGTGTTTTGGCGAGGTCTCTCACTCAAAACCTTATGATATCTCGAGAGCCAATACGTCAAAATACCGGTGGGAACACCCTCCTGAGCTTGGTTACAAATTCAACAATTGTCATTGACCTTGATCCTCGGCAAACCCTCGAATGTGAGGACCCCCAATCAATGGCCAGGATGGATTTGTTGTGCCGCATTCAATGGTTGTGATTATTTCTAGAGAGAAGCATAGGTTTACCTATTTTTAATAGTCTTCTTTACGACTTATTCAAATATGGGACATCCTTAAGTAAAACATAAGGCTTCCCATGGATTCAAGATGATTTGAAATCATTCCCTAAACAAGTTGAGGCCTTCCTCATCGTCGCATGAGTAAAGATTCACAACTGTGAATTTTCCAAACCCATACAAAGGCATTTGGGTGCATATTCCACGTTTGTTCCACGTAGGATGGTACATGTATTAGGATTTCGCATGGCACTAAGGTGGATCTAAGAATAGAAGGACCTAGAAACTTGGGAGGTCATAACTTTTGATCCAGAGCTCGGAATTGAGCCTAGTTATAGTCATTGGAAAGCTCTCGACAAGAAAAATTAATATACGAGGTCTAATTAGAGAAGAAAAGTAGTTGGAAAAAGTGAAATTTTGACAGCCCATCAACCTAAACGAAGATTAGGGGGTTAGGTGTATTACATTATAGAAGCTTTGTGCTTCTCTAAAGAGAAAGATAAATTTGTGGCTACCATTAAATAATAAACTCTTAACATGTGATTTTAGAATTAATAAAGGATGGGTGGGACCTAGTTTTTGTTCTTTGTGTAAGAATAGTGAAGAATCCATTTCTCACATCTTCATTGTTTGTCTATATGCAACTCAAGTGGCATCGATAGTCAAGGTGGAGCTCAAAGAGAATTATTCAAGGACTAAAGTGAAGTTGGAATATTGTTTAAAGAATTGGATAATGGACACTTTAGTCAAACAATTTGAGGGGCTCTTGTATATTCCAGTTCAAATCCTTTGGTGGGCATGCAATTCCAGTGTTTTCGAAAATGAAGAAATCCCGCTAGAGGTCACCAAAATCCCTATCATTAAGCTAGTCAAATAATTTATGATATATCTCAAAGAAAAAGGTTTGAAGGTTATTTCCATGCCTAACTTGTACTTTGAATTTCCATGGGGTTTCTTCGACAATGCTAGTCAAGGTCGCCCTCCTATATGCAGGGTCAGTCTAGTGATGTTTATGAGCCAAAATCACTACATTCACATCAGATATGTGTCAGGCACAAATAGGAGGGTTGAGTTTATCACTCTTTTCACTTTGTTAGAGGCTGCCTCAAAGAAAGGGGTAAATAAGTTGCAGGTTATGGGTGATTCCAAGATGGTGAATGATTGGGCCAATAACAAAGTCTCGGTTTTAAATGTGATACTATCCTCTATGCTCCAGGATATAAAGAAGGTCATTCAATCCTTTGAATGGATTTATTTCAACCACATATATAGGGAGCTAAATGCAAAGGAAAGCACATTGTCTAAGGAAGTGTTGTCTCTTCCATTGGGGGCTCTTGGTATCCATAAATTTGTGGATGGGAAAGAGGGAGAATCAATGGAATTTCAATTCTAATTCTAATTTTATGTTTAAAGGAAGATTTACATCTATGAACTAATCGAACATATAGACAAACAAGATGTATCTTTTGGCTCCTTTAAGGAGTTGAAGTGAAAGTATATCGAAATACAGAGATGCACTTTTTGAATAATTTTTATAGGACAGAATCTCAAACAAACTCTTTTTATGGGACAGCAACATGTATATTCATGTCTCTTGAATATAAGGATTTTTTGCTTTTAGGAAAAAAAATTAAATTGCATTACTTTATGATTGGAAAATGTCTATTACGATTTCTATGTTCTGGATTATAGATCAATCTTGATTAATTTTTTATTTTTTATCACTTTCACTTACCCATTAATTTTATATTAATTTAGATTTTTAATTATAGGCTTTCTGAGTTTATTGGGCTTTGATAAAAAAAAATTGTATCACTTTCACTTACCCATTAGTTTTATTATTCTTGATTAATTTTTAATTTTATATCACTTTCACTTACCCATTAATTTATATTTTTATTATAGGCTTTATAAGTTCATTCATTGGGCTTTGATAAAATTTTGTATCACTTTCACTTACCCATTAGTTTTATTATTTTTATTTAACCATGACTGTATGAAACTAATTTCAATGGGAATTCTAACTAGAAAATAATTTGTTAGAATATACTAAATGGAGATCAACCTGGTCTATTTTTTATTAATATGATACACATATAAATACATAGTCTATGACCTTTGGATTCATCTTCCAAGAGGTAACTTGGACTCCCAATGGAATTTCCTATTGACTTGTGACTTTCCATATTCATTCTCAAGTGATAACCCTAACAAATTAGGTTTCCAAGATTCCCCCTTAATATAAAAGGGTTGTATGTGAGTTCAAATAGAGAGATAAAATCTGGAAGTGGATAGAAACTAATGGTTGAATATGATCTATGAATCTAGTGGTTTTAAGATGACTAGAAACCAAATGGCTAGTAGAAAGTGATTTCTTATACTAAATGGTGGTTTAAGAAAAACCACAAACTTGGAAGGTGATGTCTTCTACTAAATGATGGTTTAAGGAAGACCACAAACCAAATCATGTTGATGGAATATGACTCTGACTCTGGCTCACATTTTTTTACTCAATTGATAGGACTTTGAAACTTGAAGCTTGATTATCAATCAATGATATTATTCCCCCTTCAAAGACAATGTGAAAAGATTAAAATATTTTCAGTGCAAGATGTGTCAATACTCATATCTGAAGGATGATTATGCTTTCCACAATGCTCACAAGGATGAAGATCAAAATAGTGATCCTCCATGTAGCCAACTTGGTGACAATGTTGGCATTTAGGAATTTGATCTTGAACTGGAGCTGGTGAAAATGAGTTTTCTTGAAGGAATCCAACACTCGCTCAATTGGTTTGGAATAATATCTTTCATTTTGTATACAAGACTTAATATGTAATTGTTGTTGTTGATGTCTTCCCAATATCTGATGATTGGCTTGGAAAGTGCAAGCATAATTTATTTATGACAAATTTCGTCTTCATTTGAATCTTCTTTTGAAGTGGCGTCACTGATTTGATCATGTGCTAGTTGCTCATAGGAATCAATCTCAAATTCAAAAAGAGAATTGTTATGAAGAAGGACTAGTTGAAGTTGAAGTTGAAGTTGTGATTCAAGATAGAGAAATTCAATTTTGTCTTGTTAATCTTGTAAACACGTTAAAACATTAGTGAGAATTGTTTTGTCAATTGTGACAAAGACTTTTAGAGTATTCAATAAATATAATAATTCATTTAAAGACTAACTTAGATCTTAAAGGGTTTCTTGTAACTCCACCCTTTAACAATCATACTCAACAATTCAAACTCTTAAAATGGAAGGTCTCCTCTAAAATTCACTAGTTTACAATGTAATTCAACTTGATTTCAAAAAAGTACAAGTAAACTTAAAAAAAGACTATGTACAAGTTACAAGTATTAGTAGATCTTCCAGATTGAATGTGTCGCTTATGCTTTGAGTCTCTCAGTTTCTATTATCTACAATAATATTTGGAGCAAATGTAACCCATTGTAGCTTCTCAAGTTTGGCCTCAAGTCACTAATGAACTTTTCAAAGAGGAAAAGCCTAGTATGAAATGGCCCTAGCATACATGGGCGAGAGCCGTGAAGAACCCTTGCCATTTTAATATGGTTGCATGTTTGTTGAAGTTGAACCATTATGAAGAAGCTCGCTAGAACAGTTCCATTTATTGCTATGTATCTAAAAGAAACGTGCCTCGAATCAAGAACAGAATAATGCAAACAAAGATGAAAAGCCTAAATTAAAAATGTACAAAAAAGCATTGTGGGCATTACTGGTGCTAGACAAATAAGTCGATGAATGGATCCACAGACTTAGCTATTCCACAGGAATGAAGGCATGTTTTTCCACAGGAGCCTTCGAATTGATTTTCACGATAGAGGCACAGTCAACAATGGTGTACTCGCTTAACGTTGACATCAAAAAATGATAAACTTGTTTTCTCCAAAGAGAGAAACGAGACTTGTTATCTCTCTGCATCACGGTCCTAAAGGTGTCAACTTAAATCACAGAGCCCTTGCGGACTATTCATGATATAAAAAATTGCAAGAGCTCAAGTTGAGGATCACCCGATGTCTCCACACATTCGCTATCAGTATAAAATATGCGGGCAACCTCATGAGCGAGGAGTAGGAGTTGCAGTGTGTGAAATCGATTCTTCGGTTGTAATGGATAAAATTGAGTGAAAAGTTCATAGTTATTTTATATTTAATAGATTTTTTCGTGCATTAAACTCCATACCTTATGTTCTTTTGCATCGGATCCCTCGCACCTCTTGGAAGCGAAGGTAACTCACTATCCCATTCAACAAAGGCATACAAACCCATAACCATGAATAGATTAATCACACGCTCACTCTTGAAGGATCTGCTACAGGAGTTATGTGCTCAGAAAAGAGTCACACCCAGAAAATGCAGATCCTAATTAACCAAGAAACAGAGAATGAAAGTGTAGACAGAAAACTAAATATCAATCAGAGAAAATTACAGCAATAGACCTCACTCAGGAAAACAAAACTACTATGTTTCTGAATACTCTAGTCTATGCTTTATTTATGAAAGAAAAGAGATACAGAGTACCTATGTTACAATTGTAAATAAAAAGAGGGAAACAGAGCTTCCTCTATTCCAAAAAATGCCAAAGAAAGATCACAAACAATCAATAAAAAAAACTTTCTCTGTTACAACATTTGATCACTCCAAAAACTCTCTGTTTGATGGCAACATAACCTAATAGTTAAATAGCAGAACCAAAAATCTGATGCAGTGGAAAGGAGCAGAAACGTGGCAGAGTTTGAACAACACTTGGCAGCTACGGTTACATAGCTGTGATAACTGAATACCGAAACTTTAGCATCACGTTTTTTCAATCTCCCCCTTGATGTCAAGTTTGAGGATTCCCAACTGTGATCTGAGTTTCTCCAATCGATCCTTTGGAAGAGCCTTAGTAAAAATGTCTGCAAGATGATCTTCAGATTTACAAAATTCAAAACAAAGAAACTCTTGTTGGACTAGATCTCTAATGAAGTGATGGCGAATGTCAATGTGTTTACTCCTGCTGTGGAAAACTGGATTCTTTGTAATAGAGATTGTGCTTTGATTGTCACAATAAACTTTAATAGGTTTACGAATTTTCATGCCCAATTCTTCTAACAATCTTGCCATCCAAATGACTTGAGTGCTTGTAGATGATGTTGCAATGTACTCCGCTTCGGCTGTAGAAAGAGCAACTATGGGTTGCTTTTTGTTGCTCCAGGAAACAATATTTCCTCCAAAAAGAAAATCACATCCTGAAGTACTTTTGCGATCATCCAAGCTACCTACTCAATTTGCATCTGTGTATGCTACAACATTGAAATTATTAGTAGCATTATAAAATAATCCAAAGAATTTGGTACCACTTACATATCTGAGTATTCTTTTGGTTGCTTGCCAATGAGACTCATGAGTTTTATTCATGAACCTAGCAACCATATTTATAGAAAACATAATGTCTGGTCTAGTAGTGGTCAGATACATTAAGCTGCCAACCATGGATCTATAGAGAGTGGCATCATAGAGAGAAGATTCATCTTCTTTCATCAATTTGCTCCCAACAACAAGAGTACCCACAACTTTACAATTCTGCATGTTAAACCTCTTCAACATGTCTTCAACATATTTGGTTTGGCAAATAGATATACCTTCAGCTGTTTGTTTGATTTGCATGCCCAGAAAATATTGCATTTCTCCTAAATCACACATCTCAAATTATAATTTCATTTCTTCTTTAAAATCCTTCACAAGTGATATTGAGGTGCCCATAAATATTAAGGCATCAACATACAAGCAAAGAATAATAAAATCTGATCCAATGACCTTTTGTAGACTACACTTTCAGAAGAACACTTAACAAAACCATGATCATGAAGGTATTTATCAATCCTAGAGTACCAAGCTCTAGGGGCTTGTTTAAGACCATAAAGTGTCTTCTTAAGCCTATACACCTTATTTTCTTTACCTTCAACAATAAAACCTTGAGGTTGTTCAATATAAACTTCTTCCTTCAAATATCCATTTAAAAAAGCAGATTTGACATCCATTTGATAAACTTTCAACTTTAATTGAGATGCAATGGAAAGAAAAGTTCTTATTGTTTCAAGTCTTCTTATAGGAGCAAACGTTTCCTCATAGTCATTGCCTTCTTGTTGCACATACCCCTTTGCAACTAAATGTGCCTTGTGTTTTGAAATGCTTCCATCCATATTAAATTTCATCTTGTAAATCCACTTTACTCCAATGGAATATTTGCCATGAGGGAGTTCAACTAACTCCCATGTGTCATTTTTCTGTATTTGAGACATTTCATCCTCAATTGCTTGCACCCATGGCTCAATAAAACAAGCTTCTTTAAAATTTATAGGCTCAACATTTGCAGAAGAAACAAGAGCAAAATGATCATTAGCATACCTTGATGTTTCATAAATTTCCTTCAAACTTCTGGTTTTTCTAGAAGAACTAGATGGAGATGTTGCTCGAGAGCTTATTGACGAACTAGATGAAGGAGATGTTGCTTGAGAACTTGTTGATGAACTAGATGAAGATGCATTTGATGGAGAACCTCTTGTAGATGAACCTGAAATTGTCATTGTAGATGGGTGCTTTGATGAATCATTATCATCAAGGATTAAATTCTCAATATGTGGGGTAACCAATTTATCTTCACTTTCATCTTTAAAATAAATTCCCCCTTCTTCAAATATCACATCTCTACTTACATAAAGCTTATCAGTAAGAGGGTCATAACACCTATAAGCCTTACTTTCATCTGAGTATCCAATAAAAATACATTTTACATATTTTCCATCAAGCTTTTGTCTTAGTTCAAAAGGTATATGAACATAGCATGTGGACC
>JZKD02S1652435.1:122424-137687 GCA_000966675.3 Picea glauca | reverse complement strand
AAAATATTAAAAAAAAAGAATATGTAAACAAACACTAATAAAGATTTAAAAAACATTAGAACTTTAAATAATTAATGAAAATCCAAACATAAAAAACCAAAAAACAACATTTTAAAATACATTATAACATATTACAAAACCATAAAAAATAAAAAATTAGAAAAAAATATTAATCGAAAAAAAACATTAAAATACATATAAAGATGCTGGGAATATTGGTAACCTATCCAAACCATAAAATGAAAAACCCATTAGTACATTGTAACCATAAAATTCAAGATGCTGAGTGAAATATTGGTAACCTATGGAAGCCATAAAATTCAAGATGCCGGGAGTATTGGTAACATATAGAAACCATAAAATTCAAGATGTCGCAGGGAGTATTGGTAGCCTATTCACGGTAAACAATGATGTTGTTATCATTTATTACAGGACACCTTCATGTCAAGAAACTCGGGGCACCTCGGAAAAATCACATCAAATTTTGCGAAGACAAAAAGAGAGAAGTAGATTGGAGAAATTTAAACACGTATTTATAATATATATAATGTCATGTATTTTAAACACCCGTGATGTCTCTTTTGACAGTAAGTTTCCCCTTCGCGTACTATAATGAAAAGATAGATATTATTTGGACAAATATATTGAGAGGAGTTGTAAATAGATTTATTGGTTCATGAATTATTCAAGTTTTTAAGGTAAATATTATTTGGAAAACCATACTGGAAGGAGTTGCAAATAAATTTGTGAAGCGTTGATCACATCTGCCCATCGCATATCTGGTTTTTAAAACCTCGCGTAAAATGAGTGAATATTTATATTAAAAACTTGGTTCAAATTCATATTAATGGTTTTAAAAACCTCTGTTAAGATGACTTACTGTTTATATTAAATTATTGTTACTTGAAATATGAAATCCAAGACATATTAACCCTTATGAAAATGCTCGAATGCATCAGGCCGGATCATTGAAAGCAGTTTTGGTTGGCCCACATGCATGAAAAACCTTAAACCCAAATCCGTGATAGCATATGATCCAATGAAAATTAGATAAATCTATTATCTAGTCGATTACAAAAAAAATTAAACAGAGACTGGAAATTTTTAAACATACATTGAATGCATGCATGAGCTAAACAAAAAATCCATAATAGAATATTGTAAAGAAACAATGAATTCATACATGGGGCAACCATTGAACGCAAGCTAATGGTGGCCATACAAAACCTAAAACCTAAATCTGTCACAATGATACAAAACCTAAAACCTAAATCTGTCACAGCGATGGTTTGCTCAGTTAACATTCTTCCCGATCTAATATGTCAAAAACAATAATCTTATCCGGTTTGTGCTCCAAATGCATCCAATGAATCGACAATCCCTTTACAATAATATGGATCAGATAACCTGGAAATAATAACAGATCAGATCACCTAATTGAAGAAAACCAATTTGAGAAGTTAAAAAAACAAAAAAACAGAAGGAAGATCTTACCTTATTCTTGGAAGTACAATATGTTAGAAACTGTAATCGTCCTTTCACTTTTGCTCCGAGCACAGTTCGTCAACAATAATAATATGAATCTTGTAGCGGAACATAGTATATAATATGAAACTTGAAACTTGGAGGAGCATAATATGAAACACCAAAAACACAGATAAATAAATAAACTAACATTAAATTGAAATTTTTTAATTGAACTCATAAATTGAAATCATAATTTTATTTAAATAATTTGAAATTGATTTAAGTCATAAATTTTAATCGAATTCACAATTTAAATTGAATCCATAACTTTAAATAGAGTGCATAAATTGAAATCAAACCACGAATTGAAATTGAAATGCAACCGGAACTCCATGACTCTCCACGAATTTAAATTGAAACCCATCTTTGTCCACCTGGAAACGAAAGGCTCGGGCCATTCCACCGTTCGCATTCCAAGTATTCCAACCGACACTCCACGACTCTCCGCCCGCCGCAACTGAAACCTGTCCAAATATGATACCTGTTATGATTACGCCCGCCGCAACTTAAACGCTCCGTATCCAACTCACCTTCATAAAATCGTGTTCACTGTTAATCTGAGATGAATAATGAATGTGGAAACGAAGCGCTCTTTACATATTAATCCTTCTTAATCAATTAAACATGGCAATCAATGGCTAGGGTAGTAATTCCTTAATCATATTAAGTAAATGTGAAAAAGTAAACAAGGAAAACGTACGCTTTCATAAATGCAAGGAAGTTATGAAATTAAATCTCATTCATCCATTTGAATGTAAGACGGAGAATATGCCAGCATCTTGAATTCCTGACCATGAGATTAAATTTAGTAATTAAAATCATGATTAATCGTGCAAGTCTGATAGGGGGGACGCCTATCCGCGTAAATATAAATTGTGTAAGTTTTCTTTAGAGAAAGTGGTTACTTCATCCATCATCAATACAATTGAAATTAGAAAGTTTGAAAATAATGCCAAGTATAAGTTTTAAAGAAAAAAATAATAAAATAGTAGTTAAGAAATTATATATATATATATATATATATATATAACAATAAAAATTATGTGGTTGATGAACAGAGAAAGGCATAATAAATCTACCAACCCTAGAATAAACCCTAATTAGGGTTTTGTGTGCACATATACCAAGCAGGATTAAGGTGTTTGTGTGTCACTTTTTTTTTGATAAATGCAAAGTATTCATTAGAATTTGCGGCATATTTGTATGTGGTTGTGAAGGCTATGGAACCTTCCTCCCATCCTTCAAATAAACGTCCTTGCTCTCTTTCAGCTGCATAATATTTGCACAAAATTAAAACAGGTTTTACTTGTATGAGGCTTCACGGATTATAAAACTCAGCTTTATAGAGAATTGATTTATAGAGAATTGATTTCTGAGTAATTTGCTGCAAATAATTGATTCACAAAAACGCAGCCACCAAATGTCTGCCATGAAACGCTGAACATTCGCGAGAAAAAAAATGAAACACACAGAAACGCACATGGCATTCATCTCACGTTAACGTTCAAATTAATGAAACGTGTAAATTAAATGATTTTGCTCCACTTTTATCTTACCACTATGTGCAAATACTTTAATCTTTTATAATCATGTAGATGTGGCAATAAGTTGGTGAACACAGTAATTTTTAAACAGGATTACGTAAATGCAAAAAGGTAAACATATAAATGGATGTCTTTATAATAGCTCAGAAGTTAATGGTTGAAATCAGAGACATTCATTTATTGTGACGACTAAGAATATTCTAGACATATTTAATTTTGTCCATAGAAAACGTATTAAAAACTAAAAACCTATTAAATGTGTCCATGATCAATAGGTGTACGCCTTTGGGTGTAATAATAAATTATATATATATATATATATATATATATATATATAACAATAAAGTTAATTTTTTTTTTACTATAACCAAGTATGGGGAGATGTTCATACACATTAAAATAATAATAATAAATTAAAAAAACAATAAAATAATAAAAAATTATGTCTACTCCATTATATATATATATAAGTTCCATGATGATGATGATGAACGTTGAGATTGAATTGGTCAATTGGATTTTAAGAAGGCAAGAGATTAGTTGCAATTCTTTAGAACTTTGTTTCTGTGCTCTAAAAGCATTAAGAGAAACTTTCCAAGATCACCATAGTTTTGTTGAGTTAAAAGGTTAGGAAGGTTAGTAGTGTGACAAATATTTTAAAATTGAGATCTAATTTGAGTATAGGATGAACAATCTAAAAGAAAGTGTTTTTGATCTTCAACCTCTTAGTGTCACAAATGTGACACACTTTTTTGCCCCATGACATTTTAGGAATCGACCAACCCTTAACAATGTTTATTTTTTCTTTACACTTGTCAAAACATAGAGATAATTTTGATCTTATAAACTAGGGTTGATTACCTCCTTGTAATTGTTAAAAATAATACTTACTTTAGAGATTCGCTTGAGTTTGTTAGATCTAGTATCATGCCCACATTATTATTATTAAATATAAATAATAATAATATTGAATATAATAATTCTCCTAAAACAATCATAATAAATACTTATTGGAATAAATAATAATAAAGAAGTATATAATAATTATGTCATAATAAGTATTTATTATGGATATTTAGTTAATTAAAGAGAGATAAAATAAACTGTAATGGAGAAACCCTAAAGTATAATAAATAATTAAATAATGGACCATAGGGATTGGGTTCTTTACCAAGGATGGACTCTATATAAAGAGGAAAAAGGATGAGAAAAGAACATCCCTCTCTTGGTCACATCTCTCCTTGGATGAAGCTAAAGAGAGGGTAAGGATAAAGATTCGTTGGTAGGGTAGTAGATTGAAGGATCGAGGGTGACCTCCTACTAAATATTGAGTAGCAAGGTCTATAGTTGGGTGGAGAGTCGTCCCCCACTTTGTGTTGTGACTGTCACATCAATAATCAAGGTATGTCTACATTCTTCAAGTCATCGAGTTACAGGTAAGATCACCACTGGTAAGTTCCTTCCTCCTCTCAGTGTTGTTCTCAATAAGAATTTCAATGAATATTGTATCTTATTTGGATGATTTCTTATTGTTGTTTTGTAGATATGGCTAGTACATGGCTAAATCTGTGATTGTGTTGTTTTTTAGTATAAGTGGGCCATTACATATGGTATCAGAGCCATGGTTATAACCCTTGAGGCTTATGGTCCTTTCTAATTAGGTTAAAAAAAAGTAAGGATATTGATTATTTCTTAACAATAACACTTCATTCTTGAGCTAAATTTCTCCATTTTCTACGATAGGCTTGGAATTTTTGCAGGTCAAACTTCTAATCAACCTTATCTAAAAGCGGTGTGATTTTTTTAGAGTTTAGATATGATGTTTTTCTACCATAGGATTGCATTTAATTACTATATATAATATTTCACTTTGAATCCATACATGGATCTATCACACTCTCGCATTGAGAAACCAAATCAATGCTTTCAAGTTACTCTTTATTTGATTTTATGAGAAAGGGTTTTTATACCTTCGTTCTGATATTTTATTTTTAAACCTAGAATATACCAAATTAACACTTGAACGAGAAGTTCAATGTGCAATTAACCTGAATAATATGAGTGAAAAGGGTTATTTTGCAGATGAAGAGGAAAATATATAGTTATAAAGGGATGAGGTTTCAATCCATAGGCATAGTTCAGCAACAAATTTCTAGGGAAAGGTTTGAATATCGAGATAGGACATAAGAGCTAAGGAGATTTGATATGATTACATAACTATCGATAGATATGCCCCTTTTTATACCATAACCACTCATCAAATGGAACCACCCTCTTCTTACTAGCATTGATGGAGGAATGAATGAGGTCATCTGAGGCATAGCCATCATATCCTTTAGCACCACCCTCCACATGATCTGAGTGCTCATATTGAGATAAATTTGATAACTTATTCATACTCACACCCTTTTTGATTGGTCCATCTGTCAAACAAACCCAAAAGATAATAACACCATTTCCATTGTGATCACATTTGAATGCAATTCCTGTTAAGGAAAATGAGTTAATTACATGTTTATTTAAATTAGTTTGTTTATGGTTGCAGGAGTTAGTAACATCCACAAGTTATTTGTAACTATATTTTGTAACTATACATTCATATTAATAAACAATACACATCAAAAGTGTTGTGTGTTGCATCAATCTGTCTCTTTATACTTTGACATGGTATTAGAGTGAGGCCTCACTCCATCACGGGAGGGCCCAAGAGCCTGGAGATAAGAAAGTTTGAGAAGAAATCGAGGAGAACCCATGTCATTCTAGTTTGAGGGATCCCGAGGAGAAATACATATGAATTCATGTTGCACAAAGATGTAGTTTGTGTATGAAGTTATGAACTCATGCTCCTGAAGGTGGAAGAAAGATTTTGTATCTTGCAAGAAGACAAGTGCTCGCTTGAAGGCTCGCTCAAAGGGGCCACAGACAATAAAATATTGCATGAAGAATGAGAGGATTGAGCATTGATGTATGCGTGTATTGGTATGTTAGCAATATGAATAACTATAATGGTTGTGGAGGTAAAGTAAGAAAGCATTGTGCAAGAAAGGATCCCCAAACCCTAGTCACTATGGTAAAGAAATTTTATGTAAAAACATATACGGTGTGGTAAAGACATTCCAATAGAGAATTAAAATCTTTATGTGGTATTTATGCGTCTTTTATATATATATATATATATATATATTTCAAATACAATTATTTCCATCAAGTATTATTATAGCATGGAATCTTTGTGGGTTCCACCATAAAAAAGCACATGACTCTTGAATTATAGTCATGAATGGCATATGTTAGGCGTGGATGGGATGGTGAGGATGTGATAAGCCCAATTATTGGAGGCATGTTTTTAATTTTGTTTGTAGAAACCTTGAATAAAATGGTTTGTGTGAAAGAATTCGCAGGATTTGGATGTCAATGATTAGCTTGAGTTTCAGTTCAAATAATCTTGTGTGTGCCGAATAACTTTTTATTTCAATATATAACAATTTTTGTTTTGAAAAGAAAAAAATGTTGGAGACTAGTATAGGTATGAGGGTGGAAGGTGTACTCATATCTAATCTTGATGGTGAATAAGATAATTTCAATCTTCGATTAACAAGGGGAATGTGAGATAGAATAATCTTAGAGATGGTTAGGACCAAGTTAAGTTTAAGGTGGAGTGTTAAGTTATGTTTAAGGGGGAGTCTAATGCATTTTAAACCATCAAAGATGAGAAGAAATATTAGTCCAAGGGAAGTTGGTGATAGTGATAGTTTTAGTTAATCTTATTAGCGAATGTAATTAAGGGGGAGTGTTAAGGAAAATGAGTTAATTACATCCTTAGCTAAATTAGTCTTCTTCCGATTACAAGAGTTGGTAACCTCCATAACTTATTTGTAAATATATTTTGTAACTATAGTTCATATTAATATACAATACACATCAATAGTGTTGTGTGTTGCACCGATCTATCTCTGCATATACTTTGACAACTACAAGACATGGCATTGTGTTTTCTTTGTAAGAAATATGCAACAATTCCTACAAATTAGAAAATGAAATTCATTGTATGCATTTAACTCCATATGGTATTTTAGGTTGTAACATCCCACTCTGGCGCACTAAGAAAACTTATTCTTTGAGGACACTTGCTCGCAAGTGATCCATATTATTATGCTATTAAAACCTTTGACTTTGATTATGATGCGTTATGGGTTGATGACATGTTGTTTTACTACATTGACATAGAAGGTGCTATTGACTTGATTTTACTGAGTGTGCATGGATTTGGACCTTGAGGATGCAGAGGCATCGATGGAACCCCTTGGACTCTGGATCGAGTCAGGGAGTGTAACATTGGGGTTTGATTGTTTTACTGTGATATTAATGCATCTGACCGGATGATATGACATGGATATGTTCTGACATGATTTGTTGATGATGCAGGCTGATGATATCTTGCTGACCAGACTCACATATGGAGTAAAGGAGTCACACACAACTACGAGAGAGGTTGAGGGAGAGTTGTGGATAGTAGCCCTGACATAACCTACTAGCACTCCTGCTGTGGCTCGAGCTGTAGGTTAACGATTACCTATTTCGAGAGGACCCACGATGCTGTGAGGGCCGACTACGATATTCTCTCACGATGATTCTAAGGGGCATGCAATAAGGCAGGGGCCTTATTCCTTATAGGCCCTTAGTCTCCCACAAGTTCACCTTGCGAAGTGTTGACTCCAGGGGTTATTGATGTCTACCAACCAGTCAAGAGGCGAGTGGCACCCTTGGAGCACGTAGTGCATTCTAAAGGGAACATCATGCAAAGGAACAAATGAGGCGAGTGGCAATCTTGGAGCACGTAGTGCGTTCTGAAGGGCACATCGCACAAAGGAATAGATGAGGCGAGTGGCACCCTTGGAGAACCTAGTGCATCCTAAAGGGGACGTCACATTGTTGATGATAGAGGGATGAACCTACGTGGCCCTAAGACTAATAACATGTTAAGTAATTTTAAAACAATTTCCCTAATTAAATGTCACCCAGTACAAAAATTAAGGCCTAAGTCTAAATTACGCTAGTGGTAGAACCTAAAATCTGTGGTAATAAATGTAAAAAGGGGAATTAATTATTTTATTTTTGATAATTTAAAAAAAAATAATACTAATTAAATGATAAAAGGGAAAAAGGGGTTAAATTCCACACTTGCCTTTATGAGTTCTAATTAAAAAGGGGAAAGAGGGAAAATAATTTTTTTAGGAAACTAGAAAAAGAGGTAACATAAAAAAAAGGGGGAAAAGGGGGAACTTAAGGGAAAAAGCGTAAGTCAACTTAGTAAAGAATCTACCATTTAAGAGCCTTCTAATTTTAAACTGAATTAACAACTTCATAATAGGGAAAGCCTTTAAAACCTGTAAGGAAATTTGGGGACACCTAGGAGTGATTCTAGGAGTAACTCTAGGTGGGTGAGGGAAATAAGATATTTAATTAATTAAAGAAACAAAATAATGGAGGAATGTAGGGGATGGGTGACACTTGTACGGAGAGGAATGTTTAGGAAATTATTTTTAAACTTTAATTAAATGAGATTTTAGGAAAGGAAGGAGGTTCAAAACTCTATAAAATGAAGGAAGGAGAAGGATGAAGGATCATCTTCTGTTTGCGTAACGTTACACTGTAGAAATATCGACTTGACTGATTTACTTGTGGGAGTTGGGATACCCAGCTCGGAGAGGAGTGGTAGCTCAGCCTTGCGAGGCGAGCTGGGAGCTAGATGAAACCTTTGGATAGTGTGTGTGGCCCCTTTGCAGCTCGGGGTGCTAAGGGGGAAGAAGAGTACCCCTAGCATTGGTTGGGAGGTACTGGTCAGGTCTCGACGATCGACAAGAGGGAGTTGCATGGAGCGCGGGACGCCAACCAGAGTAGGCGAACCAGAAATGGTACACTTTCTTCATTTGAATGGTATAATGTTGTAGGTTTTATGATTAGATCTGCATCATTGATTATGAAAGTAGATTGGATGTTTAGCTTGATAGCTAAATTTTCTTAGCCTAGCTCCTTGGTTGTCGTCTCCTATGGCCTCATTTTCTCTCATGTCGTGACCGCCCTGTGGTGTTGATTGTGACCTTGAGGTTGTTTAGTCTTAGTCTCTAGCTTGTCATTCCTATCTTGAGAAATCGGCCAGGAGCCTGATCTATGAGTGTTGCTTTAGCATTAAAAGACCTATGGATCTGAACGCCCTGCTTTCCTGTGCGAGGATGATGAAGCAAAGGTGAACCTTTTAGCCGTCTACCTCTGTGGATGTCCTTGACTGATTGTTTTACTTTCTTCCTTCAGTATAGCCCTCGTGTTTGGATTATCTTTCTCCCTTGATTGTTTAATTTTCTGTGCCTTGATTGATAGAATCATGCGATCCCTTCGATGAGTTATCCTTATGGCCCTGACGTTCTCTTACTGTTGTCAATGTTTTTATATTGGTGTTATGAGATGTAAAATATCACTTCGGTGAATGTAAATTATGATAGCTATAATCTTAACTTCTGTGTTCAGTAAGGTAATGATGTAAAAAGATTTCGTCAGCGAATGTAATTTGAGATAGAGGTAAATTTTAACCCTGCATTTTGTTTAATTCTTGGCATAATTTCACCACATCTTTTGTTGGGTGTGTTTTTGTTTTTCCATTTTGATTTATGGGCGGCCACTTCTAAATCCTTGACCGTGTTCCTCTGCTGTGGTGGGAGAACTACGTCACCCATTTTCATGAATACCTGTGCGAAATCTTCCTTGGGCGATTTTTTTCTTTCTCGTTGCATTTCGTATCTTACTGTATTTTTCAATGGTATCATTTACCTCTGTACTATATTGACTCGATTGAAAACCCCTTTAATGTATTTGGACTATGCTATTGGGAACCTTGGAAGTCAGCGACCTGAGTGAACTAATCAATGCTATGCTTTTAATGTAAATGTTGAGGAAGGAATTCCACGCTCTAATGCATTTTTTGATTTTGCGTTGGTGCATTCCTGGCAATTTCAATCTTTGCCTTTTTTTTAATCTCATTTTGCTCTCTCATTTTTTTTTCGTTTTTAAATCTAGCTGGGAATGCCTGCATTTTATACCCTTATTTGTTGACTGTGTTGCTACAACAATGATTTATTTTTCCCTTTTTGGTGTAACGTATTGGTTTGATGGCATTGCTTTTGAGTGGATATGGAATGTGGTTAAGTCAATTTAGTTGCCATCAAATGGGCACGATTTCCATTAGCTTATAAACCTAGATTTTTCTCTTTTGATAGAAGCCGTATAATTCCTTTTGGTGCAGATCTGTTCTGTGTTATGTTTTTTTTGTGACCGGAAACAGTGTTGTACTTTTACCCCCATAGTTTTATAGTCATGGTAATTTCACCATTACTTACACCACCACTTCTCACCTTTTTGGACAACCCAATATGGGATTCTATTACGTTTCAATTTTACCTCTAAATTTTACTATACCTCGTAGTAATTATCTCTTATTACACAAGGGAGTAATCTCATTAATGCTTATGGCAGTAAAATTTATTATGACGAAGTGACAGTGTGAAAGGCAATCAATTTTTATTGGTTAGTAGAAACGACAATTGGAATGACAAGTGATTTTGCATTAAGTTTTTAAAAATGGAAATTGACATTTGTCAAATGACTTTAATAGTGCTGAGCTGTCTAGATTAGAGCCACACGCTAACACATGGGGAAGGGAAAGTAGTGGTTCCCAAGTACTTGATAAATATTTGGTTAATGGTTTAGCAATCCGCCTTGAAAATAAGATTGGGGTTTATTAGAATATTGCTGTGACAGTTGTGTTTTTTTTTTCATGGAAATCCCCTTTTGATTATTTATTTATTTTTTTATTTTATTTTATTGTAAATGTATATAAAACATTCCTTGAGTATTAAATAATATAGTCCCTATGTAGGCCCTAAGTAAATTAATTCATCGACCATATTAAGTAAATGTTTTATATGATCATATTTAAAATATTCTTCAAGATATATCAGATTTGGGTTTCCATTGGAAGAAAGATTTCAAAGTTATGCTCTATCCTTAGATTTTAATTATTGGAACTCTTCAGTAAACTATGTATAAGATGTGAGCTTGTATGACTAACCTAGTTTTCAATGTGGACAAGAAATTAAATATCTTAATGTTCATCAAGGTAAAATACTTGAGTGGTCTTAAATATGATTGAAAGGATACAAGATTTCCTTGGAAGCCAATGGTCAAGATATAGTTAATCATAGATTCTGTTATGAGATATGTATATTTTAGGTTCAATGAAATACTTTTAAATTATTTTGAAAAATTGTTAATATTTGGATTTTATTGGAAGTAAGTAGTCAAAGTTACACCTCCATTAGATGATTCTTTCATTAGATTCTATTATTGTAACAATTCATAGTGTAAGTGTATATAATAGGTGACCTTATATAAAATAACATAGTTTTCAATATGGGCGCAAATAAAGTGTTTCAATGTCTACCTTACACAATTTCTTTAAAGGGTTGACTTTAAATATTCTTGAAGGATTTATAGGATTGATCATTATGGAGTGAAGTGTCCTGGATGATCTTGATGTTTTCATTTATCTTTGTCATCTTGGAATTGATTGTTTGGGGTGGGATGTAGACACCTACTTGTTCCTCAGAACAGTCGCCAACCTTGAGCTCTTAAATGGTCAAAATCAAAGGAAACCTGGGCTTGAGCATTGCTTATGTGTCCTGGAGGTCCTTACCATTGGAGGGTAGGATGGGCGGGCAATCATCCTTATTCTTGATAGGTCATATTGTTGTTGTTGCATAAGTTTCTTGCACGGTGTTCATTGTCGTGTTGCGTTGTTGAGTATAATGTAATGTTTACCTTCCTACACAAAAAAAAATAAAAAAAAATCAAATTTTTCACTTGTTGTGTGAGGCTTGATGTCGTGACGAAATGGGAGGTTCATTTCATGTGGTATCAGAGTGGGTTCAACCCGCGACTTGGAATCACTACGTCTTTCGTTGATATGATTGATTATATTGTTGTTGATCAAGTTGACTTGTGTGCGTGCAGGTAATCATGGTTAGAGGACGCCACAGAGGCAGATGAAGGGGTTATAGGGGAGGAGGTGCAATGCCTCCAATAACATCCATGCCTGAGGGGTCTAACCCCCAGGGAGACGAGCAGGTTCTTAGACAGGAGCAGATAGCAGTTGGCGATGTAGTCGGAATGATGAGATTTTTTCAGTGCATGTCTGAGGCATTGATCAACCGTTTGGACAGAGATGAGGCCAGGGTGTCAGCACCCATTAAGGTTCCACTGTGCACTCCGGTCGGTACTGGTAGCATTCACCGTGAACTCAAGAAGGTCAAATTTCTTGAGTTCTTTGTTGCCCTGGATGGCGCAGCTGCCGAGGCATGGTTGGAGAACATGACGATGTTCTTCGCACTTCATGATTATACCTCCAACATGAGGGTCCACATGGCGGTATTTCGACTGAAGGGGAGCGCTCTTCTATGGTGGAAGACACTCCTACTGCAACTGAACATGGTTGTTGAAGACATGTCATGGGAACTATTCGAGGAATGGTTTTGAGAGAGGTACGTTTCAGAGGAATTCATTGAGCGTCATCTCAATGAGTTCAACACCTTACGACAGGGAGGTAGTACAATGCTCGAGTATGAGGCCCATTTTATGGAGCTTCTCTGGTATGCTCCGCACCTTAACACTAAGAAACTTAAGGTCAACAGGTTTGTGTTCAGCCTTAATGGCAACCTACGTGCAAAGGTTAGGATTTTGATGCCTCAAACCTTGCATGATGCCATCCAGAAGGCCCTCATAGCAGAGGAGGAGCTTATCAGCGGGGGTCAGACTAGGACTCCAACAAGACCAGTCGGGTAGGTGACATCTGCAGCACAGTAGCATCAAACACCAGCCAAACATACGCCAGGATATCATGGCTTCCAGAGGGGATCCACTTTCACTACACCTCGGTGACTGCCTCTTCAGCAGCGGACACCTTATCAGGGACCACAACATCAGTAGCAGCGTCGACCACATAAGTAGCAGTTTAGGCCTATTCAGTAGAATAGACTAGGGTTCTAGGTTGGTGGGCCATCATCATCTACTTCGGGTACCAGGATTACTAGGCCGAAGAAGGGGTGTTGGACATGTGGGGAGGCACATTACCAGTGCAACTGCCCTGTGGAGAGGACCATAGCATCTAGATCAGTCGGACCCACTACCGTGGGAGATATGGGAAAGGCCCATCGGATACATGCAGTAGTGAATAACCGCAAGACAAAGCATCAGTCAAATGTGATCGAGATGACAGGTACCATCGCTAACCAGACCCTTAGTATTTTGATAGATCCTAGTGCTACCGAGAGCTTCATTTTTGGTGCACCACTAAAAAGGATTAAGGTAAAGGTAGTCGATCAGGATGAGTTTAGCTTCATGGAGATGTCTTCGGGAGCCAAATAGAAGGTTGGAGGAAAGGTTATGGGCTATGTCCTTAACCTGGGAGAGTTTGTCACAAGGGCCAACCTGTAAGTCATGATCTTAGGATCTTATGACATCGTGATTGGTATGGACTGGTTGGAATTGCATGAGGCGATACTCAACTGTAAGACAAAATGGTTGAGCTTGGTTGATGATGAGGGACAAAGACGTGTGATTGTAGAATGGAACCAGGGAGTTTCCCTGAGGTTCATCTCTTCCTTATAGCTAGGGAAGAGTATGTGCAAGGGGTGCAAGATTCATGCGATCCTTGCATTAAATGAGAAGGGAGTAGCAGAAGGTCTTGAACACCTTCTGGTGGTGAAAGAGTTGTGCACATATTTCTAGAGAAGTTACCTGGGATGCTGCCAGAGAGGGAGTTAGATTTTATCATAGACCTAAAACCAGGGACTGAGTTGATAGTAAGAACGCCTTATCGGATGTTGACCCCGGAGTTACAAGAGTTGAAAATGCAACTGAAGGAGTTGTTGGACCTGGGACTGATATGTCCTAGTGTGTCACCATGGGGTGCACCTATTATTTTCATAGGAAAGAAGGATGGGTCATGGAGGCTCTTCATTGACTATCATCAATTGAACAAGGCCACAATAAAGAATCAGTACCCGTTGCCAAGAATTGATGATCTGTTTGATCAAATGAAGGGCGTGATAGTGTTATTCAATATCGATTTGTGATCAGGGTATCACCAGTTACAGATCAAGGAGGATGATGTCCCTAAGAGGGGAATTCAGAGCAGAGTTATGCTGAGGAGAAGCCAAGCCAAAGCCATTTTGAGACAGAGAATATTTTGAGGAGGAGACGTTGTCGGATCATTTCTGGGAGCTCCGGACGTCCGTTTTGCATGTCATTTTCTTTGCATGGTTCTAGAGATCTAGAAGAACATGACCAGATCAGTCTTGTAGCCATTTGGCATTGAAACAATGTACTTTTGAACATTTGAACAGAAATAAAGAAGCCTCCCCCACAGAGAAAAGGCCCGGAGACATAGGCAAAGTTGTGCCGAACTCCGTTATCAATCTGCATGTTATGGTTTGTTGTCCATTATTTCATTTCAGATCTACATATGTGTATATGGCTGTTATAATTCCTCTTCTTTTCTCACTCTTTCCCTAAGTTTCTCCAATGGTTAATTAACGCATGCAAAATTAAAACTCAACCATAGTCATTAAAAGATCTGGCGGATCAAGTGGTATCAGAGCTAGTTGACGTTTGGATTTGAGTTGCATGTTAACCAGGGAAAAGCTACAGCGTGGTGAAGGCGAGCTTGTTGCAGAGAATCCATTAATTGGATTGAGAAAAAATATCTTCTCATAGCGAGAATATGGCATCGGAAGAAGGGATTTCTCAAGATGAGAAAGAGTTCCGGAAAACATTCCTTGCTATGTCGGAGATGGTGAAAGTATTGTACGAATATTACTTGGAACGAAAGAGACCAGTTTTGGGTATTTTTCAAAGGGAAAAAGTGAAGAGGAAAATGACCATCCTCAAATTCCTCCTTCACCTCCATTAACACCTCCTTCTTCTCCTTCTTCTTCAAGTTCAAGTTCTAAATCTAGTGGAAAGAAAATTGTTTATAAGAATAAACATGAAATGCCATTGTTAAAACTTGATGTAAAATTTGAGTTGCCCATATATGATGGTGAAGTAAATGCAGAAAAACTTGATAACTGGATCAGGCAGATG
>JZKD02S1652435.1:96077-109318 GCA_000966675.3 Picea glauca | reverse complement strand
CACTGAAAGTCACTTCTAGCCATCCCATCCTGTAGTGCTTCTCCTCCCGATTCCAATGAGCTATTACACTGAGAGGTTCCTCCAAGTAATGTGCCCAAAATGCCCTCTTCAGTGAGTTTAATTAACTTATAGCTCAAAATAGTCAAAATCATGGAAATCGTCGGAATGGAACGAAACCAAAGCCAACCTGTGAGGAATGTCTCATAATGATGGAATATGATGATAAATTCCAACTAGACCCCACAATTCCTCTCAAATAACCCTGTACTCACTATAACATCCATCTGGCTACTCTGGTCATCATAAGTCTCTGCCCTGTGATGATGTCCCAAAGTGGGGACATTACATTGGGTGTGTTTTTTTTTTTTTCCATTTTTATTTCTGGGCGACCACTTCTAAATCCTTGACCGTGTTCCTCTGCTGAGGTGGGAGGATTGTGTCACCCATTTTCTTGAATACCTATGCAAAATCTTCCTTGGGCTATTTTTTTCTTTCTAGTTGCATTTCGTATATTAATGTATTTTTCAATAGTATCATTTACCTCTATACTATATTGACTTGATTGAAAACCCTTTCGATGTATTTGGACTATGCTATTGGGACCCTTGGAAGTCAGTGACCTGAGTGAACTATTCAATGCTCCGCTTTTAATGTGAATGATGAGGAAGGAATTCTGCACTCTAATGCATTTGTTGATTTTGCATTGGTGCGTTCCTCTCAATTTCAAGCTTTGTGTTTTTTTTAATCTCGTTTTTCTCTCTCATTTTTTTTTCGTTTTTAAATCTAGTTGGGAATGCCTATGGTTTATACCTCTATTTTCTGACTGTGTTTCTACAACAATGATTTTGTTTTCCCTTTTTGGTGTAACGTATTGGGTTGATGGCGTTTCTTTTGAGTGGATGTGGAATGTGGTTAAGTCGATTTAGTTGCCATCAAATGGGCATGATTTGCATTAGCTTGTAAACCTGCATTTTTCTCTTTTGACAAAAACCGTATAATTCCTTCTGGTGCAGATTGGTTTTGCGTTATGTTTTTTTTGTGACCAGAAACAGTGTTGTGCTTTTACCCCCACAGTTTTACAATCATGGTAATTTCACCATTACTTACACCGCCACTTCTCACCTTTTTGGACAACCCGATATGGGATTATGTTACATTTCAATTTTACCTCTAAATTTTACTATACCTCGTAGTAATTCTCCATTAGTAATCTCATTAATGCTTATGGCAGTAAAATGTATTATGATGAAGTGACAGTGTGAAAGGTAGTACATTTTTATTGGTTAGTAGAAACGACAATTGGAATGACAAGTGATTTTGGAGTCAGTTTTAAAAAATGGCAATTGACGTTTGTTAAATGAATTTAATGATCCTGAGTTGTCCATATTAGAGCCACACGCTAACACATGGGGATGGGAAAGTAGTGATTCCCAAGTACTTGATAAACTGTTGGTTAACGGTTTAGCAATACGCCTTGAAAATAATATTGGGTTTTATTAGAAGATTGTTGTGACAATTGCATTTTTTTTTTTCATGGAAATCCCCTTTCGATTCCTTTATTGTAGTGTTTTATTTATTTATTTATTGTAAATGTATATAAAATATTCCTTCAGTATTAAGTAATATAGTCTCTATGTAGGCCCGAAGTAAATTAATTCATGGACCATATTAAGTAAATGTTTTAGATGATCATCTTTAAAATATTCTTCAAGATATATCAGATTTGGATTTCCATTGGAAGCAATATTTCAAAGTTATTCTCTATCCTTAGATCTTAATTATTGGAACTCTTAAGTAAACTATGTATAAGATGTGACCTTGTATGACTAACCTAGTTTTCAATGTGGACAAGAAATTAAATATCTCAATGTTCATCGAGGTAAAATACTTAAGTGGTATTAAATATTATTGAAAGGATACAAGATTTCCTTGGAAGCCAATGGTCAAGATATAGTTTATCTTAGATTCTGTTATGAGATATGTAAATTTTAGGTTCAATGAAATACTTTTAAATTATTTTGAAAAACTGTTAAGATTTGGATTTTATTGGAAGTAAGTAGTCAAAGTTACACCTTCATTAGATGATTCTTTCATTATATTCCATTATTTTAACAATTCAGAGTGTAAGTGTATATAATAGGTGACCTTATATAAAATAACATAGTTTTCAATATGGGCACAAATAAAGTGTTTCAATGTCTACCTTACGCAATTGCTTTAAAGGGGTGACTTTACATATTCTTGAAGGATTTATAGGATTGATCATTGTGGAGTGAAGTGTCCTGAATGATATTGATGTTGTCATTTAGCTTTTTCGGCTTGGACTTGATTGTTTGGGGTGGGATGTAGACACCTCCTTGTTCCTCAAAACAGTCGCCAGCCTTGAGACCTTAAATGGTCAAAATCGAAGGAAACCTAGACTTGAGCATTGCTTATGTGTCCTAGAGGTCCTAACCATTGTAGGGTAGGATGAGCGGGTAGTCATCCTTATCCTTGATAGGTCGTCTTGTTGTTGTTGCGTAATTTGCTTGCATGGTGTTCTTCGTCGTGTTGCATTGTTGAGTATAATGTAATGTTTACCTTCCTACACACACACAAAATAAAAAATTAAAATTAAAAAAAATTTGCACTTGTTATGTGAGGCTTGATGTCATGATGAAATGGGAGGTTTGTTTCATAGTTGACAGTGGTTATGAACTTGGCGCCAAAGTTAGAAGTTGAGAACACCATTTCTCATTTTCTACTTACACATGTTGGTTCTCTCTATGTCTTATACCTTGATAATGGACCTTCTATCTTACCTTGATGTGCCAGTATTAAGATGCTCAAATTGATTTGTTAAAACCTCAACCACCTTATAGCCCAGTTCCAGGGATTCAAACATGGAAAACCAATCCATTAATAATTTATTCACTCATTTTCTTGGAGACCACAATTCTTTATATGATTTTTTTCTTTTGATGAGCTATTTAGTTTTCCTCATACCATCCACACATTGTTACCAAGTTTTACTCTTTGTTAATAAACAGGGTTTGTATCTTGATATTGAGGAATAATAAAAGCTCTGGCGGTGCAATTGTCTAGCACTTGCTTATTTTCAATAAGACACCATTTCAGCGGTTCAGTTTTAAGACACTTTCTTTCCGTCATTTGGATCACATTGCCCAACTATAAGTAAAAATTCTGTAAAATGAAATTCTGATGATGGTATAGTGTTATCTCTTGAGATTTTTTATCATGAGAATTATTTGATGGTTAAAAAAAAAACTAAACCTAATTCTGCATATCTTAGTGCACTCTGTCTTAGACTAATGCATGCATCTATGTGCCCTCTACCACACCTACATAACTATTAAAGATTTGTAATTATTCACAAATATTTGTAGATCCATATCAAACTATTAATTTCAACCTATGCCAAAAATAAAACTTTATCACAACTTAAGGGATGGATTTGATTCGTTAACATCACCCACATAAGCACCTTTAAACATAGGTTTTTTTACCATTTTAAATAATCATTATATATGGGGATTTTCGTGGCTACATCCAAAGTATTGCGTGGATGGGGATTTTTGTGGCTAAATCCAAAGTGTTGTGTGGAAGATAGATTATTTTAGGGGATAAATTTCTCAAATGGGATAATTTTCTAATGTTTTTCCCAAAAAAACGATTAGTCAATTTCCATTTTTTGTAAAATAATTCACCCAAATTCAATAGAATAATTCTTTTTAACTTAAAAATCGCCAAAATTTTATAGAAACTATATTAAATACTTATAAATTTGAATACTTCTACCAAACTATTGCCAAACATTTTACATTTTGCATATTAAGGACTAGTAAGATTAGCCCAAGTTTCTACATTTTAATATAAATTTCCATCCTTAAAATCATCCCTAGTGTGGAACTTGTTGTCTAGAGTTAGGAATAATGTTACCAGAAGCCAAATGCGAAACTGAGTCGAGGGTTTTTACATACTAGAAATGATGATATTTAAGGTTTTTAAGAACACTAACTAAATTTATTTGAACGTATTTCAGTTCATTTTGCACAAAACATAAATTAAAATAAACTTAAAACTAGTTTATTCTGGATCTCAAACTAAATTTATTTAACATTCAAATTTACATGACTTGCTTGAAGGATCTATGGAGGCCTACCTTAGGACTATATAATCATTCAATTAGAAAAACATAACATTCATTGGTGATCAACCTTGATTTTCATAAAAATACATAGCCTCATAGAACAAATAGTTAGTTACTCCTGATTTAACTCTTACAAAAATTTGTTTTGGAAAACAACTCATGCATTTTTGATGCATTATTTAGTCAGACAATCTATATCTAAACACTAATTAACAGAAAATAAAAATGAAAATAGGTTGCATCATGTCAATTGATTTACAATACTTCATAATCCTGCATCAATTATGAACATACTCCCCCCTTGATGCTGAGAGGGCTCAAAATCTGATCTCGAAGTTTAAAAAACTGGACTTTAGCAAATTCCTTAGTGAAAATGTCTGCAAGTTGTTATTGAGTCTTTATATGCCTTAGTTATAATTCCTTATTTTACACCAAATATTGAATGGAATGATACTTTAAATAAAAATGTTTTGTCCTGCTATGATGAAATGGATTGTTGGCCAATTTGATGGCACCGTTGTTATCACAAAAGATCACTGTAGGATGGATATTTTTCTCTCCAATTTCTTCTAGAACTTTTATAAGCCATAATTCATGTATAAACGTTGAGGTGAATGCAACATACTCTGCTTTTATGGTTGAAAGTGAAACTATACTATGCTTCTTTGAGCTCCAAGTAATCAAACACGAACCAAAAGAGAAAAAATTACCATATGTAGAATTTTGGTCATCCAAACTACCTCCCTAATGAGAATCACTAAAGAGAACAAGATTAAACCTTTTAGAAGTGTAATAATGAATACCAAAATTTAGAGTTCCTTTCACATACCTCAAAATCCTCTTCGCTGCCTTCATATGTATTTCATATGGTTCTATCATGTATCTTGAAACAAGAGAAACTGAATAAGCAATAGCAGGTCTTGTGTGGGTTAGAAACATCAAACTTCCAAAAATTCTTATTTATGTTGCCTCATCAACTATTTCAACACCATCATCTCTACACAACATAATTCCATGAGCAGTTGGAGTGGATCCTGGTTTACAATATACCAAATCAAATTTCTTCAACATATCTTTTGCATACTTTGTTTGACAAATGAAGATTTCATCCTCATTTTGATAAACCTCCATACTCATAAAATATTGCATGAGACCCAAATATTTCATCTCAAATTCATTCATCATAGCAATTTTGAATTCATCCTTCATCTTAGAACTACTACCCATATATAATAAGTCATCAACATACAAACTTACAATAAGAATTTATCATTACCTTCTTGTTTGTAGTAAAGTGTAGGTTCACTTTTACTTATATTGAGGCCATTCTCCTAAAAATATCCATCAATCCTAGCATACCATGTTTTTGGTGCTTTCTTGGGGCCATACAAAGCCTTATTCAACTTGTAGACTTGATGTTCTTTTCCTTGCACTTCAAAACCTTGTGGTTGTTCCCCAAACACTTATTCTTCTAAGTACCCATTCAAAAAGGAACTTTTCACATCCATATGATGAATGCTCCATTTATTTTGACATGCTAATGAAATCATCATTCTTACAGTCTCTTGTCTTTCTATTGGTGAAAATTTCTCTTCATAATCAATTCAATACCTATGTGTAAAGCCTTTAGCAATTAATCTTTCCTTGTGTCTTTCAACACTCCCATCATTAGTGTACTTGGTCTTGTATACCCATTTAGTACCAATCTTTTTCTTGTTGTGTGGAAGTTATGTAAGCTCCCAACTATCATTTCTGAGAATATGATCTATCTCCTCTTGCATTTCTTGAACCCAAACCTCATTAGTACACACATCTTCAAAACATGATGGTTCAAAATCATCCTTGGAAAGTAAAGAAATATTTACTGTCTCATCTGTTGGATTTTCTTAATGTGCTTGACTTTTAATCCTTTGGTAAATGTCACTTAATCTTATTACCTTCCTTGCAGAACTTGAATTTGAAGCTGGAATTGCACTTGGAACTGAAGAATTAGATGAGGGGATACTTGGTGGATTTGTATCACTTGGAAATGAAATATTAGTGGGCTACTCATTATCAATATCATCAATAATATCCCTATACAAAACATGTTTATACATATCAACATGGCATTTTTTATGACCATAAACTCCCCCTTCATAAAAAATCACATCTCTTGACAAATAAATGCTATTAGTGAGGGGATTATACAACCTGTAAGCCTTGATTTTTTCACTATATCCAACAAAAATGCATGACTCACTTTTTGGATCTAACTTTTGTCTCTTTTGATCAACTACATGGACATATGCTACACAACCAAAGAATTTAGAATGATAAATATTAGGCATTTTTTCATACCAAGATTCATATGGAGTCATCATATCAAGTGCACTTGTGGGACATTGATTGAGAATATATACAGCTGTAGAAATTGCATCACCCCAAAAAGAATTGATTAATCCCTTGTTTTGTAACATACTTTTTTCCATTTCCACCATTGTACGATTTTTCCTCTCTGCTACTCCATTTTGTTGATGTGTGTAATAAGTGGTGAGTTGTCTTTTGATGCCATTCATATCACAATAATTTTGAAAATCTTTTGAAAAAAATTCTCCTCCACTATCAGTTCTTAAGAACTTGATTTTGCAACCTCTTTCATTTTCCACAAGGACTTTAAAACTCTTGAATGTATCAAAGGCTTAATCCTTGGTATTCAAAATATAAAACCAACACTTTCATGAGTAACCATCAATAAAATTAATGAAATATGATGACTTAACCAAAATCTTTGTCTGCATAGGAACGCAAATGTATGAGTGAACTAATTGAAATGGATAATGGGCCCTCGATGCATTTCCTTTTTAAAATTTCTCTCTTGCATGTTTTCCTTTAGAAATTTCTTCACAAATCTCCTTCTGTTATTGAACCTTAGGAAAACCACAAACTAATTCTTTTGATGTTAGAAGCTTCAAACTATAAAAATTCAAATGTCCATACCTGAGATGCCACAACCAACTTTTTTCCTCATATGCCATATTGGCAAGATGGTTGTTATGTTATCCAAACATCAATGAGAACATCCTATTCTTTGACATAGGAACAAATGTAACCACTCTATTTCCTCGATTCATATCATAAATTGTACATCGTTTATTTTGAAACACCACCTTATAAGTTTTCTCACACAATTGGCCAACACTCAATAAATTATGTTTTAATTATGGAGTGTAATAAATTTCTTTAACACTTTTCATACCTTCTTTAATATGGACTTCCATAGCTCCTTTTTCAAAAACCTCCAATGCTTTGTCATCACCCAACTTTATATTGTGTTTGAAACTCTCATCCATTATATAAAAGAGCTCCTTATTTCTTGACATGTCGTTAGAACACCTTGAATCAAAATACCAAATATCTTTAGTACCATTTTTATCGTTGTCATAAGATAAAAACAAATTGTTTGGAGAGGTATCATCACCTTATTAAGAATAATTAACACCTTTTTTATTATTACTTTCTTTTAATCTACAATCCCTTTCAAAGTGACCATACCTTTTACAATAATAACAATGGATATTTCTTTTATCAAATCTGCATGTGTCTCTACCTCTTGAACCACCTATTCCTCTTGGATACTTCTCATTTTGACCTCTACCTTGGCTTTGGTTTCTTTTGTTGCTAGTTTTGGCATATTCACTCTTTGTAATTTGCAATTTCGAGGAAAATGCTTTCTTGCCACTTTCTCACAAGTACATATGACCAAATTTGTGACGGTTTTTCGTTTCTATTGCCACACTTATCCGTCACAATTTCCACAAAAGAGAAGACTTTTTTTCGTTGCTATATCCATGAACCAGGTGTTCATGGAAACAACGATGAAATTATCTCTCTACGTGTCATCACTATCAATATGGGTTAACCCTATGCATCATTGAAATTGGTTCGAAACTTTGTCGCAATTGCAACGAAAAACCGTGGCAATGTAAAAAAAATTGTGGAAATTTGCGACACAAAAGCATGGCAATAGCGACGAAAATTTATGCCAAGACAAAAAATTACGACGCAGATGTTGTATGTGCGACGCAAAAGAATGGAAAATTGTGACGAAAAATCGTGGCAATGTAAAAAAAAAATGTGGAAAGTTGTGACACAAAAGTGTGGAAATAGCGACGAAAAGTTATGCCAAGACAAAAACGTATGATGTAGATGTTGTATGTGCAACGCAAAACCATGGAAAATTGTGATGAATAAAAATTGGTTTTTGATGAACTATCGTTGGTATTGTGACATGTCCTTTAAGTTTAAAAAAAAAAGTACACGAGATATGGTATTACCATATTACATTGTAATATGGTATACCATATTACAATTTAATATGGTAATTCCATATTACATTGTAGTATGGTAATGCCATATTACAATGTCTCTACTTTCTCAACAAGATGCAAGAAGTTCTTTTTAAAAACAACTTAGGATAACGATTTGTCTTGAGTGGGATGGTGATCTTGGCATTCAACACGATAGGAAGTAATTCATTGATGACAAGTGTAGCAGGTGTGTACATCCAGAAGTGTAGAAGGTGTGCAGGTCCACATGTGTAGCTGACATTTCTATTGAAAGATGGATGCTATAGAAAATGTGTAGATCTTTTAGATTGAACAAGATTATAGTATATATATATATATCAACCAAATATTGGAAGCATGTGTTATCATGAAGTTGGATTAGAAGTAAGGATACCAATATGACAATATACATAAAGAATAATTTGGAATATTACTTTCAAAAAAACACATGGATTGCATGAGTGAGTCATTATGAAATTTATATTACACAATACTATGAAAAAACTTCTAATATTGATGGATGATATCTTAAGACCATTTGTCAAACACCTTTATTGTAGCCTCCTTGGATGATATTTTGACTTTTAGCAAGATTTGGGAAGATCATTTGAAACATTTGGAGATGATATTTTTAACCCTTCAACACAATTAATTGCAAGACAACATGAAGAAATATGAGTTTGGAAAATAATTATTGTTGTGTATAGATTTTGTAGTTAGAGGATGTGAATTTTGTATTGACCTAAGAAATATAAAATTCGTTGTAAAATGGTTGATCCCAGATAACTTAATTGAAACAAGGTAATTCATGGGGTTATCAAATTATTTAGGAAAGAAATGTATCTTCAATTCACATTAGAAAAGGAAAGTATAACCTTTCAATTCATTGTAATTGAAAACCAAGTAACTGAATCTTTGACATGAAAGAATTGTAATGCATCAATATTAAATCTAATGAAACTTGCAATTTCATTTGAAATCAAATCAAGTGTCACATGATACATAATAGGGGAACCTTTGATACAATGAAGGAGTTGGATAACATAACACTTGAAAGTTTTGTTGGTGCAATCATAATATACCCCAAATAAGGTAAGGAATTGTACATCATAGTTTAGGCATTGAAGTACTACATGAATTATTTGTTGGGAAAACAAAAAAAAATTCACTCAAATCATAAGCTTTTATAATCCTTCTCAATTGATCCTAGTCACAACAAATCCCAGACTTCATGCGAATGGTATCCTGCAACATTTTGATTCGGTAATCAAGTATGATAAATTTATACAAAACCACATGGTAAATTTCCTTTAAGACCTCTTGGTATTTATTTGACCATAGCTCTAAAATTTAACTCTTATGTACTTGATGAATATAAGGGATTACCTACATCTAGCTCAAATTTTGGAAAATGGTTAAAACCTTACAAAACTTGTATAGATATGCATGTCTCGAGTCTTTGAGATGATTGCGGGCTTGAGGGAGGATTAAAGTATAAATTTCATAGTTTTTTTGTTTAGAAAGGAAAGCCAAGAATAAGTTCATGTGGGAAGCTTGAAGTTATAAAGTCGATATACATTTTAGAGTAAACAAGACTAAATATTATGGTAGTTTTTATACCATGTTGAAACATGAAAACAATATGTAATTATCTTCTTCACTCATGTAAAGGTGCATTTTGGAATATCTACATTTATCATGTGTAGTAGATATAATAGATTCTCAAGAAACTTTTAATGCACACTCTAGATGATAATGGATATAAGTTGAAGAGAAGAGTCTCCTTTATTTACAATTGCATGAGTATCCCAAGGATATAAATCAAACATTGGTTCATTTGTTGTGAGGCTATAACATCCCAATATTTGGGAATATTGCTTGTCATTTATATATATCATTGTTAATTGCACAATTCATTACTCACCTCAAATACTCCACCTAAGACTTTCTCATATTTTATTGTACTCACTTTAACTTGAAATTTTATCCCTCAAAGTGGAACAATTAAGAAAATTGATCAATGGGTAAATATGCCAACTTTGTTAAAAAGAAAAATCCACAACCATGTGCAGGTATAAGCAACCTTGTAGGAATCTCAATCAAGTTAAGAAAAGAGGCATGATAAGCATTGAACAACACATACCTCCTAAGTTAGATCAAGTGTGGTTGCACCCATCAAAGAAAGGTTTAAAATGATATTTTAGGATTTTGGATAAGAATGAATAAAAGTTATTTGATTGGATTGGCCACCATATATGGGAAAATATTCCAATGTATATGTGGATCATTTGAATATGTCTATGCCATCCTCATTAGAAGGAGAATTTAATGAAGAGACATTGAGTCTCAAAGTTGATGGGGATCATCAACTTGAAATGGAAAAGGTCTAGAGTCTACTCCTTTTCATATATTTGTGATGTCATATAGGCTTGTGCAAGTGACAAAAATTTCAATTTGTATGAATTTGGAGAGTGGAAATTTATGACCCACAAGGAGTAATGGTAAACCCAAGGGTTCATGAGAATATTGAAAGGTATAAATATTGTTAGGTTTGTAAAGTAAGGTTTTGAACCCATGAAGACACCATCAGTACAAAGGTTGTGATTTATGAAAAGGTTGTAAAATCTCTTTCATCACCTATGTATAAGCTATTAGTCAATTTTATTCTATGTTCTAAATGATTTTGGAAATAATGGCTCTTAACACCTTGAAGAATTTTAAACTCTTACGAACCTAAAGGGTCATTATGACATTTACTCATATATTCTTGTAAAACCATAATGTTATTTGATTCCTCGATAATTTAGGCATAGTGTATATAAGGGCTAGTTATCAACTCCTTCCTTGATAATAATAAGAGGAATATTACTAATATAATATGAAGAGACTTTTTGATGTCACTTGCACAATTGTTGGAGCATACAAAAAGGACAATAATAATGAGGTCCAAAATTTTGGGTACATCATGAATATGTTCAATATATAGGGAGTAGACTAATATATACTTTCATTTCCAAGAATGAGAAATGAGAAATGCAAGAACATGTTTAGCTAGCTACCTACATCTTAGAGGTTGGCATATTACCACAAGTGAGGTAGGATTAGCAACATGATCTCTTATGGAAAGGATGGAGGATAGATGAAAAGGTAAAGATGGTAGGTTGTGGTGTTAGGGTAGTTCTAACAAAGGAAAGAGAAAGAAGTTGATGACATTGGCATGACATTGGAAAAAGGCGTGTAAACTAACTAAGAGTGAACATGAGCGAGAGAGGAAACACACTCTAATATAGGTTTATCACAAGAATAAATGTAACATATGGAAAATTGGAGTTAAGGTGAGTGTAACAAATGACATTCATTGTTCTAGGATTTTTGTAGTCATTAAGGTGCCATACACTAGTCAAGGATACAACATGAGTCCCATGTGACATTCAATAATCTAGAGAGTGTGAGCATAATAGGCATAAAAAACTAGTAATATAGAGTCATCAAAAGCACAAAAACAACACATGATAGACTAGATTTAGTGCAAGAATGAGATGTGGCATACATCAATGGGGTATTTTATGAAAGAATAGGAGGCAACATGCATCAACCTAAGTTCAATGCAAGCGTAGAGGTGAAAAATACCAATGGTACCAGTGTAGGAGAGAGGATCAAAAGAAGATATGATGTCTCCATTAGGAGGGACTCCATAGTTGCAAGCTATGGAATATGACCATTAAGGGGGACATCTTGGAAAATTGACCAAAGAAGTTATAGTTGATCCTAACTAGGTAGAGGTTATCTCAAGTAGGGTCTTTCTTGAGATAATGACCTATAAGGCACCCATCGATATTATGACCAAAAAAAAATGTAGAAAAATGGGTGTAAGGAAGAAGAGCTAAGGAGGAGAGCCAATACTTTCCCCGAGCATTTGAAGGACTAGGAAAAGAGGAAGAGTATGTAGGAGAGCATGGAACACTAGGAGAGGAAGAAGACAAGGGGAGAACTAGGTAATATTGGGTGCTACTAGGTAAGAAATGGCTAGAGTTGATATTGGGAAGTCTAAGCTAGCCCAAAAAAACTCCCAATAGGAACAAGGATTCATTCAACTTGATAAAAATGTGTTAAGACATGGGACCTTTTTAATGTTAGCAAATGTTGATTTTGAAAACTAATAGAAAGATAAGGAAAAGAGAAGGCAGAGAAGAACAAGGGGCTACCTCATTGTTGTAGCCAGCGAGAGGACAAGGGCAAGAAATTATGGAACTAGGTATAATAGATCATATATGTATTTTGTTAATTCTTGTGAGGTAGAAAAAAATATTATTGAGTTAAAAATCATTGGGGAGGTTTGGGATTTACAATGAGAATAACAGAGTGAGAGTTCACCTAGTTGGAAGGATGAGAATGTATTATTTAGAGAGTTTGGAAGAGGGATAGTGAAACCATATGAAATGATATGGATTGATGTGATGTAAAAGTGAGAGAGAAGGGTATTTATGTATTATGTTTTGTTGGGTCTTAACATTATAAGTAAGAGGTATTGCAAGAGGTGAGTTCATAGTTTTTTTCATCTTTATAGAGTTGATAAGTATTGCAATGAGCATATTATAAAGAAGTTCATTGTTTTTGATTGGGTAGAAGGATGAGAAGGTATCATTTAGAATGTGTGGAAGAGAGAAAGTGAAACCATATGAAATAGTTGGATGTGAGTTACAACTAAGAGAGAAAGATATTTACGTAGGATGTCTTGGTCACATCATTACATGGAAAGGGTA
>JZKD02S1652435.1:67728-79951 GCA_000966675.3 Picea glauca | reverse complement strand
AGGCCTATTCCTACACACCACAGTAGGATCACCTCTCATTGATAGTCGATGTATTGATCCCTTTTAGTTTTGGGTTGTTAGTATTTTCAATTGCATGCACCTTTCAATATAGTCAAAGTTGATCAATTAATGTCTCTTTTTACTCTGGGGTTATAAATCCTCATGATCTCGATGAACACATGCCTCCAACCTTCTAATATAATGATCATGATGCAGGAGCATCTCAAGCAAGCCATCGCAGAGGCAAAAGACAGTTGGAAAGGTGCCCAGTGCAAATTTTGAAAATGTCTTGAAACATTAATGAAGTCATCAAGTGGAGGCACACTTGTAAAAATGTAAACGGACCTTGAGCGATCCACTTGTAAAAATGTCTAATTTAATGCGTGAATTAGACAGTTTAGAATGAGAGAGGGAAATAGGATATAGACACCCTCATTGTGTAATTGTATGATAGTGAAGAACATTACCAAGAAAAGAGCATACAGAGCTAGAATAGAAAACCTGTGTTTGAAAAACACCCATGTACAGAGATTTGAGTTAATAGAAGAACTCTTAATTCAGATTCATGGCATTGTATTTTTTTCTTGTATGTGTATGTTGAATGGTATGTTCATGGTTTTACTCTTTCTGTTATACATTTTCTTTCTATGCTGTGTATGAATGATTTCAAGGTTATGTTTGAAGTCTGAGAAAGTAAGAGTTAGGAAATAAGTTTCAATGGTTTCTCTGTCTGAGCGAGAGTTCCTGTAAGGAGTGAAGTTGAATTGTCCGCAAGGAGTGCATTGAAAAATGGTTCAGGGGTTTGTCTTTGAAAGATCAGATAGGATAGCTTTTGTCCTCATTTCCTCAAAGGTGCAGTTAGGCACAGGAGCCGTGCAGAGTGTGCGTAGGCCGAGTGAAGCTTCAGGGGTTTGTAACCTGAATAAATTGTTGAGAGACTACTGCTGCAGGGAGTGCACAGAGTCAAAAGGAGTTCAACACTTGAAAGTGTTTGAGGGTCTGCCGAAAGGAGTGCTAGCAGGAGTTTTTATGAAAGACTTGAAGTTAGGAGAACCCTCAGAAGGGTTTGAACCTTAGAAGTTGTCGAAGGGAAGAAAGAGGTTAAGTGCCTTGAATAATTGAAAGGAGGTGCAGTGGAATCGTGCTGCAAGGGGACAAGTTCCATGCAAAGAATTATTTTATTTAAATTTCATGGAGGTCCTCAAGGGAAGAGACGAATGGTTGAAATTCTTCGTAGAGAATTTGTGAAGTCCCGCCAGCCATCCGATCTGACAGAGAAGCAAGGGGGTTACGAATTTTTTTCCCCAGTTTCAAGCTTAGGATATCATGAGCCATCGACCCTCACTTAGATACCTGTCAGTCGTAGGATCTGACAGGAGTTGCATGGGTTTTAAACCCTCGCAAGCAGAGAAAAATTCCCGAAAGGCGTCAGGATATTGGGACTTCAGAATTCGGGATATCAGAAGTCTCGAGGGCAAGAGATCAGGTCACTCCATGATGAAAACATTGAAACACATTTGAGCCGTCCATTGGTTGGGACACGTGGCAGATATTGGGAGCCATCGACATATTGGGATTCGACATTTCGCAAATCCTGAAGATGAGACATCCGGAGCATTTGAAATCATAAAATCATGAAATGATTGAGAACCGTCCATCATAGGAGGACGCATGGCGGAAATCCTTGATTTCGAAGAAAATCCCGATAGAAAAGTCCATCGGCTTATTGGGGTTCGGTGTTTCACAAGTCTTGGAGACAAGAAGCACACACATTTCGGAAACACGAAGTCTGAAATCCTGATAAGGTGGAAAGGTCTGTGGTCGGGCCAACTGACATCATTTCATCATATAGGAGGTCAGATATCGGAACTTCGGGAGTTCCGAGGGAAATAACCCATAGGCATTTGATTTCCTGAAATCGCGAAGCGACGAGGACCATCCACCTTGAGGGGATGCATGGCAACAATCTAGGGTTTCGGGAAAAAATCCCGAAAGGAAAGGTCATTTTGGCACTTCGGGAGTCGAGAGACCAAGAAGTTGGGCACTTGAGTGACGAAAACCTGAAAGGGACTGTGGTCATATAAGGGAAGATCGTGTGGACCAAAGGTATAACCCAGGGGGGATAAGTGAAGTTAAAGCTGTTTCGAAAAATTGGCATATCGGAGATCAGGAGATCAAGAAGATTGAGGTTCTCGACAACGAGAATAAGAAAACCCCGAAACCCAAAATTTCTATTGGGGAGAGATCAGGTATGTGAAGAAACCATGATAGGGGAAAAGGAAGGACCTATTGACCAGGTTTTTAACAGAGATTCCAGTGAGGAATTAAAAGAGCCACTTCGACCCAAAGGTGAAATTAGAATGATCTGTTAAGATCGGGAGGTCAGTGTAGAGTCTTTGGCCGAGGCAGAGGCTTAGTCTGCGTTAGGTGTGTTATTAGAGCCCATAAAGGTTTCTTTTCTTTCTGTAGTAGAGAAAAGGAGAATTCACCATGCCACCGAGAAGAAGGGAAAGGCAAACACCTGATCCACCAGAGGAAAGGGAAATACCAATAAGAAGGGGTAGGCAGATGCCTTACCCATCCATGGCAAGAGAAATGCGTGATTTACGCACCAGACTTGAGGACATGGAGATAGCATAGAGGCGCACAGTCAGTGTTGGGGATATTAGTGATTCCGAAAGTGAAAATGAAGTTGAACATGAAGAAGAATAAATTTCAGTCGAATATGTCGCAAATGAATGCTTGATTAGAGTTGTCGCAAGGATGGGTGCTAGGGAAAAAATGGACATCCCAGTTTATGAGGGAAACCTGGATGCTGAAGAGATTCTAGACTGGATTAGAGCTATGGACACTTATTTTGAATATGAAGATGTCGAGGAAGACAAGAAGATCAAACATGCTGTCACAAGATTGAAAGGACATGCAACATTGTGGTGGGATGAACTACAAGCTGACAAACACTGCAAAGGCAAGCAAAAGATTAAGAGTTCGGACAGGATGATCATGAAGATGAAGGAAAAATTCATCCCCAGAGATTACCGGATTACTTTGTTTTGAAGAATGAAAAATTTGAGGCAGAAACTGATGACAATGAAAGAATATACTGAAGAATTCTACAGGCTGAACATCATGGCAGGTCATCGAGAAAGCGATGATGAAAAAGTTTTCAGGTACATGAATGGCTCGAGATACAACATTCAGGATGAGATGAGCATGATAACCATCCGAACGGTGGAATATGCTTATCAAGTGGCTCGAAAGGTGGAAGAGAAGCTGAGCTAAAAGCAGGGTCAAAGAGGGCGAGGAAGAAGTCATCCTAAGGGCAAATCAGTTGCCCAGGCTAAAAATCAGAAATCCAAGGAGGATTGGAAAAAACATCAGACTCAGACTGAGAAAGGTGGAAGTTCACAGAGAGGGAAACATACCGAACAGAGAGGTTAGTATGTAGATGGAAACATTTTTCCTCGTACTAGAGGTAGAGGAAGAGGAAGAGGTGGAGTAATAAAATGATTCAAGTGTAGAAAGAATGGACACAAATATTATGAATGTCCAGATAAGAAGAAAGAAGGTGGCGAGACTCGCATTTCCGAAGCACAGAGTTGGAATGTTGAGGAAGAAGATGTTGAAGGTGGAAGATTGTTGATGATGCAAAAAGTTCTCTTAACACCAGAGAAGGAGGTGGAGAGTTCATTCCAAAGAAACAATCTTTTTCAGACTTCTTGCAAAACCAAGGACAGGGCATGCAAGGTCATTATGGACAGTGGTAGCATGGATAATCTCGTTTCAACAGAGATGGTAGAAAATATGGAGCTGGAGATGATTGAACATCCAAGTCCATATAGAGTTTCATGGCTACAAAAAGGACATCAGGTAAATTTCACTAAACAATGTTTAGTTGAATTTAAGATAGGAGGGTATAATGATAAGATACTCTGTGATGTTATTCCCATGGATGTTTGTAATCTATTGCTGGGTAGACTGTGGCAATATGACAGAAATGTGATTCATGATGGGAGGATGAACACATACACCCTAGAGAAGAATGGGAGAACTCACATGTTGCTTCCAATCAAAGATAAGGAGGTGAAACCTGGAGTAAGTAACACTATACTTCTCATGAGTAGGAAGGAACTTCTTACCGAGGTCAAAAAGAAGGAGGATCCACAATTCATTGTGGTCAGGAAGCCTATAATTGTTTTGACCAGCATCAGGGTAGATGATTTACCAGAAGAGGTTCAGGAACTGCTAGAAGAGTTCGTTGACATAGTAGTGGACGAACTACCTCATTCATTGCCACTGATCAGAAGTGTGAGTCATCACATTGATCTCATACCAGGAGCTAGTTTTCCAAACAAAGCTGTGTATAGATTGACGCTGCAGGAGAATGAAGATGTCAAAAGACAAGTCTAGGATTTGTTGGACAAAGGTTTGGTCAGGGAAAGCTTGAGTTTGTGTGTTGTTTCGACAGTACTCAGTCCGAAGAAAGAAAGAGGTTGGAGGATGTGTACTGACTCTAGAGAGATTAAAAAAATAACCATCAGGTATAGATTTCCATTGCCAAGGATGGATGATCTGATGGATTGCTTGAGTGGAGCAAAGTATTTTTCAAATATTGATTTGAAAAGCGGTTATCATCAAATCAGCGTGAGAGAAGGTGATGAATGGAAGACAACATTAAAAACCAATGAAGGGTTGTATGAATGGCTTGTTATGCCATTTGGTTTAACAAATGCACCGAGTACCTTCATGAGGTTGATGAAAAAAGTCCCGAGGGAGTTCATCGGAAAATTTGTTATCGTATATTTGGATGATATACTAATTTTTCAGCAAAACAGAAGTTGAACATATAAAACATTTGGCTACGGTGATGGAGAGGTTACAGCAGGAGAAGTTGCTGATAAACATGAAAAAATCCCCATTCATGAAGACAGAGATCATTTATTTGGGATTTGTTATTTTTGCAGATAAATTGAGGATGGATCCAGATACAGTGGAAGTGATCAAGAATTGGCCATCACCGAAGAGTATATTTGAGGTGAGAAGTTTTCACGGATTGGCTAGTTTCTACCTAAAATTCATTAGGAATTTCAGTGGAATTAGTGCACCGATGATGGATACTGTGAAGAAGAGACATAAGTCTTTTCACTGGATAGAAGAGGTTGAGAAGAGTTTTAATCTATTGAAGAGGAAAATCACGCAACAACCAATCCTACTGTTGCTTGATTTCCAAAAGACATTTCAAGTGAAATGTGATGCAAGTGGATTTTCAATAGGGGCAGTCTTGAGTCAAGAAGACAGGCCGATAGCATACCTCAGCGAGAAGCTGAATGAAGCGAAGGTGAAATACTCCACGTATGACAAGGAGTTTTATGCTATTATTCAGGCATTAAAGAAATGGAGACATTACTTGATTCCGAAGGAGTTTGTCTTATACAGTGACAATCATGCACTGCAGTTTGTGAATCAATAGGAAAATTTGAATCAAAGACATGTAAAATGGGTTGAATACATGCAGAACTTTACTTTTGTAACTAAGCATATTTTTGGAACTGCTAACAAGGTTGTTGATGCTTTGAGTAGGAAATGTTTGCTATTGCAGGAGTTCAGAGTCAAAACATTGGGTTTTGATGATCTCAGAGACATGTACAGAGATGATCCAGATTTTAAGGAGGCATATGAAGTAGCTGAGAATCAAACTCTCAGGGAAAAAATTCAATGGACATAATACATGATCCATGAAGGATTACTATTTAAAGGAAATCAACTTTGTATTCCAAAATGCTCCATGAGGGAGAATTTTCTGAAGGAGAAACATTGTGGAGGATTGGCCGGACATTTCGATCACGACAAGACATTTGCATTAAAATTGAATGAGTCATATTTTTGGCTGGGAATGCAAGAAGATGTCAAGAGATTCATGGACAGATGCAGAATTTGCCAACATTCGAAGGGAAAGACACATAATGAAGGATTTTATCAACCATTTCCCATACTTGAGAGGCCGTGGGATGCAGTGAGCATGGATTTCATATTGGGATTGCCAAGAACACAAAGAGGGTTTGACTGAATCTTTGTGGTGGTGGATAGATTTTCCAAGATGGCACACTTCATTCCATGTCAGAAGACCAGTGACGCAACTCACATTACGAATTTGTTTTTCAAAGAAGTCATTCGACTTCATGGCTTACCAAGGAGCATAGTTTCGGATCGAGACACTAAGTTAGTAGGAAAATTTTGGAGGAATTTATGGAAGAAGTTGGTAACTAACTTATCATTCAATTCAGCTTATCATCCTCATATAGATGGACAGACAGAAGTGGAAAATAGAAGTCTGGGAGACTTGCTGAGAAGCTTGGTGACAGAACACCACAACCAATGGGACAACATATTTCCACAGGAAAAGTTTTCCTATAATGACTCAGTTAACAGAAGAATAGGGTAGAGTCCATTTAAGATTGTCTATGGCTTGCAGCTGAGAGGAATTTCTAAGCAAAGAGATTCAGAATAGATTGCAACTAGGAGCACTAGTGCAGAAGATTTCACAGAGGTGATGAAGGAACTTCACAACCAGGTGAAGGAGCGTTTACAGAACTCGAGCCAAGAATATAAGCACAGAGAAGATCAACACAGGAGACAACATCAATTTGAGGTTGGTGATTTGATTCTGGCACATTTTAGAAAGGAAAGGTTCCCGAGAGGAACATATAATAAACTGAAGATGAAGAAAATCAGACCATGTAAGGTCTTGAAGAAATTTGGGGCGAAAGCTTACGAGATTGAATTATCTGATGGGATCAGAATTTCTTCGATATTCAATATCTTGGATTTGTACCCATATAAAGCTGAGGAAACAGGAATGGGAAATGAACAGTCAAAGGTCCTGTGGAAAAAATAGATGCCAATTGCAGAAAAGCCATAGATGGAGCATATACTGGACAAAAGGGTCGGCAAGAAGACCAGGCGAAAGAAATAGTTTGAATATTTGGTCAAGTTGAAGGGCCATCCAGTTGAAGATTCTAGCTAGGAGAACGAAGCAGAGATCCAGAGGCTTGGACAAACCGTGCGTGAGATCATGGATAGGAGCCCATGCAAATTTTCAAGAAAGGGAGTATGATGCAGGAGCATCTCAAGCGAGCCATCGCGGAGACAAAAGACAGCTGGAAAGGAGCCCAGCACAAATTTTGAAAATGTCTTGAAACATTAATGAAGTCATCAAGTGGAGGCACACTTGTAAAAATTTAAATAGACCTTGAGCGATCCACTCCCGTCTTTAGTAGGTGGAAAGGCATTTATGATAGTTAATGCAAATAGATAGAATTTAATGCGTGAATTAGACAATTTAGAATGAGAGAGGGAAACGGGATATAGACACCCTCATTGTGTAATTGTATGATAGTGAAGAACATTACCAAGAAAAGAGCATACAGAGTTGGAACATAAAACCTGTGTTTGAAAAATACCCATGTACAAAGATTTGAGTTAATAGAAGAAGTCTTAATATAGATTCATGGCATTGTATTTGTTTCTTGTATGTGTATGTTGAATGGTATGTTCATGGTTTTACTCTTTATGTTATACATTTTCTTTCTATGCTCTGTATGAATGATTTCAGGGTTATGTTTGAAGTCTGAGAGTGGAAGTGTTAGGAAATGAGTTTCAATTGTTTCTTTGTCTGAGCGAGAGTTCCTGTAAGGAGTGCAGTTGAATTGTCCACAAGGAGTGCATTGACAAAGGGTTCAGGGGTTTGTCTCTGAAAGCTCAGATAGGATACCTTTTGTCCTCATTTCCTCAAAGGTGCAGTTAGGCACAGGAGTCGTACAGAGTGTGCGCAGGCCAAGTGAAGCTTTAGGGGTTTGTAACCTGAATAAATTGTTGAGAGACTTCTGCTACAGGGAGTGCGCAGAGTTCAAAGGAGTTCAACACTTGAAAGTGTTTGAGGGTCTGCTGCAAGGAGTGCTAGCAGGATTTTTTTTGAAAGACTTGAAGTAGGGAGAACCCTTAGAAGGGTTCGAACCTTCAAAGTTGTCTAAGGGAAGCAAGAGGTTAAGTTCCTTGAAGAATTGAAAGGAGGTGCAGTGGCATCATGCTGCGGGGGGACAAGTTCCACGCAAAGAAATATTTTATTTAAATTTCATGGAGGTCCTCAAGGGAAGAGATGAATGGTTGAAATTCTCCGTAGAGAATTTGTGAAGTCCTGCCAGCCGTCCGATTTGACAGAGAAGCAAGGGGGTTATGATTGTTTTTCCCCAGTTTCAAGCTCATGATATCATGAGTCGTCGATCCTCACTTAGATACCTGTCAGTTGTAGGATATAACAGGAGTTGCACGTGGTTTAAACCCTCGCAAGCAGAGCGAAAGTCCTGAAAGGCGTCGAGATATCGGGACTTCAAAATTCAAGATATTGGAAGTCTCGAGGGCAAGAGACTGGGTCACTCCATGATGAAAACCTCGAAACAGATCTGAGCCATCCATTGGTTGGGACACGTGGTGGAGATCGGGAATCATCGGCATATCAGGATTCGACATTTTGCGAATACTGAAGACGAGACGTCAAGAGAATTTGAAATCGTGAAATTGCAAAATGATTGAGGACCGTCCATCATAGGAGGATGCATGGTGGAAATCCTTGAGTTCGAGGAAAATCCCGATAGAAAAGTCCATCATCTTATTAGGGTTCGGTGTTTCACAAGTCTTAGAGACAATAAGGATGCACATTTCAGAAATGCGAAGTTCGAAATCCCGATAAGGTGGAAAGCTTCGTTGTGGGGAAAGCCGACGTCATTTCATCATATAGGAGTTCAGATATCGGAACTTTGGGAGTTCCAAGGGAAATAACCCATAGGCATTTGATTTCTTGAAATCGTGAAGTGATGAGGACCGTCCACCTTGAGGGGACGCATGGAAACAATCTAGGGTTTCAGGAAAAATCCCGAAATCCAAGGTCATTTCGACACTTTGGGAATCGACACTTCGGGAATCGAGAGACCAAGAGGTCGGGCGCTTGAGTCACAAAAACACGAAAGGGACTGCGGTCATATAAGGGAAGGTCATGTGGACCAAAGGTATATCCTAGGGGGGCTAAGTGAAGTTAAATCCGTTTCAACAAATCGACATATCGGAGATTGGTAGATAGAGAAGATTGAGGTTCTCGACAACAGGAATCAGAAAACCCAGAAACCCGAAATTTTTGTCGGGGAGGGATCAGGTATGTGCAGAAGCCGTGAGAGGGGAAAAGGAAGGACCTATGGACCAAGTTTTTAACAGAGATTCTAGTGAGGAATCAAAAGAGCCACTCCAGCCTGAAGGTGAAATTAGAATGATCCGTTAAGACCGGGAGTTCAGCGCAGAGACTCTATCTGAGGCAGAGGCTTAGTCTGTGTCAGATTGTTGGGTGAAAACATTTTTGAAGGGTGACGACTAAGACTAGTTGAAACTTTCAATTCAAGGCTAGGAGTTACCAGGCCCACATCAAGTGAAGGAATAAAATTTAGAAGGTACATGTGTTTTCCCATTCCATGTCAACAACAACACATCCATTCACTGGGAACAAATCAATGATTCCACTAAATTAGGGTTTATGGTTTACATGATGAATTTATGTTGGAAGAAAGTGGGTGTGTGATTCAAATTTGAGTCCACAAACCCTCCCATATCATTAAGGCATGTGAATAGTCTATCCATGTCAACTTGCAATGCAGTCAGAAACAGTTTGAAAAAATTTCAACGTTGGCCCCATTCACAAGTCACTGTTGCTCGTGTCTAGTCCTAGTACAATTTCCTTGCAAACTTTGTATAATATATTTGGAGAATGATAATTTTGAAGGTGTTATGCCTATTCCTACACACCATGGTGAGATCACCTCTCATTGACAGTCGATGTATTGATCCCTTTTAGTTTTGGGTTGTTAGTATTATGAATTGCATGCACCTTTCAATCTAGTCAAAGTTGATCAATTAATGTCTCTTATTACTGTGGAGTTATAAAGCCTCATGATCCCAATGACCACATGCCTCCAACCTTCTAATATAATGATCGTTGGGTGACAGCATTTATGAAGGGTGATGGATAAGACTAGGGGAAACTTTCAATTCAAGGCTAGGATGATCAGGACCACATCAAGTGAAGGAATAAAATTAAGAAGGTATATGTGTTTTCCTATTCCATGTCAACAACAACGCATCCATTCACTGGGAACAAATCAATGACTCCACTAAATTACAGCTTATGGTTTACATGATGAATTGATGATGGAAGAAAGTGGGTGTGTGAGTCAAATATGAGTCTAGAAACTATCCCATATAGTTAAGGCATGTGAGTAGTCTATCCATGTCAAATTTCAATGCAGTCAGAAACAATTTGAAAAAATTTCAACATTGGCCCCATTCATAGTTCACTGTTGCCTGTGTCTAGTCCTAGTACAATTTCCTTGTAAAATTTGTATAAGATATTTGGAGAATGATCATGATGAATTGATGATGGACATACCTACATCGTTGGTATGATTAGGCGCAGTCGTGCAAAGATCCTCTTGGTTTTAAGAATTGCTCATTCTCTACTAAACAAGGGAAACCACATGAAGGTGGAAGCTCTAATTATTCCCCCCCCTCCTCACATCACTCTCAATTTCCCCATATTACCTAATTTGAAATTCTAAAGAACATGTATCATATACTATATTATACAAAATAAAAACATATAAAGAAATAAACACATACCTCTTCTTTTCAACAATTAAATATCCATCATCTTCTTCTTCATCTAGCTCAACATCTTTATCAGGATCTGGTTCAAAATAGATATTGGTGAAAGTCTCATTCCTATCAACATCATCATCAATGTCATTTTCACTACTATAGTTATCAATATCGTCAATGATGTCATCATCTCCTACATTTGGATGATCAACTTCTTCAAATTATTCGTTTGACACATCGACTACAAGAGCCAGCTGCTCCTGATCTACATAATCATGATCTTCTTCCTCGTTATCATCTTCATCCTTGGCTACATGATTGTACTTTACTGGTCTTCCTCTTGGTTCATATCTAACAACGTATGACCAACCTGCTTTACCAGGTACCTCTGAGTAAAATACTTGCTCACATTGACTTGGAAGAACATAAGGATCTATACCTGGTTCAAATGCCCTTGTATTAACCATGGTAAATCCATTATCATTCTCAATAATAGTTCTTTCAGGATCACATTCATGCATTTGTATCCTGTACCATTTAACCTCAAACAAAACTATTTTAAAGGAATTAAAATCACACTCAATTATATCCTCCAAATGGCCATAGTACCTATTCTTAGTTTCTTCCGGATTTCTGTCACTTCTAGAGGAAATGTTGGTGACCTTAAACATTGTAGTTATCCCACAATCCAAGGTTTTCATCTTATCATCCAAAATTTTGAGACGGAATTTATGACCATTACACCACATAGCCTTGTGATGTTTCAACTGCAACATGGACAACAAGTAAAAAATAAATTTCCAATCAATAATCCTCATATAGGACTTACTAAATATATATTTCAATAATTAAACAAACCAAATACATTGAAAAATTGGGAAAAAACTAGGAAAACACGGGCAAAAAAATTAATTTGCCTGTTTATCTTTTAAACCAAAGGCTAAATCAACTTCCCTTGATGTAAGAACAGGAAATTGAACTCGATGACGATGCACTATTTTAATCATCTTACTCACCCCTTCCCATGATAACCTACCGAAGTATTCTTCAATATATTCTATCCAATGATCCATCCAATCAAGGTTGTTTGCAATGTATAAATGTAAAGCATCCCACTCTCGAGCAACTATATGATAACATAGCAATTTAATATCATTAATTAGTTATTTTTAATAAAGGAATAATTTAATAAATGTGTAATATATTAAATCTACATCAACATCTAATAATTACCTTTCACATTCCTCATTTTACCTTTCCCCAATAGGACCTCCCCTTCAAATTTGTTGATGGAGTCGAGATGCCAAATGCGAGGCACATTCATAGTTTCTGCTAATTTAGGTATATATTGACTAATATACACCATACATTGATATACCATATGTCCCTCAACCATAGAACCCTCAGGACATCCTCTTTGTCTAACAAAAGCCTTCAGTGACTTCAACTGCCTCTCCACCATCCACATCGACCTTGTGTGTACTGGTCCACATAATTCAATCTCCTCAACTTGGTGTATGAGGTAGTG
>JZKD02S1652435.1:40079-55954 GCA_000966675.3 Picea glauca | reverse complement strand
ATCCACAAATAGCCACATATTAATTAAAAGTACAAATAATGATTGATGTTACCGACATTCTATGTGTAGTAAATGTAAGAATACACTTTGGATTTTGAGACTTCGTTTCATCTCCCAATGAGTTGATGAGTGCACTTTCTCCACCGTCCATATGTACACACCCGATCACGTCAACCACAACGTTTAGCCTCGGGTTTTGTTTTGCATGCTTAAATAATGAAAATTATCATACTTTGTTTTGCAAAATGTAGACCCAATCATGTCAACTAGAATATTTAGTCTTGGGTTTTGTTTTGCATGCTTAAATAATGGAAATTCTCGTACTTTGTTTTGCAAAATGTACAGACCCGATCACGTCAACCACAATATTTAGTCTTGGGTTTTGTTTTTCATGCTTAAATAATGGATGATCTCTAGTACATTAATAATTATATGTAATATCAACATGGTATCTTGTCACTAATGCCAACCTACCCATTATTTATTACAATATGTTGAGGATAGCAAAGAATTTATGCGGAAGAGGAAAATTTTATTAATATTTCTCTTAATATATATGCAGAAGAGGGAAATGTTGAGGATAGAAAATAATTTATGCGGAAGAGGGAAATGTTACAATATATTGTATCTATTACCCTTGTTGTTATAAACATGAGTTTCCTCCATATCTTATATATACCATAACTTATCGTTTATTAATATAACAATCAAATTCAATATTTTATTCATGGAGATTTCTTCCTTCATTTAATTGAATTAGTAAGTTCTAGCCAACCATTAGGTGTGCAAGTATCCCAACCATTATTTTCACTATTATATTATTTTCAATTTATGCAAGTGTAATCCCTTTTGGGTACTAGGGATGTAACAAGTGGTATCAAAGCTTCAATCAAGCTTTGTTGGTGTTTTTTTTTAGGTCTTAAAAATAAAAGAGAGAAGAAAATGACAATCAATTGCTATCATTTCACTTATCAGGGTTAAGTTTCAAGAGAAATTTCATATCTTTATCAATGAAAAGAGAGAGAGATTATAGCTACAATTGAAGGGAAAAGGGTATGTGGATTCCATAAACCTAGAATATTATGGAATCCACATACCCTTTTCCATATAATATACTAACTAGATCCAAAAACCAAAGACATGAAATATGGTGCTGCACATATAATATATTATCAACGAAAAAACAAGCTACATGAAATTTGGACATTTGAACAAAAACTTACAACTTAAATGAGTACATCAATAAAAAATAACATACTAACCTCGCAAGTTCAAAATCTGAGCTATGTAGATCGAGAATTGGATTTGTTCAATCAATGGGTGATGGAAAAAATAAATAGCTCAAACAAAAGCCAAGAATAGTGTCGCAACTATAGCAATTGTGTCGCAAAGTCTCTTAAAGTCATGTATATATAGATCAAATAGTCAACTCACTGTTAACACCTTCCAATGAGATAGGCAAAATTTTCGTCGCTATTTCCATGAAAGTTCATTTCTATTGCGACAAAAATACTGACTAGGTTGAAATAAGATTTTCGTGGATATTGCGACGAAATTTTGTGGCAATATCGATGAAAATCCCGCCCTATTTAAAAAAATGATGAAACTAGTGGAAGCATGGAAAAATTCTGTGGAATAATCAACCCATATGTAGTAGTGTCTCCAAATGAATCTGTCAATCTTTCTTCATGAGGCATAAGAGATCCAACTAGGTGATCAAACTGAAGGGTAGACATATCCTTTATTTATTCATTAATTTTGGAAACATGGGTCCACCTTGGTGTTAGAGACCTCAAAACCTTTTTAATCACAACCTCTTTGCCCACAATTTCTCCAAGAGTAGCCATCTTATTGACTACATATTTTACTCTCACACAATAATTACTTACATTTTCATCTTCTTGCATCTTAAAATTCTCAAATTATATTTTCAATGTCTGTATCTTGACAACTTTGACTTGATCACTGCCTTTTTAAGCTTCTTGTAGAGTCTTCCAGGCATCCTTTGTTGTCTTTGCACTTGAAATTCTTGGAAATAATCTTTTATCAAGAGAAATTTGAATATGAAATAAAGATTGAGCATTCTTCTTTCTAGATTCCTTCTTAGCTACTCTATCATTTACAGTAAGAGTGGTCCTATATTCTGGCTCTAGAAAGCCCATTTCTACAATCTCCCATAAAAATTTCCCTATAAAAAAGGTTGTAATATTGATGCACCAACAATCATAATCACTTCTATTAAATTATGGAATGGGCAAGGAATTAGAGTTTGACATGATTATCCTAAAAAAATAACCATCTCTGATACCAAATGAATTATCTATGCAGGACTATATCAATACTAGATAATCATTCAATTAGAACAACATAACACTATAGCAAATGATTAAATCAAAATATCATATAACCACGCTTACAATCCATACATAAATAAAGAAGAAATTATTATTTAGGTAGTTTCACAAAAAATAGGCATTGACTAGTGATCAACCTTGATTTTCATAACAATACATAGCCTCATAGAAAAAACACTTAGTTTCTCCTGATTGAATGCTTACAACAATTTATTTTGGAAAACAACTCATTCATTTTTCATGCATTATTTAGTGAGACAATCTATATCTAAACACTAAATGATAGAAAAGAAAACTACAAATAGGTTGCATCATGTCAGTTTATTTACAAGACTGCATAATCCTGCATCAATTACCAACATTACTGTTGGTATGGGTGCAAAGATGCAATAGGAACTGAAAATTGTCAAATAAAATGTATGCTTGGCTACTGCTAAATTAAGGAGCTGAAAAACTCTGAAACTTCCATTCCATAATTTACAGTGAATACAAATCTACTCAAATGATATAATGATTTAATAATCTTCAATTGAATCACACTCTACTTTTATGTCAACAACATTAAAGGTCCTCAGAATATTTTTTTGATTTGACGATAAGAATCTTCCATCTGTTCATTTAGTTGCAACAAAGTCTTATATTCTCTAAGGAATCAGTGGATTGGAATATCTATGAATATTCCATTGGGGAGGGGGAAACTCTATCCAAATTGAGTGTGGATTTTGTCTTTAATGAAAAATATGGCAGACTCCTTTAAGTCTATTAAAAAAAAAGGAGTGATGTTATAGAGCAGAATGAGTGACATTGGAGTATGTTGTGGGATGTAATGGATTGAGGTAGAATATGAAGGAAATGCAGGGAGAAACAAAGTTGTGGTGAGAAATGTGGCAGAGATGTGGAATATGTTGTGTGGAGTGTGAATTATAGATTGTAAATTGGATGGGGTCATTACAATGCCTCTTTTTGATATTATTAATGCTTCTTTACACAATGTAGCCTCAAAACTGATTTTCAAAGGGTTATAGATCACCCCATATAAGAAACCAAACAAACATATCTATCACATTCACATAATGTATATAATATCATTTGGTTAATGACTTCATTTTATATTTATATATAAACCAAGTTGTTGGATATGGTTTGTCTATGTATCCAGATTCAGGTATCACGTATTTGTATCCAAATATGGCCTCGATACAGATGGAATATGTACTATTTTTATTAATTGGGTTGGTTGTCATTGATATCAACCCTTGAAGAAAGTCTGGTAGTGAATTCTCGTAGCACAATGGTTTGCGTAATGGACCCAAGTTTGTTTGATGAATAATGGTATGATTTTTGATATATTTGTAGGTAAGACTATTCCATATGGATACTACATGTCATTCCATTTCTGGTGGTATGTGGAACAGAACATAACTCTTCACGGTTAGAGAGTTATGGCCATGTGAAGTTGGAGAAAGGTGTGGGTAATGGACCCAAGTTTGTTTGATGGATACTAGTATGAGTTTTGATATATTTATAGGTAAGAATATTCTAGATGGATAGTATATGTCATTCCATTTCTAGTGGTATGTGGAACGTCACAAAAATCCTCACGGTTAGAGAGTTATGGCCATGTGAAGTTGGAGAACCCTCATGATTCATCTAGAAGCCCCAAAAGGTCAAAGTAGTCAAAGTGGTTTAAGAGATTTTAGAAGGTAAATAATAAAGTGAATTCATGAGTGTACTATAAGTCAAAGTGAATACAAAAGAAATTACTTAAATAATAAAGTTAATGGATAAATTACTAAGTTGAAAAGTGGTTAGAAGTGGGTTAACCCTAAAATAAGGAAAGTGGGTTAAGATGGTTAAAAGGTAACCCCTTGAAGAAGCTACATGAAAGTATAAATAAGAGGCAAGGCTCTCTCATTTTAATCACACTTGAGAATATTGAATATCTACAGTTTACTGAGGTAATCAAAGGATATCTAACTCGAATTTCATAGGGAAGGTGTGGTAAAGAAGGCCGAAATTCAAGGGAGGATAAATTCTTTTGATGATGCTTTCTAAGGTATGTTATTTACAGGTCATATCACCATTTTCACAATAAATTGTTTTCTAGAATGCTTTAGAATGTGAAATTTGGAGGCCATTGAGGAAACATATCCTAGTAGCTTTGATACAAATTTTATCTTGTGGTTCGTTGTATTTTTGGAGTTACATGCCATGGAAAATAGGGTTTGTGGCAAGTCTTGAAACTAGTCTAAAACATGTGTTTCAGGTAAAAACATCATAATTTCTTCATAAAAGATCCAAATTTAGTAAGACAAAATGTATTGGTTAGAGTACAGTCTTTAGTATTCTATGTACAATTTTAAGATCCACACAACAAATATTCCCTGCGAGGCATGCTCTACAAGTTTTCTCTATAGAATAAGCCAGAATTCAAAAAGATATTCCATTTTTTCTATAACTCATTTTCTGAGAGGTTCCAAGTAGTGAAGTTTGGAGGAATTGCATAAAATACATTGAAGAACATTGTGTACCATGTTTATATATTTATTCATTACAGGTACATAGTTATGACTATTTCAAGTTAGGGTTTTTTACTAATCCAAAATCAGTCATGTGAGACTAAAGTAAATTTCGATGAAAATGATAGTCTCTTGTTGTTAAAGTTAAGGAAGGTTTACAGGTATGTGATATTATACTCTAGGTCTATTATAGAGTTACAAATAATATTTGGATGAGTAAATTGATGAGGGATTTTGGTTGAGGTACATGTTGGGTACATGGTTGAGACAAGTAGTTGATGAGTTGGAACATACATGGGGTGTATAGTTGATGATGTTGGTACATATTGATGAGTCATAGTCGATGATTAGTTGATACATGAATGGTACATACTTGGTACATGGTTGGAGGCACTTGTTAGTAATATTTTTGACACATGGCTTATGGATGATGTAGCATACTTGTATTGATATATTATTAGAAGCACATATTGATATTGGTGATGATTATGAGATGTTGTGTTATGCTTGGTTGATGCACAATTTTGAGAGTTGTCTTGGTGATTGATCTTGGTGAGTAGATCTGATTTGGTTGATAAGATTGATGGTATAGGTTTATTATAGGTTGTTTGGTATAGGTTGGTGCATGGTTGATGCACCTGTTTATGGTACAAGTTGATTATAGGTTGGTGCACGGTTTATGCACTTGTTTATGGTATAGATTCATTATAGGTTGTTTGGTATAGGTTGGTGCATGGTTGATGCACTTTGTTATGGTACAGGTTGATTACAGGTTGAGCTATATGTTGATGCATGGTTGATGTGTGATTTAGGTTATTGGTACATGTTGTTTGGTGCATGTTGATTGGTACAGGTTTACAACAGTATATATCATAGTGATAATGTGACAATGGTGCCATCATTCTACTTCTACGTGAGGGTTTTTGGATAGGGTAAGGCCATGTGGTTGTAGCCACCTTCCATTTGTAGCCAAAGAACAAAGGGGGTCATAGCCTCCTTTTGGTTGTAGCCAAATAATAAGGGAGTTGAAGCTTCCCTCGAGTTGTAGCCTGAGAAATTAGGGGGTTGGAGCCTCCTTCTAGTTGTAGCTGGAAAAAAAAGGAAGTTGGTGCTTCCAATGAATGTAATTCTTAGAGACATATAAGAAAAATCATTATGTGGTTTTCTCCCTCTTTGGGTTTCCATGTAAAAACACTGGTGTACTGTGTATGCATATGATTGTTGATTTGTTCATTGTTTATTTACTCTGCAACTTTTGGATGATAATGCTACATTGATATAACACTTGCATATTATGGTTAAAAAGAATTTAATTTCTCTATTATTGATTCATGCCCCCTCTCAGTAATCCAACAATCGATATCGAAGCAGGTTCCTTCAAGAAATAGTTTAACCACTAGAAGGAGATCATAGATTATTCTGAGAATGGAGTACCACTGTTTAATGTCAGAATGGTTTAAATTATGAGATGTGGATCATAAGTGATGCAGAACCTGACCCTCGGTCCAATATCTGTGCAAGATCGTTCTAATTCTCCTCTGAGTCAAAGTGACTCCTTCAGTTCCCTGTTGAAACCTTCAATGAATTCGATCCACAGGTCCTTCAGAAACCACACCTATGCGAACATGCATAAGGCATGAGCTTCACCTCATCCAAGCAACCACAATGCTCTTTGTCCAAGGCATTAACACAAGCGCCTTTCACAAATCATGATCTCGCGAGTTTGTGAGTTGAAGATCTCGACTCTTCTTTCTCCAAACCTCTGATAAACGAGATTGAGATACAGGTATAGCTGCTCCTGTTAGCACCCTCTACATATAACTATAGGCTAGGGATAGCTGCTAGAACCTCTCGCTACACATGACTTTGCAAGTTAGAGTGTCAAGCTCTCATGCTCTTTTCTTGATAATCTTCGAAGTGAGATAAGTCAACAGGAAGTTGACTCCTTCTCAGGTGATGAGTGTCCACCTATCAACCACACAGTCCCCACCTGATGGACGCGCCACGTGTTCACCCAATATCTATCTCTCGGCACTTCGGGACTTCTGAAGTCGAAAGTGATTCCTCCAATATCCGAACCCCAATACATGATATAGAAAAGGTTTTGATCTAATGGTCTTCCCGTGACCTGGATCCAACGGTTGTCTCTGCTACTCGCTACTCAGAGCTTCGTGAAATCCAGAGTTTGGTATGCCCTCTCCAAACTCCCTAACCCCAAATTTGTGAAATAATCCAATGATGTGGATTGAAACGAGATCAATGGCTCACATTGACCCTCAAATCTTGGGTGATGGGTTTCATTGGCCTTTAACCACCTTGCAACTCTACAAGATCCAACAATTATCGGCTATTCGACACTTCCTTCATGAAGTGTCTCCACCATCCATCTCAGCTGCTCTTTGTCTATGCACCCTTCCAGAGATTAAACCCTGTGCGACTTGCTCTGGATCCAATGGTTGTTGGCTATCCGCGCAAGATCTGATGACCTATATCTCTTTCTCTTCCACCGTGCTTTCATTCCTACACCTGGACATAAACTTCAAGGATCCAAATCTTTCTTTCAACACTGATCCTACAGTAGCTATAGCTCCCTCCTGAGCTTCCACTTCTCCCTTCTCCTTGGAAGATTTCTGAAGTACCAAAGGTCTCGGCCTTTGCTTCCTCTTGTGAGCTTGCAAAATTGGTCTTGCCTGCGTTCTTGGGATGATCCTCCTCCTGAGCTTCGGGATTTTGAAACCTTGAAAGGTTTCCCTGACTTCTGCACTCCTTGTAGCTATTTCTCTGTGCGCAAAGGTGCTATCTGTCCTGATATTTTCTGTTCTCTGCTCTTGTGCTCGAAAAGCCTTTAGATGACTATCTCTCAATACTTTACTCAGGTGTTGGCCTGGTGCACTCCTTATACAGGTATTTTTCCTCCTTGAGCTTCAATTACTCAGACCTCAATGGTATCTGCCCCTTTCTCTCCTTGAAGGGATGGAAATTCCCTCTGGAAACTTCCTGCTCAAGCACTCCTTGTTGAGCCTACAGGGTGTTCAATAAAACTGTGAAGGTCTTCCCTTGAGACTTCTCTTCTCTCTGAAATCAGACAAGAGTTCCTTCTGTGCCCTCTTGCACCAACTTAATGCCCACCTAGTAGAGTTTCTAGAATCCTCAGTGATTCTGTCTTCTTGCCAAACTCAAAATAGGGTTCTTCTCCTAATGCATCCTGTGCATTCGCTCAATGCCCTCTTGGCAGAGCCTTACAAAATTCTCAGAAATTATGACTTCTCTGTGCCTTCTATGCATCTTCTCAATGCCCTCTTGGAAAATCTTCTACATAATCCCTCAATGATTCTGGTATGTCCTATTCTCTCTTATGCACAGTCTTACCTCCAAGGTATTTAGCAACCTTGAGGATTCTCCTTGAGTCAGTGAATTTAGCTGGTGCGCCCTCCTTGCACAGGCTTACAAAACCCGCAGTGTTCTATCATGAAACCTCTTGCATGAAGCCTCAAAGAACCCAGACCTGGAATCAAAGAACTCACAGATAGTAAAATATATCAATCCCTACAAATGCATACATAACATACATCTACAACATCTCATAAACAGATAAGGAAATTCATTCATGAACACACAAAGACATGAATAATCAACATGCAGGAAAAATTGCTTTGTTTTTTTATTAAACAAGAAATGCCTCTTTACAATGTGTTTGAGCTCGGATTGCAACAGAGTCTCAGCTCTCCTATCTTCTCTATCTGCACTAATTGACTAACTCTACAGATACCAAGGATATTTTACATGAGGGGGCTCTTTGAGCTCTTCCCTCCAATCTACCTACTCTATTCAATTACATTGAATGGGTTGTCTAGTCCGAATTGGATCTAGATCCTAGCCTTACAACCTATTTAAGATGATCTTTAACTAATGCCTGCTCAAAGGCACGGTTTTGGTTGTTTGGCCTTACAATCATTAATTACATTAATTCAAATTCAAAATATGAAAGTGAGAGGGTTGCACCTCTCTCCAATTTAATGCACGCTTTAATGTGCTTGGATAGATGGCGCGTTGTTGGCTTGGAGTCATGCTCCTGCATCATACTCCTCTGCTATGAAAAATTCATGAGATCCTACTCATAAGCTTCCCATCATGGTTGTTGAAATCCTCCTGAATCCCAAACAGTTCTCTAGAGTTGTCCATCTGCTCCTCTACTTTGTTGTTGCTACTACTTCTTCTACCCTGCTGCTCTTGCAGGTTCTCCTCTGCTCAGCTTATCCTCACTGGTAGTTTCTGCTACTGACCTTGACATTATCCTTTTGATCTCTTCGATCTCCTTGTCTAGCTACTCCAATGGCTGCCTCTTCTTTTTCATCCTGCTCCACTATATTTCTGTCTTCTCAATGGGCATATCTACATGATCCCCATGTTTCGTTCCTCTGTGTCTTCAACTTGCCACCCCGCTGCAAAGTTCAAATTTGTAGTCTCCTCACTGAACTGTTGTTCAACTTCTCTCTGTGGCAGTTTTGTTTGTACCATTTCTGTTGCTGGCATGTCTCCAGCTTCCTCCAGCTGCTACTTAGACTAGAATTTCCCTTCACTCACTACTGCATGCCTTGGCATTGCAGTCATCATTTGTTGGTCAGCTCCCTGGCTGAAATTTCTAAGCGATTCCTTGGAATGATCCCCTGCTATCATCTGCATGACTGCCTACTCTCGGCAGTCATCTAATCGCTCTGGATTGTTTAGCCAATCCTCCAACATTTCCAACTCCTTCTCCCATGGAGTGATCATCTTATCTCCATGTTCTTCTTCTGTTGTCATCTTTAGTGTTGTACCTGTCTCCTTTTCAACTTCCTGGCTGAAACTGTCGAGCCATTCCTTGGAATGCTCTTTTCCTTCTTCTTGGGAAGCCTCTAACATCTGCTCCAACTCTTCCTCTTCTTTGACAGTCTCTACTAACTGTATTTCTATTGCTTCTACATCGGCAACACAAACTCTCGCCTCAATTGGGATACCTGGCAGGAATATTTGAATTCCTCCAATGATCAGGATGTCCTTTTGATCCTTCTCCTTTGTCAGCTATCCTTTCTGATATAAATTCAGCTCTGAGCTCATATGCTCTCCCTTTCCCTCCTGGAAATATGGGATTTGTCTGCTACCCCCTTGGTAGTCTATGAGATCCTCGGATCTCATCTTATTTCCCACCTGAAAATTTGAATTTCCATTCCTGCCCTCTTGGTACTCTATGAGACCCTGCAGTGATCTCACCTCATTGCCCTCTTGGAAACATGAAATTTCCCTGCTGTCCTCCTGACAATCTATGATATCCCACAACGATCTCATCTCAGTTCCCACATGGCAATTGGAAATTTCTGTTCTACCCTCTTGGCAGTCTCTGAGATCTTCCAGTGATCTCAGTTCATCCTCATCACTAAAATTTCTCCCAGCTTCTGGCTAACATACATGAACCATCTCCTCCTCATAATTCTTGAGGCTTTCAGCATGCCTCAACCTCTTCTGTCTTTTGGCCACCAATTCCCCGAATGACCATTTTACCTTCATCCTCATGGGCCATTCATACACCCAATGTGATCTTGCATCCTGTTGCATTTGTAGTGCAAGTTCCTCCATCCTCGCTCTGATCTCGGTGAGCTCTTTATCCATCTCATCTTTGCTCGGCTACTGATGGATCTTATTTCCATTGTGTCTATGGTGTTCAGTAGCCATTTTCCTACCTTATACCTGCCCTCATAGCAAGTTTATTGCTGTCACTCTACAACCCTGAGTGCTTCCAACATCCCCTATAGTCCTCCCGACTGTCTTCTTGATTATTGCATACCTGTGAGAAATCACCACAGAGTCTCAATACTATGCCTTCCTCTGATACCAAACTGATGTGTATCAGAGTACTCTTTCTCCTCTTTCTTCCTCTGCCTGCAATATACAAATAGAGTCAAGCTCTGATACCACTTTGATGCAGACCCTGAACCTCGGTTCAAGATTTGTGCAGTATCATTCTAATTCTCCTATGAGTCGAAGCGACTCCTTCGAGTCCCTGCTGAAACCTTCAATGAATTCAATCCACAGGTCCTTCAGAAACCACACCTATGTGAACATGCACAAGGCGTGAGCTTCACCTCCTCCAAACAAACACAGTGCGCTCTGACCAAGGCATGAGCTTCACCTCCTCCTCTTTCTCCAAACCTTTGATACCTGAGATTGCAATACGGGCATATCTCCTCCTACTATCACCCTCTACATATAACCATAGGCTAGGGATAAATTCTAGCACCTCTCTCTACTCGTGACTTCGCGAGTTGGAGTGTCGAGTTCTCATGCTCTTTTCTTGCAAATCTCCGAAGTGTGATAAGTCAATAGGATGTTGACTCCTTCCCAGGAAACGAGTGTCCACCTATCAACCACACGGTCCCCACTTGATGGATGCACCATGTGTTCACCCGAGACCTATCCCTCGAAACTTCGCGACTTCTGCAATCGAAAGTGATTCCTCCAATCTCTGAACCCTGATACACGATATAGTGAAGGTTCTGATAGAACAATCTTCCCATGACCTGGATCCAACAATTGTCTCTTCTCCTCACTACTTGGAGCTTCATGAAATCAAGAGTTTGGTCTACCCTCTCCAAACTCCCGAACCCCGAATCTGCAAGATAATCCAACGGCATGGATTGAAACAGAATCAATGGCTCACATTGACCCTCAAATATTGGGTGATGGGTTTCACCGGCCTCTAACCACCCTGCAAATCTGCAAGATCCAATGACTATTGACTATTTGACACTTCCTTCATGAAGTGTCTCCACCATCCATCTCAGCTTCTCTTTGTCTGTGCACCCTCTTAGAGATTAAACCGTGTGCGACTTGCTCCGGATCTAACGGTTGTCAACTATCCGTGCAATATCTGATGGCCCAAATCTCTTTCTCTTCCACTGCGCTTTCCTGCATCCACCTGGACGTAAACTTCAACGATCCAGATCTTTCTTCCAACACCGATCCTATGGTAGCTATAGCTCCCTCTTGATATTCTGCTTCACCCTTCTCCTTGGAAGATTTCTGAAGTACCAAAGGTCTTGGCCTTTACTTCCTCTTGTGAGCCTACAACCTTAGTATCACCTGTGTTCTTGGGATGCTCCTCCTCCTGAGCTTCAATACTGTGAAACCTTGAAAGGTTTCCCTGACTTATGCACTCCTTGCAGCTATTGCTCTGTGCGCAAAGGTGTTATCTGTCCTAATCTTTTCTATGCTCTTCTCATGCGCTCGACAAGCCTTTAGATGGTTGTATCTCAACACTTTACTCAGGTTTTGGCCTGGTGCACTCCTTATACAGGTCTTTGTCCTCCTTGAGCTTCAATTGCTCAAACCTCAATGGTCTCTGCCCCTTTCTCTCCTTGAAGGGATGGAAATTCCCTCTGGAAACTTCCTACCCAAGCACTCCTTGTTGATCCTATAGGGTGTTCAGTAACCCTTTGAAGGTCTTCCCTTGACACTTCTCTTCTCTCTGAACTCAGACAAGATTTCCTTTTGTTCCCTCCTGCACCAACTCAATGCCCACCTGGCAGAGTTTCCAGAATCCTTAGTGATTCTGTCTTCTTGCTGAAATTGAAATAGGGTTCTTCTCCTAATGCATCTTGTGAATTCTCTCAATTCCCTCTTGGAAGAGCCTTACAAAATTATTAGAAATTATGTGTTCTCTGTGCCTTCTAAGCACCTGCTCAATGTCCTCCTGGCAGAGCTTCTACAGAATCCCTTAATGATTATGGTCTATCCTGTGCTCTCTTCTGCACAGTTTTGCCTCCAAGGTATTCAACAACCTTGAGGATTCTACTTGAGTCAGTGACTTCAGCTGGTTCTCCCTCCTGGCACGTCCTTGCCTGAATCCACATAATTCAGAAGTGCACTCCTTGCACAGGCTTACAGAACCCACAATGTTCTGTCATGCAACCTCTTGCATGAAGCCTCCAAGAACCCAAACCTGGAATCAAAGGACTCACATATAGTAAAATATATCTATCCCTACAAATGCATATATAACATACATCTACAACATCTCATAAACACATAAGGACATTCATTCATGAACACACAAACACATGAATAATCAACGTGCAGGAAAAACTGCTCTATTTTTTTAATAAACAAGAAATGCCTCTTTACAATGTTTTTGAGCTCGGACTACAACAAAGTCTCAACTCTCCTCTCTTCTCTATCTGCACTAATTGACTAACTCTACAGATACGAAGGATATTTTACATGAGGGGGCTCTTTGATCTCTTCCCTCCAAGCTACCTACTCTATTCAATTACATTGAATTACATTGAATGGGTTGTCTAGTCCGAATCGGATCTAGATCCCAGTCTTACAACCTATTTAAGGTGATCTTTAACTAATGCATGCTCAAAGGCACGGTTTTTTCTCTTCGGCCTTACAATCATTAATTACATTAATTCAAATTCAAAATATGAAGGTGAGAGGGTTGTGCCTCTCTCCCATTGAATGGGCGCTTTAATGTGCCTTGTTGGTTGGCACGTTGTTGGCTTGGAGCGATGCTCCTGCATCAATAAGGAATAAATTATTTTTACAGGCACATGGGCTTTATATTTAGCTATCATTCATTGCAAGATATGATAGTTCAAAAAGGGAAAAGACTACAACCAAGAATGAATTGAAGAAGAATAACAAAATAGCAATGGATTTCATCTGGGAAGGATTACCTAATCTGATAAGAGAAAGGGTTGGTAAATGTTCATCAACTAAAGAAATTTGGGATAAGTTATATGACATATATTCTTCACCCATCACAAATTCAGAAAATTCCAAAGAAGATGAAGGTACATATTAAGAAGAAATATGTTCACCATGTCAAACAAATTCATAAGATGAAGAGTACATAATAAACATAGGTATGTTGGTTTTCTTTAATTGTGAAAAGCACAGACATCTTGAAATAGAATTCGATGAAGGAAATGAGACAAAAAAACAAATTGAAAAAGAACAAAATTATGAGGCAGAATTGATTAGTGCTTTAGATGAACTAAGAGAAGAAAACAAGTCAATCAATAAATATTTGATGAAACAAAATTAAAGTTTTCACATTTTTGAATAATCCCAACAGGTCATCGAGAACTTAATAACTCAATTAGAAGAAGCCAAAAAGATTGAAGAAAATCTTGAATATCAAAAGCAATGTTTGGAAGCCAACATAGCAACACAAAAGGAAGAAGCATAAATAAGAGAGAATATATTGACAGATCATCTTAAGGAAAGAACTAACAATATAAACCAACTTGAGTCAGAGTTTGGTCAAGAAGAGAAAGTACTCGAAGAAGAAATAATCACATGAAAAATTCATCTTGAAGAAGCAGAAAGAACAAAAGAAGTCATGAAGTCTTAGGTATTAAAGAAAGAAGAAGAGGTTGAGAATCTTGAAGAAGAAGTTGTCACATTGAGAAGTAAAATTGTCAAGCTCAAAAATAATGTTGAAGAGACAGAAACATTCACATCAATTATAGAGAATGAAGAGAAGCACTCTAGGTTGCTAGAAAATAAGAATGAAGAAAATAGAAACAGTTATGCAGAAGTACTCAAAGGAAGGAATTATGGTCAACCCGAATCTAAGAAAACTATTGAAGATACATATTCAAGAAGACCATCTGTGTTCAAGCCAAAAAGAAGCTTCAATCATGATCATGATCATTCAAGGTAGAAATTCAGAAGGAATACACCAAAAAGAAGATCATTCACTCCCAAGTATGAAAATTTATTTTATGGTTATTTTTTTATTGTACTAATTTTGGACATAAGGTTGCAGATTGTAGGTATTATAAAAGAAATGTTCAAGCAAGAAGTGCCTATGTGGCCATACGTAACATTTAGTGTTACAAATTTCATAACTATGGACACATAGCTAGTGATTGTAGAAGCATGATCGATACTTCCATGAAAGAGAACACTGATATCAGATATAAGAAAGTATGGATGAGAAAACATGAAGAACATGTGAACAAAGAACAAGTACCAGAGATCACAAGATTGGCAATACAATGAGATTAAGAAAATTCTACAGAGAAAAGGAAAGATGTCAGATACAGAAAGGTTTGGAAAATAACTGAAATAAAGGAAGGACAAGTCAATAAGGAATAGGTTCAAAAGATTGTACTTTTAAGAATTGTAGTGAAAGATGAATCCAGAGATAGAAAGAAAGAAGTCAGAGCTCAAAGAGATAATGAATATACCAATGAAGATGATGATGAATCTACCAATTAAGATGATTATGAATACACATTAGAGAAGGAATTGTTCTGAGCCATCCAGCTTAGAGACTCCAAGGTAATATGAATATTAGATAGGGGAGTCTATGCAATAGCTATGACAGACCAAAGAACCATCCTTCGAGCAAATTGCAGAGTTTGAGAAGACAGATTTAGAGAAATCAGTTAGCAGAAGTATAGTTTTATATATTAATCAAGACTTCATGATAGTATAGTAATAAATGGGTCAACATTATGGACAATTGCGCAAGTAGAGTCTTGGGCAGTATGGACAGAGATGGATTCGTAAGAACACTTAGCAGGTTTTGATGGATATATGATAGTGGAGGAGAGCATGGATTCATAGATTGGTTTAGAGACAAAGGAAAATTATCATAATGGATGATAATTACACAGGAAATGGCTCGAACAATGCTAATGGATTCCAAATTGACAGATTTTTTTGGACAGATGCAGTGCATACAACAATTCACATTCAACACATAGTAATTCTTAGAAACAACAATGACAAAACTCCCTACAAACTATGGAAAGGAAGCGCAGAAAACAACCTCTACCTCAAGGTAACTTAAAGTAGTATTTTATTAATTGAAATTTATGTTGACGATATTGTTTTGGAAGTACTAATGATAGGTTAAGTCAAACATTTGTAAAGGATATGCAGAATGAATTTGAAATTTCATTACTTGGAGAACTATCCTTCTTTTTGGGTCTTCAGATATGTCAAAGAA